>OY740765.1:91209733-91637233 GCA_963513935.1 Aphrophora alni
CATCAGTACTTTGTTATCCTTTTTGCGTAGTACTTTTGCAACAAGATATACGTTGCCGATCTTTGACTCGCTTAATTCTTCGGCATAGAATCCTCCTTTTAGAATGTCACCTTTCGAGTCTTGCAGAATGTACGTTACAGGATTGGTCGGTACAACAGCGTACACGGTAAACACTTCGTTTGTCCAGTTGGGTAGATATCCTTTTGCTAAAGTCTTTTTAAATTTCGATATTCTAACTTTGTCGTTCACTTTAAATCGTGCCAGTGCTTTTGTACTCTTGCGTGGTATTTTGTCCAGTAACATTTTCTCATGCCTTTTCAGCACTTGAGCGGGTTTCATACCGATAGTACTGTGCACAGTGTTATTGTATGTCTTTACGTTTTTCAGCAGCTCCAACCACTCGTAACTACCGCGTTCCGTAAATTCACGCCACATTATATTTTTCAAAGTACGGTTCAGACGCTCCACCATAGACGCTTTCTTGTCTAAAAAAGTGGCATGGTGATTTATATTGTATTTTTTCATTAATCTCTTCACGTGCATATTGAAAAACTCCTTCCCCTGATCGGTCTGAAAGTTATTCATAGGATGTTTTTTCAGTATTGGTTCTAACGCTATAGATACGTCTAGAGCAGACTTTGTCTTCAACGGTTCTGCAGTCGCAAATTTTGTCAGACAATTTATCATTATCAGTATATATTTGTAGCCTTGGTTTTCTTTAGCATATGGAATCATTTCCACTAGATTGGCTCGATAAAGGTCATTAACTCCTTTCAGCGTCACACTACGTGTTTTGAAATTTCTTCGTGCGGGCTTGTGGAGCTCCGCCGCAATGGCTCACCTTACATCCATTATGTAAATGATTGTGTTTATGGTTTGATGGCACTATTTATTTCGTGGAGATACTCTGGTGCACATAACCTCGAAATTATCGCTGCTTGTTCCCGCCTCACCGTTGCTTTGGATTAATCCGCCGAAAATTGTCCATTAAAGATTGACAGAGATGTCGGAAGCTTTACGAAAATCAACGTATCCAGGCGTCTTTGTTTTAAAATTGAGACTAGTAAACATAAAGCCCAACAGATCACCATCAGCTGTTCCATTTTTCATCTTGTCCACCAAACATTCAAAGCCTCTTTTTATCCAATCAATTTCCGTGACATTCTCGGGTGGTGGATGAAATTTAAACTGAATTTTAGTCCTTAGAGTATGAAATTTTTTCCCCTCCCTACTTTGGGAGAAAACAATGTAAATTGGCTCCATAGCTCTTTACACGGCAAGTAGCTCTAACCGTGTGAGTCACCTTGTCATACATTATAATAACTTTGGGTGGTTGACCGGTGCTACACCCTGGTAGTCGACGGAATAACCTCATATAAATATATAACACATTACTTCGGGTAGTTGACTGGTGCTACACCCTGGTAGTCCTCGGAGTAACCTCATATAAATATATAACACATAACTTTGGGTGGTTGACCGATGATAGACAACGGAGGAATCTCATAATTAACACATTAAATATACCAGCTGTGGACACTACTTTTGAATATTGATTTGTTGTATAAAATCACCTCAGAGTAACCTTAACCTAGAGGTACATCGCATGGATTTGGTCCCAACATGGGCTCTTATGGAGTTATTCTCGACCAATCAGAATCGTCCATTTGGTCACGTGACCGCTTCTCGTCCAATCAGAATGCTCCATTTATAACTTCAACATGTGGGATGTGGTAAGCATAGGTTTAGGCTAGGTTAGGCAAAAGTAGGAACATAAACTTTTCGTACATTAGACATAGGGTTAGGTTAACTATCTTTGGTCATATGTGTCCAACCACGCCCTTCAACGCAAACATATCTCGCAGACCTACAGTTGTGCGCTCTGGTGGGAGGTGGTGGGAGGTGGTGGGAGGCGCTCTGGTTCTCCGAGGGCAGTGGGAGAGGGGGAAGCAAAGACAAGTCTGTACTTGTAAAAATGGCTGCAAGTGGATGCGGGCAAATCCACTAGATTATCAGTTGCTAACAGGTATATCGGTTACCGATTGGATGTTTGGGTTGGCAAATCGGTTGCTAAAAGTATATTTTGGTTGGAAAATCGGTTGGTAAAAGTATATTTTGGTTGGTAAAAATATTTTTTGGTTGTTAAATAGTTTGCAAAAACATCGGCCATAATAAGACTAACACCATGTGAGATCTGGTAAGCATAGGTTTAGGCAAAAGTAGGAACAAACTTTTCATACATTATTATAGACATAAGTTAAGTCTAGGATTAGGTTAACAATCTTTGGTCATAGGTTTTAGGTGTAAAACGTATGTGATACATAAACACATGTGAGCAGTGGTAAGCATAGGTTTAGGCAAAAGTAGGAGTATACACTTTTCATTCATTATAAGTTAGAGATAGGTTAGGTTAACTATCTTTGGTCATAGGTTTTAGGTGTAACACGATACATAAACACAAGTAGGCTGTGGTAAGCATAGGTTTAGGCAAATTAGGAATATAAACGTTTCATACATTAGACATAGAGATAGGTTAGGTTAACTATCTTTGGTCATAAGTTTTAGGTGTAACACGATACATAAACACAAGTAGGCTGTGGTGAGCTAAGATTTGTCTGTGTTCTAACACATGTGGGCAGTGGTAAGCATAGGTTTAGGCAAAAGTAGGAATATAAACTTTTCATACATTATAATAGAGATAGGTTAGGTTAACTATCTTTGGTCGTTTTAGGTGTAACACGTATATGATACAAGTAGGCTGTGGTGAGCATAGATTTGTCTGCACATAGATTGACCGGTGCTACACCCTGGTAGCCGGTGTACACCCTGGTTGGTACACCCTGGTAATGTGTATACGGAGGAACCTTATACACATTATATAAATATATAACACATTAAATGTAGACACTACTCTGTATTTTGATTTGTTGTATACATAACCTCAGAGTCCCTGGTAGCCAACGGAGGAACCTTATACACATTATATAAATATATAACACATTAAATGTGGACACTCCTCTGTATTTTGATTTGTTGTAAACCTCAGAGTAACCTTAACCTAGAGGTACGACCCAAACTCTTAACGTAAGACGTACCAAGTTTTTCGGTACGTCTTACGGTAAGGGGTATGTGTCCAGACTTCTACGAAATGTACAGGCATATGATTCTAGGTAAAACCTATGGTGGGGCTATAGTGGGAAGTGGTGGGGGGGTCCTACTATTATTGCCCATGTGTTCGCCAACGGTCTAACGTCACTATCGTCAATGTGCACATGTGACGTCAAGGTCCAATCACTCCAACTACACCATCTCCCACCCAACAGCCAAACCACTTCCATAACACCTCCCACCATCTTTTACAACACCTCCCACCATCTACCACAACACCTCCCACCATCTCCCACCATACACAACCACGCCCAACCACACCTCCCACCATCAAAAACCACACCCAACTAGAATGTCATTTGAGGTCGTTATTGTCAGATGTGTCTCCTTTCGTTGTTTTAGTAAACAAGTTGGACCAAAATCAACCTTGGTAAGCTTTTATACAATATTTTATTTAAATGTTATTTTTTAAATTAAAAATTACCTGCAAACATTTTTGTGTAGGGAATTAATGGTACTATACAAAGTAAATGTATTTTTACATCTTATATAATTCTCATAATTATAAATAAAGTTTATTTTTTATTTATTTTTATTATTACAACAAAATTATATATATATATATATATATATATATATATATATATATATATATATATATATATATATATATATATATATGCATGTTGCTGTTTTAAGTAGTACATTTTATAACAAACATTATGGAAAAAGATTTATTTGGATATCTATTACAGTTTTGTTTTTATAAGACTCTAACCAAATATCTACAAATTCATTAAAATTAATTGCTGACCAAAAGGTCCAGAGGCATGTATGTCGATCAACTCCTTCCCCAATGGGTTAATAATTTTATATTCATTGTTGTTTAGCCTTATAACTTTATTGATTTTATAATAAATACCTTTTTCAGTCAATTTTAGTCTGAATTTTAATAATCAAGTGAAAAAATTGTCTTGTCAAATGGTGATTTATCACTCCAATCCATGTATGGTCATATTGAACAAAATAAATAAAATTTTTAATATAATTAAACCTCTGTCTTGTCAATCTGAGATTTACCCATCTGATGCTGTATAGACAAATTTGAAAAAATTAAATTAAAATGTCAATTCACCTTATGTCTGTCAGATGCTAGTTCATTACTATATCTGTGTATGTAATGGACACATTGGAGAAAAGACATAAAATTTTAAATGTTAATACATCCTATGACTTGTCAAATGATGAATTACCAATGCAATGTTGAATGGTCAAATAAATTAATTGGAAACTGTTAATACAGTTTATGGTCACGTGGTAGGATTTAGGATTAAGTTAAATTCAAACTAGATAGTAAAAAATATTCAAAGTCCCTACACTCTATGTCAAAAATTTCAAAAGGTTTTTCATATGGAGATTTATCATTCCAAAGCTGTAAGGTAATACTGGGCAAAATATATAAAATTTAAAACGGTAATACACCCGAAGCCCTGTTAGATGGTGATTAACCAACTCAATGTTGTATCAACAGACTGTACAAAATAAATAACCTTTATAATGTCAATACACCTCATGTCTTACCAGGTGACGATTTACCAGTCCAATGCTGTGTACACATTGGCTAAAATAAATAAAATTTAAATGGTGATTTACTTATCTAGTGCTGAATGGATATAAAGGACAAAAATCAAATTGCCAATGTTAATACTCCCTATGTCTTGTCAAAAGGTTATTTACTTCTGTAAGGACACATATGATAAAATAAATCAATTTAAAAATGATAATACACCCTATGTCTTGTCAGATGGTGATTTACCAGTCATATGTTGTATGGACACAAAGGACAAAATAAAACAAATTAAAAACTTTAATATACCCTATGTCTTGTTAGATGTTTGATTTACCAGCCCAATGCTGTATGGATACATTGGACGTCATAAATAAAGTTTAAAAAGTCAATATACCAGATGTCTTGTCAATAGTGATTTACCAGTCCAATGCTCTAAGGGCATATTGAACAAAATAAATAAAACTACTGGACTATGAGACTAACAACTCACCATTTACACAGTTATCTTCTAATGTACAACTCATTGTAAATATTCTACAATGGTCGAAACCATCTACTTTGATCAAAATGTATTTTGGTGATGGGAGATGCTGTTTCTGGCAATACTCGTGTAAAAAACCAACTGGGTTAGTAGCCCTTGATAACTCCATCTGGAACATAAAATATAACAGATCAATTAATCTACACAATATTCATATAAGGTGATAATGACCCATGGTTTTTCACCTTAAACCACTTCCCTCCCCAAATTAATATAATTACATACTCCACTGGTACACTATAAATAGATATTCTAAATTATATTTCATGTCATGCCAGTTAACATAACATGTAAATAATACAAACATTTATGATAACATCTCTATCCTATAAAACATAAAAGATGTTGTACACTTGTTTCTTATAAAAGTATAACATAAGTCATTTGACAAAACTAACATTACAAGTGAAAAACTCTTTAAGAAATGGTACCGCTACCGTTGCTGCAAATTAGTCCCCTCCCTTTATCCACCATGTCATTAAAAATAGTAATAATTACTGTTGCAGGTTTAACTTAGTAAATAACATGATAAACTCAACCTTAGTAGGTGGAAAACTTTTGACAAGACAACTTACGAATTTCTGATAAAAGATAGGGCGCTACAACAACAGCGTGTGCATGTGTGCGGCTACTCAGCATACGCCTGTACAACTCAGAATAATCAATGCCACATCACTACCTACAATGTTTTAAATTCTAATATTTAGGGCAAATATCAATACAAACACAAGATGTTCAGAAAAACACAGATTCTCAGTAACAACGAGCGATGTTTATGGAATTTGTGACAATTCACAATAAAGAGTTTTTGCAATGAACTTGGAGACAGTTAGAGCGACTCACAAGCAAACTTTATATGACAGGGAGTGTCACGGAAGATATATGAGGCGACACGACCTTTGATCCAAAAATATATTCATCTTTTTACGCATGGGCCAAAGGACCTGCAGAAGGCAAACATGCCACCATATTGATTGAGTCTTGTGGAGAGGACGGAGTGTGATCGGCAAGTTGATCAACTGAAAATTGCGGAGTTGTGGAGGATTGCAGAGTGCTTTCGCAATGATGGCTTTCCTATTGAAGAAGTCGGGGAACGAATGGGGAATGGTTATAGACTACAGAAAACAAAATAAAAATGTGGTGGAACCGGACAGATTTTCTTTACCCAGGGAGGATACTATTTTTAACACTTTGAGGACTGCAACATATTTTTCTTCTATGGATTTCTCTAACCAGGCATTTTCCCAGCATCCGATAGTTCTAAAAGATAAGGATATAAAGCATTTGTGATGCACAAAGGGTTGTACCAGTATACAAAGTTACCGATAGACATGGGCAACTCTTCAAATTTGTTTCAATGGAGTATGAAAAGACTGATCTTAGGTTTGTTATATCATGGGATGATTATAATATGTAGCATAAGGGAACAACTTAGTAACATAAACATAGACATTTCAAGATCAGTTAGTTTTTGACATTGGAAAATGTTTTTGATGGTTAGAGCCTGTAAAATTAAAATTAAAAACTTTAAAACCCCATTTTTTCTACAAAATATCAATGTACTGGGACACAATATCTCGGCAGAGGGTGATTGGCTTTTTTACAAAATTTTTAAAACTATCAAAAAATTTCGTATATTTACAAAAACGAAAGATGTACAGAGGTTCTTGGAAGCAGCCTCATAATATAGAAAGTTCATCCACAAGTTTAGTGACTAGTTAAGACATTGACAGATTTGATGAGGAAAGAGAATGAAGAGAGTAAGCAGTTAAAATGGACAGACGAACATCAAGAAACATTTCAGCGGATAAAAGATGCTTTGACAATGTAAAATTTCAGTGAAGAAAGAAAGAGAGTTGTTTCATGAAATGCTAGCAGACATGGCACAGGCGGAGTTTTGTCTCAATATCAAGATGATGGCACAGTTAAGCCAATCGCTTATATGAGTAGACGACTGAAAGATACAGAGGGAAGAAGGAGTGTTTTGAAAACTGAGTTGTTAAGTGTAGTTTATACTGTTACTTATTTCAGACATTTTCTGTACGGACAGCATTTCACTGTCTACAATGACCATGCCAGTTTACAATATTAAAAAGATATAAAACTCTGAGTACACGTTTAAACAGACTAGCTTTAAAGTTGATAGATTATGATTTCGATATTAAGTTTCCTTGTTTGTTTTTTTGAGTTGTAAGGCGAAAAACCATTTCGGTCTTTATCGCCTTTTTGATATTTAGGAACAGTTGTGAGAATACCAGATAGACTTAGTATGTATCCTGAGAACCAACAAATTGAACTACTGTGTATCCGAGAAGAATTTGATATTAAATATAAACTACCAACAGTATGAGAAAATAAGATAGTCTTAGTAGATATCCTGAGGACCAACAAATTGGACTACTGAGTGTCCGAGAAGAATTCCATATCAATCACATTAAAACCAGTAAATATGAAAAAATTAGTTAGAAGACAATTTTCTATTTGGCATTAAGCTACCATTACTCAATCCAGTGTGAACTGACAAAACATATCAAGGTTTTATACACTGAATGACAACATATTAAGTTAAAAATGATTAACAAGTGGCGAGACTAAGGAAACTCTTGGATGAGCCAAGGTCGTTTGTTATCAACATTCTAAGTGTATACCACTATTCGCTAATGGTGGGACGACACACAGGTGTACCAAAGACTATGTCCAATATGATCTAAATGTCATTGGCCTACCATATACAACATGTAACCATATATTGAACATTATACGATATGTAAAGAATTGTCAAAAATGTCAGATAATGAAAAGTTCAAGGCAGAAGCCTGCAGGAAACATTCACCAAATAACCTTGGATTATTTTGGACCTTTACCAAAAAAACATACATTTTGGTGGCTACATATCATATCATATCATCATATCATTTTTATTGCATAAAATACATTAAAAAAGAACATGTGCAGAATCATTTACATCACTATAATTAATTGATTAATACTAATAAATTATAAAATTCATTCTTCACAATTCAGAGAAGATTATTAAAGTATTCATCTGCACTATAATAAACTTTTTTTACAACTTGCTCCTTTATAACAATTTTAAAACAAGCAAGACTGAGAATCTTATATATTTGCGGCAAACAGTTATACAATTTTACCCCCACATGCTGTGGACTATTTTCAAACAGCTTTAGAGGATGGCATTGAAATCTGTAATTTTCATTAGCTCTAGTACTATACCCATGTTTAAAACTGTTTTTTTAACAAAGCCTGCTTTATTTTTGTGGGCCCAGACTAATGTTTCATAAATATAAAGTCCTGGCAATGTAAGTATGTTACAATCTCTAAAAAGGACCCTACAATTTCTTTCTCTGCCTATACCAGAAAGAGTTCTTACAATTTTTTTCTGAAGTATAGATACCTTCTGTACACCAGCAGCACTTCCCCTCACCACAATACAATACCTCAACACAGATTCAATATATGCATGGTAAACCACCAAACAGGCCTTCAAGGAAACCCCATTTCTTAAAACCGAGAAAACATAAACCGTTGATCTCAACCTTCCCTTAATTTTTTCCAAATGACATTTCCATGTTAAACCCTCATCTATATATATATATATTGGTATATACCCAAAAACTTGTGACAATTTACAGAATTTTGAATTTTGTTTCCAGTGTTTTTTCCATTACTGTTTGTTTTAAATTGATTTTCATTACTGTTGAGACCGATGGTTCTTGGTGGAATTCCATGTTTAAAGATAATAAAACACAATTTTTTATTTTGTACTATCCACTTTTTACTAGTCTAGCCGACCAATGGTTCCGCCTGCTAAGGCATTGACGAGGCTGTATTACAGACATTACATTAACATTAACATTAACATTTACATTAACATTGGTCGACTAGACTAATAAAAAATGGATAGTACAAAATAAAAAATTGTGTTTTATTATCTTGTTTTAAATTGTATTATTTCAGTTTTGAATGGATTCAGAAGCAGCCCATTTATTGTAAACCAAGAATCTAACTTTTCTAGTGATTCAACTACTACATTGTTCAAAGTTTCAAAACAATTTTGCTTGATAACTGCTGTGGTGTCATCTGCAAATAATTTTAATTCTAAAATTGTTGCCGGTGAAAGATCATTTATATAAATTAAGAACAACAATGGTCCCAGTATGGGATCCCTGTGGTACCCCAAATTTTACATAATCCCATTTAGATAGATATCTTTCACTATTCCTGTATAAAATAGTCCTTTGTCTTCTATTCCATAAATAAGATTTTATCAAAGATACAAGGTTTTGTGGTGATTTAGGCACCATTGGCCTCCCCCTCCTCCTTTTCTATCCGGTATGAGAGGAACGGACTTGATAATAGGAGTCGCCCAGTGTACTTTTACTAATTTAAGCACGTGATCTGATGACCCGGCAACGCATAATAAAGTAGATCTACGTACCCCCCAAAATGCTACCTTTGCAGTTTTCATTAATACTACATTTATTCATTTTATGAAGCAATAGATAATGATTGACACAATCAAATGCCTTGGACAGATCACCAAAAATACCCGCTGTAAAGATTGACCTATTCAGAGCACCCGCAATCTCATTTACAAAATGTATGAGGGCATCTTCCGTACCCAGTCCCCTTCTAAATCCAAACTGAATAGGATACAGTATCTTATTAGAATTAAAATTATTAACCAGTCTATGAATTTTTCAAGTATCTTTGAGACATTTGACAAGACTGACACAGAACGATAATTACTTAATTCAGATTTATCACCTTTCTTGAAGATTGGTGTCACTTCTGCTAATTTAAGGTTTTCAGGGAAAATTCCTGTTTCCAAACTCTGATTTACTATAGCAGTAAGAGGAGCAGCTATTAAATTTACAGATTCCTTTATTAATTTAGTTGGTATCTCGCCCCGGCCAACTGCTCTTTTATCTTTTAGTGAGTTAATTATTTTACAGATTTCCATCTCATTTACAGGGTTTAATTTAAAACAAGAGTTTACATCCTTTTTCTCTAAACCTCCATGCAAATAAACTACACTCACTTTAGGCAGTTTTAAATTTAAAGCAATGTTTATGTAATAATCATTAAATTTATCAGCTACAATCTTTGGATTAGTTATAACTAAAGGATTCACCATATTGTCGTCTTTTACTGAATTTCTATTTGTTATATTTTTTTAACCCAATTTTCTCTTTTATAATTTTCCACGTAGCACTGCATTTATTTTCTGCATTTTCAATAAGCCTGCAGTTTGCTATTTTATTAGATTTCTAACTACCTTCTTAAAATTTTTACTTATATTGTTTCACATATTCCACAAAATGCTGTTCTCTATTAAATTTAACTTTATTTTGAAGCATATGATTTCTCTTACTTGAAACCACTATACCTTTGTTACTCAATTTAGCTTGATTTTGGATTTTTGAAAATCCAATGATTTATTTACTGTCTTTTTAGGAAAACACTGATCTAAACATCTCAAGAAACCCCACATAAAAACATCATAATTTTCATTTACATTTAATGAAGAATCAAATTCAAAACCACTACTTAATCTCATAATATTTAGAAAATCAGTAATATTTACGCTACTGAAATTTCTTACTTTTTGTGAACATTTGAGTTTGTTTTTCAATAAAGTTTCATTTTTCACTGGTAAGTTAACGAGTAGGGCCCGGTGATCTGACAATCCCATATCTAAATTATGCTTAACCAAAACACCATAATTCCCGCTTGTCACAATGTTGTCAATGCACGATATCAAAGCAAATTTACTCTGGTGGGTTCTTGAAAATTTAAATGGAAACCATTACATTCTGTTAATTCACAGTTTTGATAAAAATTTGGTGCTCTTCAATATATCAATGTTAAAATCTGCATGTGTGATAGTGAGTTTATCTTTTCTTTCTTTCTTTCTTAAGTAGGGTCATTAAACATTCCAACTTTTCCAAAAACAATTTACTTATATTGTAATTGGGAACTGTATATACAGAAACAATGAGAAGATTCAATTTCGGAATCTCTGTTAGTTCCCTCAAAAACTGCTTTCTCATTTACAAAAGATGTCATTTCTTGAAATATACTGGTATGAATCGTGCACCAGAATACACGATCCACCTATGTCTTTCTTAATTCTTATAAAAGCGTCGGCAACATTGAATCCTCTTACACACTTCAATACCTCTATAGAACTCGCTGTTAACCAATGTTCGCAAAACGGGATAACTTTAATATTCTGCTTACTACTGTCTAAAAACAACAATACTGTATCTCAGCAATTTTATCCAGATTTACACCTTGAACATTATAATGTAGAAAAACTCTAAACCATTTTCACTCATACAATCTACAGCAATCTAGTTATTCTGCCTAGTCTCATGTAGTGACATGTATCAATACCGGTGTGGAAATATTACAAGTTTTGAGTTGATTATTTGAGAAAAAGCCATATAACATTTTCCGCACATGTACACGGTTTATCATACCAATTGATAATAATTAATTGTTACGATTGATGATAGTAAAACGCTACTTACCTTGCAGTTACAGTTTATTATCCAGAACAAAACAAAAGAACACTTCTTAAGAATTATCAGTAGTAACTTGGTGGATGGGCGCCAGACAAAGGTGAGGGGTATTTCAAGTAGCAAGACGAAATAAGTATCACGGGAAAATGTTATTTTCTCAATTTTTTTTTGTCGGCAACATCCCCAATGACTGGGAATACTAGCTCGGCACTAGGCGACACTTATGTCGCACTACTTTATATTTTATTTTAGACACTGGTGTTGCCTACTTTGTATCTTATTTTATACACTGAAGTGTGATGAAAATATAAGCTATAAAGTAGAACCATACTCGCATAGAATTTGCATATTCTGTAATTAAATGTAAGAGATTGCTGCTCTGAGAATGATAGTGTGATGAAATTTTTGCTCACTTCTGCAGACTTGAAAGAAAGAGGAGAGCAGGAAGATCTGTCTGGCAACCTCTCTATTCATCATAAACACAATCGACAGTAAAAATAACAGCCAATGCTGAATTGTGATCAATTTCGTAATTCAACTAAGCAGTTAAGTGACGAATTCAGTGTATATTGTCAATTTTCTGTGTAGTATGATTAAAAATATTATTAAAATCATTAACAGGGTATCTACTAGTTTCCAAAAATAAAAATTTGTTAGTTTTTTGTCAACCAAGATCCAAGATGAAATTTTACTAGACCTACAGAAGGCAACATATTACTCTATTATATTAGACTGTACTCCCGATATTAGCCACACAGAACAAATGACGTTTGTGGTCAGATTTGTGAAAACTGTAGAAAGTGAAGAAGTCTCAATAAGGGAGCATTTCTTAGGCTTTCTTCCTGTTACCAATTCTTCAGGTGAAGGCCTCACCGAAGTATTACTCAAAGAGTTAAAAGCACGAGACATTCCTTTAAAATCCATGAGAGGTCAGGGCTATGATAATGGCTCCGCAATGAAGGGAAAACACGTTGGAGTTCAGAAGAGAATCCTTGATTTAAATCGTAGAGCATTTTATGTGCCATGTGGGAACCACTCATTGAACTTGGTTATTAACGATGCAGCTTTATCATGCAACAGTGCAGTAGAGTGTTTCCGTACTATACAAGAAATCTTTAACTTTTTTTCAAGTTCTACCCAAAGATGGAGTATTTTGCTCAATCACGTCACAACCCTCACAGTAAAACCACTATGCAATACTAGATGGGAAAGCAGAATCGAGGCACTGATGCCTTTGAGATATCATATCGAAGAAGTATATGATGCACTATATGAAGCCTCTCAAGATCAAAAACTTGATGCATTTGGAAGAAACTCAGCCTTAGGACTCTTAAAAAAACTGAAAAGCTTCAAGTTCTTGTGCTGTTTAGTGACATGGTATGAGATCCTGCACAAAACAAACATGGTCAGTAAACTATTGCAAAAAGTCACAAATGACCTGCAAAGTTCTATGGATCTCATTAAAAGTGTGAGATCATTTCTTGAAAAGATGAGATCTGATCAAGGACTTAACAGCGTGATAATAGATGCAAAGGAACTTGCAGAAAAAATCAATGTGTCTGCAGAGTTTGAAAAAGAACATCAAGTCCGGCCAATAAAGGTGAAAAAACAGTTTACTTATGAAAGCGCAGATGAAGCAGTAAACTATGGAATGGATGCCTTTAAAGTCAATTTCTTTTTTGTTGTGCTAGACAGAGCAATATCTTCAATTCAGGAGAGATTTGAACTAATGGAAACTCATAGTTCTAGTTTTAATTTTTTGTACGATATCCCAAGTTTGGACAAGAGTGTTAACGATACAGATTTGAAAAAAGCTTGTAAACACCTTCAAACCATTTTGAGTGATGGAGAAGACTGTGACGTGAACGGAAATGATCTCTTTGATGAACTAAGAGTGTTTTCACCAATGCTGCCTTCTGGAAGTCACCCAGCAGGAGCTCTGTCTTTTATAACCAAGCGTGGTTACGTGGATACTTTTCCAAACTTTTTGTCGCATTGAGGATTTTGTTAACGCTCCCAGTGTCAGTAGCCAGCGGGGAAAGAAGTTTTTCTAAGTTAAAACTCATTAAAACTTATTTAAGATCTACTTTGAGCCAAGAACACTTGAATGGGCTAGCAATCTTGGCCATTGAAAATGACTTATTGAGTAAAATGGACACTAAGTTATTACTCAACGAGTTTTCAAAAGCAAAAGCAAGAAAAATTCATTTTTAATTCAAGTTTTATTTGTGAAGAGTTCAAATTACTAATAATTGTAACTATATGTAATGATGATGGCCTGTAAATAATTATACGTCTGGTTTGCAAGTTTTTCTTTGTGTATTATTAAAACATACCTGGCTTCTACCTTTAATTTCTGGTTAATATTAATATGTGTTACAGGTGCACTGATTTATAGTGGTTTGGTTAGTGGGGGGGCGGCAATATGTTTTTTGCTTACACTTGAAAAAGACCTAGGGCCGGCCCTGAGCACGGTTCGGTTCATTGTGTTGTGGTTGAACATTATCGACTATCGACTGAAAACTAACGACTTATTCGATAATCATCACCTATCGTTTCAGACAATTAGTTGAAAAAGTATTTGACTGCAATGATATATTTAATTTGAATGACATTATACTGCAGCCACAATACGATATTAACGGTATGTACAGTATTACTCTGACTCTTTAGTTTTATTTTGTATGCGGTATAGTAATATCTGACAGCTACTTGCCTGCTTGGCTCTTCCCTACAACGTCCATACTCACCGCTTACCGAACACTGCTCTTGTTTATATTCAAGTTTGTACAAAAAAGACTAAATAAAATCATAAAACCTATCATATTCCTCTTCATATGTACACAAAATTATCTTATACTTTAAAAGGCAAGATATGTCATCTTATACAACTAAATACCTTATTTTTTGAAAAATATTCATCACCTTGAAGGGGAATATGATCGGAAATCGGAACGAGGACATAATATTTGTGGTCCAATACCAGAAAAGTAATTCTTCCTTACTTTCATTTTAAAACTAGAGTAATAACAACAACTAAAATAACTCATGACTACAATATTTGGTTTTGGAATGGACAAATGGTATACAGTGTTTAAATGAGTATCTAAACAATATTATTTTAATGTTAAGATTGGCTCCTCTAAACTGCCTGGGTTCTTTAACTTTCAATATAATCAAATAAGTGGTTCAGTAGTTAATTAATCTTTATTAACAATTATTATTAAGAATGACTATCTACTATCTTATTACAATACTACAATATCCTTATTACTACTATTAATCCAGAATGACTCTAATTTTTGTGACTCACAGATCTGATTCTACGTTATAATTTATATTTACTTGTGTCTGAAATAATTACAAGGTTTAGACCCGAAGTTTGCTCACCCTGCTTGCCACTCATGGATGCTCATCTGAAGTCTCAATACTCCTAGGTAGCTCGTACACGCCAAGTCTGTTTGGCTATCTTCAAGAATTATACTCCCAGGAAGCTCTTACTCGCCAAGTCCGTCTGGCTATCTTCAAAAATTCCTGCACCACCTTCCATGATCAATCTTGGCCCACTGACCAAGTTTTCTCCCACCCAAGGGTTTATATATGTTTGTAGCATCAATGACGTCTGCCTTGCTTGTAAGGTAAGCAATTTCATCATTTTTCCAGGTCTGTCACAATAATTGTTGTCATACTGGGTTCTTAAAAAGAACTTGGGACTATATTCCTAACTAAAACTATCCTAATTCCAAACATCACCGGAGTCCTCGAAACATCGTCCCGATGTTTACAAAAAACATATCACTTTAGTCGTTCAAAATAGAAACAAACAAAATATACAAAACTATACACAAAAATACAACCCCACTCTACCTAAATATTGCATAACAACTGACATACATATACTTTATACAAATAATCTCAAAAATAAAAATAAATGTTTACAATCAGCAACAATTTTCATAAATGAAAAACAACTTGTCATATTTTTTATGCTTATACTTTCAAAACAAACTATATTTCAGGTGTCCTGAAAATTTAAATTTAGTTTAACATGATATATTAAAACAAATACCATAATATACATTGTAATTCATAACAAAACCAAGGACAATACAATTATTATTACAAATACAATGACTTCAATTACTTGCTGCCACCTTGCCAATTTTTCCTTCTCATCAGCTCCATCTTCATGCTGTGAATCAGCAGGTGAATGTGGTTCTGAGAATGGATTCTTGGTTGCCAACATGTCACTTAGCCTTGAAACTATCGAGCAGTAACAAAAGAATTAATTATCAATTGTACAACAGTCCTACACATTGGTTGCTGTCATTGAGCAACCGTCATTTTTTAATTTCCTTGCTATTTTTAAAAACGACTTATCCTCTCTGTCTAAAAATCATTGCACTATTCAACCCCCTGGTTAGAGTCATTCTGTACTATACATTAATTATAAACATTTTACAACCTAACTATTCATAATACTACACTTACAAAACTATTGTACTTATAATTTGAACAAGCAAAAAAAAAAAAAAAATTGTTCACCATTTTATATTATAATTGTTTATTTTATATGTTTACATAATTTTTATTTAGGGAAAAATATCGAAAACTATAGTTTTCAAAATTACGTTCTGTTACAAACATCACTTTTATTTATTTTTAGTCATTGCTAGGTCATGAAATTTCTTTCTTTCTCTAAAAATCACCAAAACTTTAACAATTAGAACTATTTCAAACATCCAAAGTAAACTACATTTTTTTTCTGAGAAAAATTATTTGTGGCATAAAACGTTATATTATTCTACGTTATATTTTATAATTACTAGTGTCTGAAATAATTACAAGGTTTAGACACGAAGTTTGCTCATCTGAAGTCTCAATGCTCCTAGTTAACTTGTACACGTCAAGTCCGTCTGGCTATCTTCAAGAATTATACTCCCAGGAAGCTCTTACTCGCCAAGTCCGTCTGGCTATCTTCAAAAATTCCTGCAGCACCTTCCTTGATCAATCTTAGCCCACTGACCAAGTTTTCTCCAAACCAAGGGTTTATATATGTTTGTAGCATCAATGACGTCTGCCTTGCTTGCAAGGTAAGCAATTTCATCATTTTTCCAGGTCCGTCACAATAATTGTTGTCATACTGGGTTCTTAAAAATAACTTAGTCTATATTCCAAACTAAAACTATCCTAATTCCTAACAGTACGCATATCTTCGGACAACTGTCCACGAACATCCAGATAGATTCGCTATAATTGTCTTCCAACGCATCGCAGAGCCTCGGCCAATAGACCTACTACACTACAACCCTACAAAAGTGACACCCCCGCAGTTTGCACACTCTGGACAAGTATTTCATCGAGTTGCTCGGGCAAGTTCGTATTCTCTCCCTAAAGTCGGCGAGAGTGTAAATGCGGCATACATTCTGTTTATTTCTCTTCCGCTCAATTCATTATCAGCTGATTACTTTTTTTTATATTTGTTGGCCTTTTAAAATGTATTTCCATGACCTTTCAACCATTTAGAGCAAAATACGTTACTTTTCCGTGACTTCCGTGACCCCTTAGTAAAATCCAAGACTTTTTCGTGACTTCTGTGACTGTTGGTCACCCTGAATTAAGTAAATAAGATATTTACCTAAAAATAAAATCACGGTAAGTGACCCCTCTTATCCACCTTTTTAACCCTTTACTAATCCTCAAGTCCATTAAAAGTTAAATTAGTTGTTCAACTAAATTTTTTTTCCTTGTTGTTTAAAGGCAAAATACCTTTTGGTCATCATCGCTTCATAAAAAAAAGGAGCATAAAATAAAGACACATACCCCAAGAATACTCTAATAGTATTAGGGACGAAAGAGAACAAGAGAGACCAGATAAGAAAGATGAAAGAGAGGGATCCAACCCAAGACTACATGAAGAAAGGTGTAGATCCAGCTAGGGCGCTGGTCCGCCACACCCGCACTCATTATGAGTGAGCCCTTGAGGATAACTGAATTTGTAATTTGGTTTCTCAGAATACAGGATGTAGCCTATATGTTAAAGTTGAAACCACTATGAATGGCTCTAAAAACAATTTTTTCTAGAATCAGTAACTTCTAACATATTTTTTAAATGTATAAACATTTATGTATGAAAATACAGAAAAGGACATTGTAGACATTCCAACAGGAATTGACAAAATGAAGATATACTAATTGCTTACTAAATCACTTAAAAAACATTTTTCACACAACCACATTTTAATTTTGAAATTTAATAGAAACAGCTTAATTTCAATGATTGTAAATTCATTTCAATTATAGTTCCGGTATGTTAAAAATATATATCTTATTTTACTTAAAATAGTATTAACTATGGATAAAACTAATTTTGTACTAGATGTTTTTAGAAGAGTTTTTGGGTGGGGGAGATGTTGCAATGTTCTAGGACAGGTTAATGTCTACATTAACACATTAATGCTAACATTAAGACAGTATTATAACTCTTGGACAAAAATATAATGTAAGTGAAATCCCTATAGTAGATAATAAATAGGAACATAGATTTTGAATAATATGGAACTGACAGAATGATATTGTTAAAACCACATAGTGACAATATAATATTTAGAACCTACACAATATTTGACGTTTAGAACAAATTTAGGTAATTTTTAATTGATTACTTACCGCACTATACAATTTATAAAAGTCTACTTTAAATTTTTTTTACCAGAATAGGCTATATGTGTTAAGCACTATAAATGATTTTTTAATGTAGATGGTGTTATTTACTGAGGCAGTCTTTTTGTGTTATTGATATTGTGGATGAATTCATTGAGCACTTCTGTCATCGGTAATGTATCATAGCTTTTCTCCGATAGCCTAGTTATGGCTTCAAATCATTGTGAACATTTAATTAGTTTAGAGTTAAGTTACACTGTGTTATGTTACGTTACAACATATGAAAAATCGTTTTCCATCTTTTTTTACATTCATGTGTATTTATTTATATTTTTTTACAATTTGAGAAACAAAATTATTAAAAAATCAAGGGCATTAAGGATATGCCACTTTTACTATTTTGTTGTATGTTAACCACTGTCTTACATCTTAGGTAATTAGTGTAGTATGTTATTTATGCAGTATTACAGTATTCTGTCTATGTCAGAAAGATTGAGATATACGAGGGGGACCCCAAAAAATGGGAATTTGGTCATAACTCCTTTATTTTTCAATATTTTTACACCAAATTTTGGTCACCTTCAAAGTAATTACCATTGACTGTAATGCACTTCTCTAATCGTTTCTTCCATTGATCAAAACATTGTTGATATTCACTTAATGGAATGTTCTTTAGTCCACCCAGCGATTTTTATTTCACTTCATCCAGTCTCAAAATGTTTACCTTGGGGAACAAAAAAAAAGTCGCAGGGGGGGGTGAGCAATCGGTGTCATACAATTTTTAGTAAAAAACTGCTTCACAGACAGGGCGGTGTGGGCAGGTGCGTTGACATGATGAAAGAAGACATCCTCTGCGCGGAACAAATCCGCCCTTTTTTTCGAAAGTCAACCCAGACATCACAACTAATTGATCAATGGTTCAACGATGGTCTTTACGAACCAGAGTGTTGATTTTCTCAACGTTGTCGTCATTCTTGACGTTACTTAAAGTAGCTTCCCCATAAGCCCCCCGGCAGTCAACCATTTTACGTTTTCGCCGAAACGGAAAAAGGTCTTTCATAAAAAAAGTTCTCACGGATGAACTGATCCACTCACAGCGAACAAACATCGCACACTGATGTGTAGCAATGTGACTCGAGACTCCCTCTCCGGCCGACCGGACACGCCCACCGCCTCTCCTCACCAGATCAATTCCCGTTATTTTTGGGTCCCCCTTGTATGTCCAAGCAGTGTTTGTTGTATAATTTGTTTGTTTTTAAAATTTTGACAATATTATCATAATAATAAATAAATGAGGCTTTTGAACTTAATTACAAATATTTTCTCTGTATTTATTTAGCCTGTTGTAGCCTGACTGCTAATTTATGGGATTTTTTTAAAATTTTGTTTACTACATAGAATAAATAATTTTCTATAATAATATAGAATAAATAATGTTTTCAATGTAGAAGTCACTTTTTTCATCGCAAAATCACAATTTTAAAACTATGAAATCCATGTATTTATAGGTTAGATATAATGGCAAATGTTCACATTCACATCTCATACGTTTGGTCCTATAAAAATTTCAATGTGTATATCTGAGATCACAGGTCACGTGAACCTAGCGGTTGTGAAATTATATTGCCCTACACATTAAGGTAAGCAAATTATTAACTTCAATAGGTTTGGCCAGGTGGTTATATATATATATATATATATACCCACTTGCCAAACCAGTCGTGACATAGCCTAATTATATCACCCTATGTACTAAGGTAAGCAAATTATTAACTTCAATACACCTACGAAAGGTTTGGTCAGGTGGTTATATAACCACCTGTCGGTTATAAACAGTGTGTCCGATGAAGGTATTTAAATTTTTAAACAACCACCAAGTAGGCTACATAATGCATCAACCAAATTGTAAGATTTTCTTTCATACATATTGGAAACATTGAAAAGTGTACCATCAAATTTTTACGCTGATATCTGCAATAGAAATAAAATGCCGGCTGTTGACAGTGATTTATGGTTTAAACTATAACAAGCAATAAAATAACGTTTTATTCTTTTATAGACTTTTAAAAACTTTTAAATTTAATTACCACAATATAATAAATAATAAAATTTCTTTTTATGATAAAACATGTTTCTTAACAAACAAAAAATCATTCAAATCTATGTGGGTTTACTAGGGGACTAGAATAGCAGCACACACATTTTCGGCCACTTCTAAATCAGGCGACTCCCGGTGATACGTTTTCTGTCCACTACCAATTTCAAATAAGAGCTTCCTCCATTTTGCGATGGACATGACTGAGGGAGGTTCAATCATAGGATACATAACTTGAAATATTCTGTGTGCTTCTTTAAAAGCAAATGACCGAGCACAGCGCAAAACCTGCTCTATCGTAAACAATATGACAAAAAGCTAGAACAATCAAGGTTATGTTTGTTGGTTAAGAGAACATAATAAAAGTTGTCAACAATGTTCTGAAATAAAAGAAACAGCTCTTATTTTAAAAATAACCAGCTGTTATTTGGATCCTTTATGTTCTCCGGTGGCAGGTGCTGTCGTTTCTACATTTCTATCAACAGCTGCCATTTTATTTCTATTAATTACAGAAATCAGCGTAAAAATTTGTTGGTACACTTTTAGATATGTTTCCAATATGTATGAAAGAAATCTTACAATTTGGTTGATGCATATGTACTTGGTGGTTGTCTAAAAATGTAAACACCTTCGTGGAACACACTGTATAAATAAGCGACCTAATGTAGTCATTACGAGCAATTGTTTACAAAGAAAGTTACTGCTCTTTTTGAGATTGTTTTTAACATGTTCTACATAGGTAGGCTACCTTATTTCTAGTTTTGAATGTGGAGCTAATTTTTTCACCGAAAAATCGCAATTTCAAAACTACAGAATTCAATGCATTTTTACATCACCGAAGTAAAGCAACATCATGTGCGGTTAATACTTGGATGGATGACAGCTTGGAAAATAACGCACAATTTCTTCTTTTTTTAATAAATTTAAGCATAGTTAAGGTAAAATGGCTATATATATAGCTATATATAAATATGTATGTATATATAGCCACCTTACTTAACATTGTAAGGTAAAAATTTGCGTACATACCTATTTTAATGCCTAATTCCTAATTTAATGCCTTAACCTAGAAAAGTTGAATCATGTTTTTTTTCATGAAAAAGTTAACTCTTTTTTGAAAACTTATTTTATTATTAAGAAATAAGGTATGTAGAACATGTTTAAAAAAATAGCAAAAAAAGCAGTAACTTTCTTTGTAAACAATTATTGTCATTATGTAATGTGCATGTGTCACACCATGTAGCTATTCTCATTGCTATTACCGGTATGTCTTAAGTTTTTAAATTGTGATTTTTCGGTGAAAAATGTGACTTCCACCTTAAAAACATTATTTATTCTTATGCAGTAAACAAATAAATATAAAATCCCGAAAATGAGCAGTAAGGCTACAGTAAATAAATACCATTTTCTCTATATGACAGGTTAAGTTCATATACCGGTACCATACTAATTTAATCTAACTTAATCTGTCCTACATACAATATTCATAGTTAAGGTTAAAATTCTTAACTACTTACGATAATATTGTTAAAACTTAAAAAACAGACAAGTAACACAACAAACACTTTGTACGTGAACTTTATGATCTTGACAAATGGATGAAGACTTCATTCAGTTTCAGTTTATAAAATTGATACATAATATGATGAAATATGGTTGTTGGAGGAGGAGGGGGGGATATATCTAAAATACGTGGTAAATGCTTAATTTTATTAGCCTGTTAGTTTTTTTTAGATGTTTGTAATTGTTTCTCAGGAATATATGTATTTTTTTCCCATTATATTACTTTTAAACATTTTAGATTAAAAAAAAAAGTTCAACGAAATTTTATAGACATTACTTATTTGGAATTACTTTTTGGAGCCATAGGTTCTTAATGTAAATTTTGTATAAACCTAACTATTAATTATAATATTAACTAATAAATAATAATTATGTATTAAATAATGATAATACTTACTTCTAACAATATCCAAATGATAAAATAAGAATAAATTCAAGTTGAGACATGCAACCGAAGCAGAAATATAAAGAAACTTACCTCGTGCCACTTAGAAATTTAGAAATGAACCTGTGTGAATTAGGAAAGCAGTTGTTTTTTTCCCGTTGTCTACACTGCTTGTAGACGGGCTTGAATATCAATGACGCCACTTAACTCTCAAAAGCTTTGTCAAATCATTTGTTTATATTATTATATGTGTTTTATCGTTAACCACATTAATTGTATATAGTTGTTAGTACATTTTTAAGTTTAAAAAAAAAGAAAAGGGTATTTTTGATATTATTAGTAGGTGGTACATTTAATCTAAATTCATTGTTATTTTTCGTGCAGATGATATCTTGTCAAGGTGGAAATAAATGAGTGACTGATTACTGTATTTAATTATGTTATGTACATATTTATGTTAGTCACATACAGAGGAGTTTTTTTGGAAAGAATCGATAGATTAGGATTAGGAATTATAGGATGGAACATACTTTTATAGGATAATCTTCTCACAAGAGGTACGTCTGGAGTTCCTATACTGAAAAGTTATGGTGCATGGATAGAAGACCCTCCAACTAAGGATAAACAAGAATGTTTTATATATTTTGAAATGTTTGTATTCTGTTTTGTTAAAAGGGGTGTGTATAATATATATATATATATATATATATATATATATATATATATATATATATATTTATATATACACACATATTTAGTAGGGAAAATTTTAAATTGATACTTTCCCAAGTTTAAGCATTTTTATTATTTCTATAATAATTTCAAAATTATTCTTTTGAGAATTTCACTTAAAGCAATTAGAGGTTTCCAGTTTTAGGCTTCAACTTTGTTATATATTATTTGTCTGTGGCTTTCGTACTCAGGGCACTCAAAAACTATATGTTGAAGGGTACATTTAATGTTCACTTTAAATATTTTTGCAGGAAGAATTGTTTTATAAGATAAAGTTTTTCATTTGTATTAGCGTGTCCAAATCTTAGTCTGCAACGTGTTATTATGTCGGATCTATTGAATTTTATTGAATTAAACCATAGGATGTTTTCTATTTTATCGTTTATATGTTTCTATCAAAAAGCCTTGTGAGTGTTCTTTGCTATTTGTTCGAAATTACTTTTGTAGCATTTCTTAGATTGTTTTATATAATCGCCAATTGGTATGATAAAATCTTGATCTATTTCTAGGTTGAATGTAGCTTCATGAGCTAATATGTCTACATGTTCGTTTTCAATACCTGTATGACCAGGTACCCACTGCATTACAAACGATTTGTCTTTATTTTCTATAATTCACTAATTATGCTGAAAATTAAATTGCAACCTTTTCCACCCCCCCCCTATTTTTGTCAAAAAATGGCTGGGCACTAATTTATTTCATGCGGCCCCTAGTTTAATAAAAGTCTTTATAAAGTTTTTAAAAAAGGGCTTTATAAACCCTTTTAAAAAAGGGAGTTTTATAAAAGTCTTTTTTTTTGCAAGTGACAATAAAGGATTTTTATTACGTAATTACAGTAGGAATGAAATTATGGTTTGATTATAATAGTCACAAACATAAACGTATATAACTTACTGTAAAATAATATGAAAAACAGATCCATGTAGTTTTATAAAAGTTTTGATGTTAATATTACAAAAATGGGAAACTTTAATTAAAGGAAGATTTAAGAAAAATTAAAATTAATACGTTTGGGGTTTCAAAAGATCAAGGATGTGTGGTAAGGGAGCAAAAATCTTTTTGCCTGAGACCCACCAGGCCTACACCTATACCGAAAAGGTTTGCGTCTTGGTTGAAGATGCTCAAGTTGAATTGTACATATATGTATGTTTGCTATTTCTGATAAGCGTTCTTGAATGCATAAATTATCATATAATTCTTTTAATTTCTGCGAGGAACCTATTTATTCCACATAGGATATTAATAATATTTAGTTTTATTACCGGTAGTTCTGTTAGTTTTATGTGAAAGGGAGGTTTGTAATTTTCTGCTTTTATCGTGTTGTAAAGATCGGTTTTAAATGCTCATTTGAAGGACACTTTAAAATCAAGAAGTTCCAGTATTTCTACTTGTCTCATAGTACACTGCAAGAACTGAGGAGTAAAAAACACATTTAACATATGTATTTTCTTTTTTTTTCCGATGGCTAAACCAAAGCGAATCTTAAGTACCTATATTAATTAATTCATATCTACTGAATTTTGAATGGAAGAACCATGGTTTTTTTGGGGATTTTCGGATTTATTAATTTGTACCAATTGGCTTTATTTGATCTGTGTAATACATTTCCGAAATCTTTGTAGTGTTGAATTTTATAGCAGACATCATATCATATATTGGTAAAAATACATCTGAAATTGTTGGTACTAACATGTGCTGCATCAAAAGCCATAGTATTGGCAAGTTCATTTTCTTTTATTCCTATATGGCTTGGAACCCATTGTAGGTAAAATTCTTTATTTTGTTTGGAAATTTCTTTAAAATTTTTTACTATGAAGCCTTCTGCCTAAAAAGAGAATCTGGAGTTGTCAATTAGATGAATAGAAGATTTGGAGTCAGTGCATATGTGCATATTACAAAGTGATAGAAATGCGTATTATTTTGAATATTCTATGGCCTTACAGATACCGTACAATTCAGCTGTTACATGTTTGTTTAAGAGGAACTGTTTATTTACTTTTAGAAGAGTGCAATCAAGAGTTGCTCGTATGCCATGTGTACTTTTGGATCCATTTGTGAAGATTTGTATTTTGTTGTTGTGTTTAGTGTTTATAACGTTTAAAAATTCTTGCTGGAGAAATATGGAATTAATCTAAGATATTAAAGTATCCATATTAGGAAGGTTATATTTACAGTGAAGCTTTAGATTTGTTAAAGCTAGGGGCATAGACAAGTCAGTAGTTTTGTCGTTTTCTATGTGTTAATAATTAACGTCTTGAACTTATTGAATGAATGCAAGATTCTGTCTGTAATGCTATAATAGGAGTAGTTTTGTATTCTCCTATTGAGATTTTAAGAGCTTGATTTTGAATGCAATCGGTATTTGTGTACAAAGAAAGTCACTGCTTTTTTTTGCAATTTTTTTTAAAAGGTGATCTACATACCTTATTTGTTAATAATAAAATAATTTTTTACCGAAAAATCACAATTTAAAAACTACATTTATAGTTCTCTGTTTGAAGTTATTTGTTAATGATGGAAGTTCAATTGTATTATTATACATTTTTCGAACATTTATAGGTTATAGTGCAATGGCAATGCTTTACATTAATATGAATTTTAGGAATTGGAATAGTGTATGGGTTTGACTCATATGTATTACATAATTACTGTGACAAAGCAGATTTGTCCAGGTGGGCATATTTTCTATAAAACTATATTTATATAAACCTATGATTGGTCTGGCAGGTGGCAATATATATTTATATAGCCATCTGAGAAGACCTATCACAGGTTTATTCAGGTAAATAATGTAGCTTACCTTAATATGTAGGGGATATAATTATGTAGGCCTAGTTTGGTTTATGTTTCGTCTTAAACATATACTTGGTAAGGTATCCAAGGAAATGATAGTCCCTGACGCTATATTAGGAATATGGTCCCTAACATACCTCCAACCTGGCTCAATGGTGTTGGTATAAGCTATGATGTCTGGTTCTAGGAATTGGCGCCTATGGTTAACTGTTAAGTGAGTGAAATTATATGACGATAGAGTGTTGTACGCCTGTCAGCCATCTGTAATAATCGTCGTACCTGGTTTGACCCATTTTCTTATGAGGGATATTAGAGTTTGCCTATTTCTTCTTGTTACAGGAACCAAAAACGACATCTC
This sequence comes from Aphrophora alni, assembly GCA_963513935.1. Taxonomy (NCBI): domain Eukaryota; kingdom Metazoa; phylum Arthropoda; class Insecta; order Hemiptera; family Aphrophoridae; genus Aphrophora; species Aphrophora alni. The sequence continues at coordinate 91,236,090 of OY740765.1, forward strand.
TGAATTCTTTGGATACTGCGGAGTACCCAGTGGCCTTCATTCTACGGCCGTATTTCATTTTACCAAATTTTGCCTTGTTGATTTAAACTACTTCAACAGGCCTTCCTATCTATACAGAATTGTTGATTGTATCATTTATATTATTTCCCTAATAAATGAGTACTAATCAACAATTGTACGGCTGGATACACATAGGTATGTTCGAATGAAAGTCTTACGAGGCGAATTTAAGATCTGCATAAGTGAAATTAGACAAAATAGAGTTACATTGCTTAGTTTACAACAAAACTGCCACTTTTTGCTGAACCAACCTAGTCACAACGTTGAACTCTTTTTTTCTAAAACTAACCCTATTTAGACAACGTTTTCAACATTTAAGTCCAATAATATTATTATACTTTTTACAAATTGTTTATTAATTAGATTGTGACATGTATAAAATCTCTCTACCTTCGAATCGTCAAAAATACAAAAACCAAACAGCAAAAGCTCACACCTTACACACTCCATTTTTTCACTAATTCCGTAAAATTAACATTAATATATTGGCGGGAATTAATAAGTTACATGACTGACAGCGTTTCATATGAGCTATGATCACAGATATAAGACAGGAATGTGAACCATTGTCATTAATCCGTAACCTATAAATACATTCAATTTTATAGTTTTTAAATTTTGGTTTTTCGGTAAAAAAGTGAGCTCCGCGTTAAAAAATTATTTTATTATTAACAAATAAGGTATGTAGAACACATTAAAAAAAATTGTAAAAAAGCAGTGACTTTCTTTGTAAACAATTAGTATACAATCTAATGTATTAAGGCATGTATTGGTTGTTGAGTCGTATAAAAACAAAATTAGTCTAATTTTGGTCTTAATAATGATTTGTAGATTTCTAACAGTAAATATGGTTGAGCCCTTTTCCTTCTGCAGACGAGAGATTTTAGGATACCAATGTCCTTTTGACTTTTTGTTCTTAAATGGGTAAATGTTTACATAAAGGTAACTTGTAGTTTTCGGAGTTTTTTTATATATTGTATACTACATACCTCACTTCTTAAGATTAAATAATGTTTTCTTTGTGCAAATCACTATTTTCCACTGAAAATCACAATCTAAAAACTATCAAATCGATTGGTTTATAGGTTACACATAATGGCAAGATATAATAGCAATGAGAATAGCGTATGGTTTGACGCATGTGCATTATACATACACTACACTAGATCGCTATTTCATATCACAACAGGTTTGTCCAGGTTCTCTTTTCATACGTTTATTGAAGTTAATAATTTGCTTACTTTACGATATAATTATATATCTCAACAGGTTTGGCCATGTAACTATATATATATATATATATATATATATATATAAATACCTAGCCAAACCATATATAATATTACCAATTACCATTATGTCTAACCTATAAATACGCCAGATTTGATAGTTTTTAGATTGTATTTTTTTAGTGGAAAAAAAGTGATCTACGCAAGGAAAACATAATTTATTCGTAAGAAATAAGGTATGTAGTAGATGTTAAAAAAAAACAGGCGCTTCTTATATCAAGAGATACTAATAAAGTTGTTTTATTCCGGGTCAGTGCTAACTGAATATCTGTTAAAATTCTTTTTCTAGAAACCATTGTAGTCTATTCTTAATCATGATTTTAAGAATTTTGAGAAAACAAGGAATAAGAGAAATAGGTCTATAAGAGTCGGCTAAATTTTTTTCTTTATTTCATTTTAAAATTCGTATTATTTTGAAATGTTTCCATTCGTAAGGAAGTTCTTTCCCATTCCATATATCATTGTAAATCCCCGGTAACTTTGTTCGAGTAAGTGTAGGTAGATTTTTTATTAGAGTATAATCTATATTAGTCAAGCTAGGGGCTGTGCTTTTTTTTTTTTTTTTTTTTTGAGTCTATAGCTATATTTAATTCGGTAAGAGTTTAATTGCATTCTAAAGAATGGTATTTAGCATTAGATAAATAATGTGGGTTGACCTCTGATATATGTACTACATAGTCCGGGCTTACTTTTTTTTAGGAAGTTATAAAAAGTTCTGCCATTTTATAAGTAGTTTTTGGGGGTTTTATAGTTTTTGGCTTTAAAACTTTTTATAATGCCTCATGCTTGATTTTGTAGAAATTTCTGTGCACATTGATTGCCAGCTGGATATTTTGCCCTGAGTAATGATTTTTTTAGCTGTTGTTTTACATTTTATATTAAAAATTTTTTTTAACAGTCATGTTTGTTTTAAATGTTTTTAAAGAGAGTTTTTTTAAGGCTATAGCCTTGGAACAATTTTCATTCCACCAGCTCTTTGGCTCAAATCTGGGATTCCAATTTTGGTTATTTGGCAGATTTACTTGGGGTTTGGTTTGCTTAGAGCTTTTTCAATTATTGAATATAAACATGTTAAAGTTTTCAGACATATTTGTTAGTTTTGTTATTTCAGTGTTAAAGATATTAAAGTTAACATTTTAATAATTATTTAAAAACTTTTGTAAGTTAGGGGGAGGGGGTTTATTATAAAAGTCCAGGGATGATTGTTTATTTAGAGGTATTACATTGAATTCCATGACAAATTGGAAAGGGCACTGTCCATGGGATTATTACCAACCTCCCAATGTGTTAATAATGAATGAAGTGTTGCTGTTGCAAAAGATAGATCTATGGAGGCTGGAGTTCAATATAGACCAACTACGGTTGTGGGAGTTTTATTGTTTAATTAAATATATTCTGATGAGCTATAGGCGAAGAAAATACATTTATCTCTAATGTCCTTTTTGTGACTGTTCCAATAAGGATGGTGGGCATTAAAATCACCACATAGTAGTGACAAACCATCATCCAAGGAGAATATAAAATTGTTCCGCATGTTTTGTTGAATGTTTGGTTTGACACAGTAAGGGTTATATACATTTACAGGTTTATTGAAATTCTTCATTTGTATACCTTCAATTTGTAAAGATTCAGGGAGTGTGTCTGGTAAGTATTATAATTGGTCAAGTCTGTCACAATAATTGTTGTCATACTGTGTTCCCAAAAAGAACTTAGACTATATTTCTAACTAAAACTATCCTTATTCCTAACATAAGTTTATCTTTATTTCATCCCAAATGATTGAACTATGTATTAAAATGTAATCCAGTCGTAGCCGTAGGATCTGCTTAAACTCAAAATTGTATATTCTGTAAAGTTTATTGATTCGGTATTGTTAAGTCATGTTTCTTGAATTGCCGCTATATGTATTTTTCTTGATTTAGAACAATTGTAGTTCAGACCATTTAGATTTGATGGACTGGGCATTCCATTGTATAATTTTGACGATTTTTGGATTTGGCATAAAATTGTATAAAGGTATTAGAATTTAACATTTGGTGTTTCTATTTATTATGTTTAAGTCATGTGTTTATGAATAATTTTTACTAGATTTTGAGCTATTGATAAACATTTGTAAATTTCGCTTTCCATTACTTTTGAAAATTCTTGTTTTGTAAATTAAGTAATTTTTTCTATTAGTGCCTTCTGAATTTGTTTTGGATTAAATTCTAGTTTTAGTTTTACTCATATTTCTTAATTTAATTCCTTGCTTCATATAGAAGAGTTTTTAAGTAGTCATTTTCTGATTCAGATCTGCTTGGTTGTTGTGCCCAGCTAGATGATGCTTTTTGGTTAGGGTGTAATTTTAATTTCCATAAACAGGGGATTTTGTTTAGATTGTTTATTTTGAAATTGAGATTTTTTTATTTGAATTTTGTTTTAAAGGTATAGTTACATAGTCGCTTTCCGATTGGAAATTATTTTTATTGATGTCAGTAATTTCTTCTAAATCCAAGAGGTCGTATCTATTTGGTGAAGTTATGACCACAGAGGATTTTGACCAATAATTAGTTGGTGGTAATTTTGGGAATTGTGATCGGTTTTCTGTATCAATTGGTTTACTGTTTAATATTTCAGAAAAGGATTTAACATATTCATACTGTTTTTGATGTTTATTATTTTTATAAGAGATAGGAAAATATTTACTAGCTGTAAAATAATCCATTTTTCTTTCAGTAATTAAATTTTTATTATTTATTTGCCGTAAACGTTCAGGACATTCTTTACTTGTGCTCCTATGATCTCCAAGACAGTGTATGCTATATTTTTTAAGATTGCATTCACAGTGGTAGGATTTTCCACAATTTCCACATATTTTTTCATTTTTACATTATATGGTTTGTCCATATGCATAACAGGAAAAACATTGAATAATTGGAAATGAATAAATGTTTACAGGCATAGTTAAATAATGTAATTTAATGTTTTTTACGGTAATTTAGTAGCTGCAAATGTTAATTTAACAAAGTGTGTTTTATATATTTCACCTGTTTTATATATATTTTTTGTAATATAATGAGCTCCTAAAATTTTATATGGATTTAGTGCCTCATTAATAATTTATTCAATTTCAACACCTGGTTTGACAACAAAACCTACCCCTACAGTTTCCACCCTGAAAGCAGGTATAAAAACTCTGTATTCCCTTAGGTGGGCAGAGACAAGGAGTGCATTTGCAGTTTGAGCAGTTCTGCATAAAACAGAAATATTTTTACCTTTGCATGTGATTTCTGTTATTTATGTGTGATTTGCATCTTTCCTATTTTGAATGGGTTTATTTTTTTATTACTTTCAGAACATACAATTACCTCAAAGGGACTCTTACTATGTTCATCATATTCTCTAATTTTGTAAATTTTTTTATTCCGATCATTTTCGTTTAATTTTCATTTTAATGAGTTGTTTAAATCATTATAGCTACAGGAGGTAGTATGCTCGCTATAGTGTCTTGTGTTTCAATATCAGTATCAGTTTAACCTGATTTGAATCAGGCCCAGCCTACATAGACATTTTTTAAAACTATAAATGTGTTTTTTTTAAATAACTAATTGACAAAAAGAAATATGTAAAATTTGTTAATATCAAAAACAAGTTGTCAGTATTTTTACTAAATATTAATTCATTATTAAACAAAAGGTAAAGTAACCTGAGAAGACAAGATTCTACTAGACAGTCACTAGACCAAAAAAATTACGTCTTATCACTATCACTTCACTGGAACAAGTGAACCTTCTCCATATATGGTTGCATTGTGTGTGTCTAATATAACGACTTGTGCATCTGTACATATAATATAATTTTTATGATTTAAATTATTGATTATTTGTATATTTGATATGTGCGTTTGTGAATCTGTTAAGGTTATTTTTCTGTTTAAAAGCCATTTGTTACAATATATGACAAAATTACCCGGAATATAATACCTAAAGTGTGAATTTTATTTATAAAGGTAGGGATGTGTACCAGATCGTAAGCTGTAGAAATATCTAAAGTTGTGCTCATCACTGTTCCATTATTAGTTAGGGAGGATTTAATATTGATAATGTTTTTTAAAAGATAATCGGCGCATCCTTTTTTTTTAAAGCCATATTGGGATTCGGGAACAATATTATATTTTTCTACAAACCATTCAAGTCGGTTTTTTATCATGTTATTTAATATTTTAGCAAAACATGATATAAGAGATATTAGTCTATATGCATTTTCTTCAATTTTTTCTTTCTGATGTTTGAGTATGGCTTAATAGCTGTGTTTCCAAAACTTCTGATAATGACTTGGTTTTTTCGGTCCATATGTTAAAAATATTTAATAGCAATTCTAGAGAGTTATATGGTAAGTTCTTTATCATAACATAGCTTATGACATCCAATCCTGGGGATATATTTTTCATTTTTGATTTTATGGCTTTAATTATTTCGTTATAATTGAAAGGTGCTTCTAAGTAATGAGTTTGACATTGAAATATTGGTATTGTGATTTCATGATGGTTTGGGACATATGCAGGACAAAAACATCCATTATTTTATTGCTCAGATTTGGGTTATGAAATATATTTATTTTATTTTCATGAAAGGTTTTTCCTTTGAATTTTTTTATTATGTTCCATACTCTACTAGAAGTGCTGTTACCAATATTCTTACATACATTTTCCAATCCTTCTCTTTTTGCTTTGTCTATAGTGTGTTTTGCTTTTATTTGTGTTTGTTTATATTTATTATAATTATAATATGTCATATTTTTATTAAAAATTTTTATGTTTAGTCTTCTTAATACAGCCTTCTACTGACCACCATGGTTTAGGTGAAAATGAGTTTTTGTTTGTATTATTTTTTGGAATTGTGAATTTTGGTATTGTGATAGATTCGGCTTTATAAATTATGCCATAAAGAGATTGATGTCTATTTCTATTGAATCGTTTTTGAATAATTTGATTTCTTTTTCTATAGTGTTTTTGTATAATGACCAATTTGGTTTCTTGAGGTTAGGTTTATCATTATTTGTAAATTTGATATATCTGATATTATTTGGGTTTGTATAATTTGTAGTATCTATTTCTATTTTAATTTGATAATTGTTATTTCCTATTGAATCATTTAGTACTTGCCATTTTATCAATGTGTTGTGTATATTAGGGGTTATAATGGTTAGGTCTAATGGTGATGTGAATTTATTTGTTGTTGCCACTGTAGTGTTAGACATATCATTTAATAAAATAAAGTTGTTTTTGTTATATGCTGATATGATAGCTTTGCCCTTTTAGCAGATTCTATTACTACCAAATAACGGGTGGTGGGCGTTAAAGTCATCACATAGCCTAGTATTCCAAAGTATATTAATAATCTTTGGAAAATATATGGTTTCCCAATATTTCAATATCCACTTTTTTGTTGTACTGTATATATTATAAAGTTTTATGGGTTTTTTGAAATTATTAAAATTTATACTTAATATCTCTAATTATGTGTGGTGTGTTTATTTCTGTCCATGACATGCTTTCGTGGACTAAAAATGCTAATCCTCCATATCCATCTATTCGATCCTTATGTAGGATATTGAATTTTGGTATGGAGATATTTCTATTTTGTGAAAGCCAAGTTTCTTGAATGATAGCAATATTATGTATTCTATTTTTTAAAGGTATATCCTAATTCATTAATTTTTGTACAATAGCTTGTGCATTCCATTGGATTATGTTTAAAGTATTGATATTATTAGACGTTATTTTTTCTTGATTTGATTTGTTGTCCTTTTTGGATTAAATTGACTGTTTTTTTTTACTATTTCGATAAGATCTTTGAAAAAATTATCTTGGGGTTAATAAATTCCTCTTTTTTTATAGATATGGTTTTATCCAGTTTTGAACTTGTTTTCTGAAATTTATGTTTTAAATTAATTCATTTAATTGTTGGATATTTTGATCCGTAGATTTATTTATTACTTTTATCATCATTGTGATCTGGTTCTTTGCTTGTAGGTCTTACTTTTATAGTCTCATTTGACCTATCATAATTTGGTTTGTATGTTGAGTTTTGTGGTAGAGTTTTATAATTTGTAGATGTACTGGGTTGGGTTGTTCAAGTTTTGTATTTATTTCAGTTATAATATATTTGTGGTTTTGATTTGTTTAAGTATTTGCTTGGTCTGCTAATTGATGATATGCTACCGGAAGGGCTTTGTGTTTCATCTTTATAACACTTATTATTTGACATTTGTTTGTATAAGATACAAACTTGGAAAAACGTTTGTATCACTTATTTCAAGTGATATATTTATTTACTCTGGATATGATCTTTTCAGAAATCTTTGGTTTCGAAACGTTTTGTATGTTATTGGATAAAATGTACTAGCAGAAAGATAGTCAAGCCTACATTCGTTCATAAAATCCTTTATATTTTTCTTTTTTTTATATTCTGGGAATTCCCTACTGAAACTTTTATGATTCCTAATTCACCACACGTACCACACAGTCTTTTGTTTTTGCATGGAGTATTGGCTCTATGACCATAAGAAAAATATAAAAAGCATTGTTTTACTGGGAGTGAGTAAGAATTTACTGGCATAATTATGTAATCTAATTTTATTTTTTCTGAAAGTTTGTTTCCATAAAAAATTACTTTTATGAATTTGGTTTTTATTATATTTTTTATAATTTTGTCTTTTTTGGTTATTCTATATGCATCTAGGATCTTACATTTGCTTGTGACATAATTAATTGTTTCTTTGGTTTCAATTTCTGTTTCTGCATATACAACGCCTACAGTTTCGACCCTGAAAGCAGTGATGAAAACTTTGTATTCCTTTAAATGTACTAAAGTAAGTAGTAAATTAGTGACTTGAGCACTGTGGCATTTCACTGCAAATACTCTTGCCTCTTCTGAAAATGTTATCTATGTTTTGGTGATTATATTTTAATATTTCACCTATATTGAAGGAGTTTATTTTAGTGTTATTGGTACAACATATAATAACATTAAATGGACCTTCGTTATCATTTTCGTTATATTCTCTGATTCTACAATTTTTTTTATTTGTGTTGGAAGTTGATGGGTTGGTAGTAGTCAAGTTGTCCTGTCACATTTTGCATTTTCTGTCTAAAAGGTTAGTATCTTTTTCTAAAAAATTATTAGTTATATCTTCTGACTGTTTGTCTAGTATAGTTTCAATACCTTTTTGCAATTCATATTACTGAGAATCTTCATAAACCGGATTTTCGAATATAGGTTCTTAACAGTACTGTGTTCTTTGACAATAAATGTATATATATAGATGTATGAGTTAGTGAATTATTTGGTACTTACTATTTCTATTACAGATTAATTACATAAATAACATTTATGTTACAAGTTAAAATAAAGAAATAAAATAAACGACAGAATTAAACAAGATTTGACAAGCTCTTTAACCCTGCGGCACTCGCGCGGGCTACAGTTGTAGCCCAGCCACTTTGTTTAGTTCGTGTTTTCGCTGCGCATTGTCAGGAGTGGGGAGGAGTCACAGTACCTTCCAGTCACTTTCCTCCCCACACACTCAGTGTGCAATCGCACTGCGCGGAGTGCACTAGTCTGTGTGGTATTCGATCAAAGTTGCCTGGGCTACACTTGTAGCCCGTGCGAGTGTTGGTGCTATGAGTGACCCAAAGCGTGTTTGTTTGTGTAATGAAGATACTTTTGCTGCTTTAAACACTGTTGACAGTGATGATGAGCCAGACGATATACTAAATGACAGTGATGATAAGAAGAGTGATTCCATAGAAGAAGAAAGACATTTGGAGAATGAGGACATAGCTAATAGTAACTCTTTGGAACCACAGACTAATCAAGAGGTAGAAATTGATGATGAAGATGATACGCCTCTAGGTAATTTATATTTTTCCAAAGATTAGGATAAAAATGTGATGAAGTGGAAGAAGACTCCCAATACACCCTCTAACGTTCGTACAAGAGCTAGCAATATCGTTATACGTTTGCCTGGGCCTAAAGCCACAGCTCGGAATGCCAAATCTGACATGACTGTTTTGATCTATTTTTTGATGGTCAAATAATTAGACTAATTGTTAGTAGTACAAATATTTATATTTCTACTCTAAGAGACAAATTTTCACGTGAGCGAGACAAACGAGAAACAGGCGAAACTGAAATTCGAGCACTTATTGGGATTTTGCTTCTAACAGGTTGTTTAGGTGGTGCCAGAAAGAATTCTAAAGGAATCTGGGATAACTCTCGTGGTAGTGGGGTTGAGTTATGCTACTTGACTATGAGTCAAAACTGTTTTTATTTTTTGATGAGATGTCTAAGGTTTGACGACATCCGCGACCGCAATCTAAGGAGAGAAATTGATCGCCTTGCTGCCATGAGAGAATTTTTTGAAATGGTCGTGAACAATTTCCAGAGGCATTACACGCCTAGTGAATTCTGCACTGTGGACGAACAATTAGTCAAGTTTCGAGGCAAATGTCCTTTTAAAATGTACATTCCTAGCAAGCCTGGACAGTACGGGATAAAGGTCTATTCACTAGTCTGTGCAAAAACCATGTACACGGTACATTTGGAAGTTTACGTGATAAAACAACCAGAAAGCCCTTTCAAAGTTTTGCCATCAGCTGATGACGTAACGGTTAGAATGTGTGAACCGATTGCAGGAACCAATCGCAACGTAACTACAGATAATTGGTTTACCTCAATCGCTCTAGCTGACAAGTTTTTCACCGAAAAAAAGTTAACACTAGTTGGAACAATGAGAGCAAATAGGGTAGGCATACCTGACGAGTTTAAAGCGAACAAGGACCGTGAGGTGCATTCATCCCTGTTTGCACATCACAAGGAAAAGACACTTGTGTCATATTGTACAAAGAAAAGGAAGGCAGTTGTTTTACTTAGTACAATGCACCCTGACCAGAAAATCGATCCCGAGAGTGGTGAGTCTCGTAAACCAGAGATTGTTTCGTTTTATAATAAAACAAAAGTTGGTGTCGATTCAGTTGATCAAATGTGTAGTAAATATGATGTCTCAAGAAACACTAAACGCTGGCCAATGATTCTCTTTTTTGATCTTGTAAACATATCTGGAATAAATGCGTCACGTGTTTATACGTTCAACAATGGTCCAGATCAAATCACAACAAGAAGAAAATTCCTTGAGAACCTTGCTTGGGAACTTATACATCCACAGATAAGGAAGCGTCTAGAATCCCCAGTTCTTCCTACTGATATGAAAGCTAGAGCCCGAAGGATCTTAGGTATCGAAGAACCTAGACCTCAAGCTGTTCCTAAAGATGACAAAGTGGGTCGGTGCTACCTGTGCAGCCGGGCGCGTGACCGATCTACCCGGAAGTGCTGCGACTTGTGTGGCCAAAAGGTGTGTCCTGAACATTCCAACATTGTATGCCATGCTTGCCTCAACCGTCAGTAAAATAAGATAATGCACAACACTTTGTATATATATTTTCTATTCTAACAAACACTAATAATTCAAGTTTCATTTTTATGCAAGTTGCTCAATGTTTTTGTTTTTCATAGTTATGAGGTATAAATATGGAATTTACTGTTAACATATAATACTCTATTTGTCCGGTAATAAATTTTGTTTATTGTAAAAATGGTTTTTACTATTCATGCCCCGAAAAAAAATTAGTTTTACGTAACCAAAGCTATGCAAATTTTTAAAGTTAAAAAATTCTTACTACCTTGCTATTTTAAAATATTTTTTTTAGTTATATCAAAAGGAAAAAATAAAATAATTATATATGTTTCATCATAAGTAATCTTACAATGAATGTAAAAAAAATACATTGAGGTAGAAAATATTGAATTTGGGGTAATAAAAAAAAAAAAAAAATGTGGGCTACAACTGTAGCCCGCGCGAGTATTCCTGTTTCACTAGACCACTCGAGTGCCGCAGGGTTAATACCATTCATTCAAATGATCTGCTTTAGTTGAATCACGAACTGAAACTCCTGGAGAGCAGTTTATTTCAAAACAACTCTCTACTTAACAGTTGTCTCAAAGAGGTGCTAACCTAAGTTCCGAGAGAGCAGAATCTCTAGACTCTTCTGCAATTATTGTTGCCCACTACATAACCGTTTGTACCCCTCCTTCAATTTACATTATTAGTCTGTATACGTTTAGAATAAGTTTAACTGTTCTTCTTTTTATTTACATATATTTTGATTTATTATTGTTATTAATGAATATAGGTAACTAAAAGATCATGAGCGAACTAGCCAGGAGATAGATATGGGTTACCGTACTATGTGTGTGTGGTTACCGTACTGACTACTGATTATCTGTAAAATAATCTGTTTAGTCCTAATAAAATATTGTTTTTCCAATTTGACACTCTTGTAATTTGGTCGAGTTGAATATCCGGTACATCAGTTATAATACGGAATTTTTTTAACTATTGAAAAACATTTCACTTGGGATCGAGGAAGTGAATACACAGACCAAATTGAATAGGGGGGGGGGGGAGATAGGCAAAAAATCTGCTTTGTTAGTTTGAATAGGAACAGTGAACTGTTCTTTAAGAACAATAATTATTCTAAGTCATAACCTACTACGACACATCAGTCTATTTTACATACCTATCATACATATCTATCTATACATATATATCGATATTTCATATATACAGGGTCTATTTCAATATTTCCCCCTTTGTTTTCTCTTTTTGCCAAATAAAAGGCGGGCACCGATTTATTTCATGTGACCCCTTCCAATTTTATAGTTTTTTAATTTTAATTATATTTTATCCGTTTGTTTTCACTTCAAATTGTACTTCGCACTGTTGTTACTTTTCACTTCTCGAAAGCTATCCAATTTTCACTGGCATTTTGTATTCAGTATAGATCGTAAATTTGTGGTTACATAAGTTATAATTGGTTAGCTTACACATACTGTTATAATTGATTGGTTACTCTTTAATAAGGTAAAATTATTAGTCAACGAACAAAACGTTCCAATTCATATTTTCATTTAAGACCTCTTTTTGGTGTACTCTGTTACAGAGCTGTCAACCTAGAGGAGTGAAAATGCAGAGATTTTCCAACTTGGAAGGGGAGAAATGCATGAAGTTGCATGAGAAACAAAAAACATGCCAAACAGTTGTGGTGATTTAGCCACCATTGGCCGCCCCCCTTTTCCTATCCGGCATGCGAACAACAAACTTGATAAGGGGAGTTGTACATTAACCAGCAATGATGGAAGACGTCTGTGACAATACTCATTGCTTCTTTTTTAGTAGAACCCCAATATAAAAGTTTGTTTTGCTAAACCCGCAGGAACAGGGCCAGTACGGTCCTAGGGTTTATATCTGGGCGCATTGGGTTTTTTGGAACCGTATTATTATCAGTTGAACTAACACACGGCCATGTTAGGCCTTTCGTGTTAGTCCGACATGTTGTGCCAATACAGTGTAGTTTATATTAACATTTGGTTTTAGTCTAAATTGGTATTATTTAAGTAATTTAGTTTTAGAGTTAGATCCCGTCAAAAATGGCTAGCCTAGATTGAGATTCGCTCAGTGTACATACATTAATTTACCACGCGATCTGACTACCCAGCAACGCATAATAAAAGCAGAATCACGTTTATTCAAAAAGGTTACCCTCGCAGAATGGTAGCAGAGAAAAGGGCTTTATTTTGTGTTCTGTGGGTCGTGTCTAAATAAAAAAACTCTAATTTTCCAAATTATAATTGGGTTTTTGTGCACTGGATAACATATCTCAAATGGCTAGCTACACATGTCTTTTTTTGCTAAATTTCCGGTTTATTAAATTGTAACTATTTTTGCCTTAAACTTTTTGTTCACTAATATCTCTTTGTATTTTCATAATTTATAACTAATCCATTTCGACTAAATTAATTTGTTTCTTATATAACTTAAACTAACCTTTAGCCCTACACAAGTATTGCATAATCTTTTTCGTGAAATCTAAATTCCGTCTCTCTCTCTCTCTCTCTCTCTCTCTCTCTCTCTATATATATATATATAAATATATTAATTTAACCTTTTTTATTCGAAGCAACACTAAACTTTTAATTTTGGAAAATATTTAAACTCAATTATTCCAAACCCCCTCTTTAATTTAATTTCGTGTAAAAATGGTAAGTAACCGATATTGTAATTCGGCCTAATCTTATTAATATCCTGTCAGGTACAATGTTAAGTCATCTATTTAATTACATTAATTATCTATAGTTATAAATATTTATATCTTTTCCAAATTGAATTCATTTTCTTGTTTTTCACGTAATTTATTTGGTTAAAATTATTTCCTTCTTTAATCATATTTCAGTTAATACAGTTTAAGGTTCCATCAAAAATAAGCCAAGTAAAAGAAAAGAAAATTAATTATTTTTTTCCTTTTCTTTTTGTTCAACTAGCAGACATTAAACGTAAGTTTATAGTAACAGAAGGATTACATTGTCGATCATTAAAGATTTTTTTTTGATTTTGCCAAATCACCAAGTAGAAAGCAAAAAGAAACCATGGACCATCAAGCCACCATAAACACATAAAATGTTCTTATACAACCTGTTTTCATCCTTTTATACACCAAATCATTTATAATTTTGTTATTGTAATTAATTTTCTATATATATATTGGTTGAGATAAATATGTATCAATTATGTTATATTATGACCTAGAATATATTTCCAGCTGAAATCGACATAACGTAGTTTTAAGTAATTAGTTCCATATACAGCGGCCAATACCGGTCAAACCAGTATTTGGTTATTGACCTTGGTAGGCTTATCTCGTCAGCTGATAGTATATAAGGCAGATCTTACTTCAATATTGACTACTACAAAACTATGTTAATGTTAAATTTAAGTCTAATTTAATTTAAAACAAACTGTGCATTATTCAAAACTTACCCAATTAATTGGCGCTACATTTTACACTACTCTTGTAGCAAACTCAGCCTATAGGCTAGTTAACAAACAGAAGAGAGCGGGACTAAAAATAAACAAAGATGACACCAATGAGGATAAATTCTAAAAACCAAGATAATTTTATTATCAATGGCATAATTATAAAACAGATGGACCAGTTCTAGTATCTCAGCAGTTTAGGTGTGACTGATGAGGATATTCAGCAAACAATAAAAAAAGGGAAAGGTTGCATTTGTTCAACTAAGACCTATTTGAAAAATTCAGCAACTGAGGAAAACTGAGCTCAGAATTTTTGAAACAAATGTGAAATCTGTACTTGTTTTGTGGAACCCAAGAAGAATATGAATAAATTACAAATATTTATTATTAATTACCTTATCGGTACGTCAACTAATCCTTCCGTTGATTTACAGATTACTGCAGTATCGGGCTTCGTGAGTCCATCTTCAGATCATATAAAGTATTTAGTTTATATATTAAAATCGTTCCATATGGAGCTTGTCAATAGAATATACACAGTACATACATAATAACACAAAACATAACATGACACTATTACGCACATTTAATGTTCATACAATCACAAAATGGAAATGATTATATATCGGTCGGTATGTATTCCTTGGCAAACCGATCGCGACTGGATATTTAATCTTATTTCGTTATCTGACTTTGAATAAACGGTTACTACTGTTGTTGCATCTTGATGGCGCTGTCGAATAGAATATTGGATGAGAACGAGAGTTGTTCATTTAGTATAATTACTAGGTTGTTGTTTGAACGCTTTGTAGATTTCAAACTCATCCAAGGCATTCATATATCGCCCTTTATTACATATGTGTAATATGTCCATATTACTATCGATGTTTGAATAACTGTGGCGACTATCGATGAGGTGTTCAGCATATTTCGATATCTTGGGTTTTCCCTTTGTTGATGGTAAATGTTCCTAGAAACGTTTTTTTGAAAGGGCGCCCAGTTTGACAGATGTAAAAACTTGGGAAATCGTTCCATATCATTTCGTGTATTCCGGTTTTATCTGCTTTATCTTTTTTGGTTAGGGGATTTTAGTTTAGACTCGAGTTTGTTGCCAGTTCTAAATGTGACCCTGATGTTATTTTTCATCATTTATTTCTTTAATGTATAATTCAATTTATTGCCGAATTCACAAGAAACATACATTACTTTTTGTTCATTTGTTGACTTTGGGGATTTGTTCTTGTGTCTTTTTATATGTTTGTCAATTATTGAGCTTTTAAAACGGTTAGCAACTGCTATGTGTTTGATAACGTTAAGTTCTTGGTTGTATTCTTTTTGCTGCAATGGTACAGTTAAGAGACGGTGTATGAGGCTGTTAAAAGCTGCCATTTTTTGTGAATAAGGGTGGTGAGAAAGAGTGTGTATTGTCTGGTTAGTAGATGTGGGTTTCCTGTATATGCCGAATGATAGCTGGTTGTCACATTTTCTAATAGTTAGGTCTAGGTAATTTATTGTGTTTCCTGTTTCAGTTTCCAGTGTGAATTTCATATTGGGGTGTATAGCGTTTAAGTAGTTTTTGAGGAGTTGTAATTGTCTATCGGTGCCGTTGAATAGAACGATGATGTCATCCACATACCTGTGGTAAAATGTGACCTTATTTATATGTTGGTTCGACTCAGAGAATATATGTTTGTTTTCAATATAGTTGAGAAAAATTTCAGATAAGATACTTGACAATGGTGAACCCATTGCCAAGCCATCGTGTTGATGAAAGTATTCGTTGTTGAAGCTGAAGTAGTTTTGGTTTAATACTGTGTTAAGAAGATGGAGAAGCTCGTTTACGTGTTTTTTGGTTAGGTTAGATTTAGTATCAAGGTTTTCACATATTATGTCCAGAGTCTGCTTTATGGGGATATTAGTGTATAGACAATATCAAAAGAGGCCAGTTTGTGGCTGGGTAAGATTTTTGTGTCTTTTATATTGTCAATTAAGTCCATGCTATTAATTATGCTGTGGTTTGTTTCGAATACGAAATGTTTCCTCAATATCATGTAGTGTTCTTGAAATATTATATCTGGGTGCAGAGATAAAATTAACTAATGGTCTGATGGGAACGTAAGGTTTGTGAACTTTAGGTAGTCCTCTTAATCGGGGGGCGTTGTGGGTTAATGGTTTTTGAATATCGTATTTCTTGGTCAGATAATAGTGTTTTACTATTGTT
Organism: Aphrophora alni; assembly: GCA_963513935.1. Taxonomy (NCBI): domain Eukaryota; kingdom Metazoa; phylum Arthropoda; class Insecta; order Hemiptera; family Aphrophoridae; genus Aphrophora; species Aphrophora alni. The sequence continues at coordinate 91,252,572 of OY740765.1, forward strand.
TAAGGCTTTATTTATGAATTGATTGTATTCGAGTGTTGGGTCTTTATGCAATTTGTTGATGTTATTATTTGCGAAAAAATCCTGTTCTTTGGTAATATAATCAGATCTATCAATAATTACGATGGAGTTGCCCTTATCAGCTTTGGTGATTAGAGCATTATTTGAAGTTAGCTTATCTCTGATACCCGATATGGCTTGTTTGTCTTTTTTGAATTGCGTATGTTGGGTTCTATTTGAGTGGAGTTCCCTTGTAATCTTCTTTAATTTATTGTTTATATTGACTCTGGTAGCGATCTGAACTTCGGCCGTAGGCAATGTCTCCATTGTGGTTTCCGCATTGATTATTTCTGTTATTAGACCCTGCTTGTCATAACGTGGAAAATTGAATTTCAATCCCATATCCAATAAGTTAGTTTCATTTACTAATCCGTTGGCTACAATGTTAAATTTGATACTATTAATTGTTTGAGATGAATTTTCAACATATTGTTCAAATAAAATTTTAAACTAAGAACTTTGGTATATAAGTGGGTAAATTTAAATAGCTGAGACTATAAAAAGAGGAACTGTGGCTGGATTGGGCACACCCTTAGGAGACCTGATAACAGTATTGGATGACAGACTCTGGAGTAGAACCCACAAGGAAGGAGATGACCAGGCAATCTCAGGATAACATGGAGAAGAACAATAATAGTAAACAAGATTAAAGAAGAAAGCAAGGCCTGGAGTGAGGTGAAGCATTTGGCATAAATTTGAGTTTTGTGGAAGTCCTTTGTAGCGACCTTATGTCCCCCAAGGGATTTAAAGGAAGTATGTAACTATTTACTTTATATTTGGGAAAATATATGTTGATACGTGTTAAAATTCAAATTTCGATGGTGACACTATCATGAGCATAACAAGACATTAACACTTTATGTACCAATGTTGTACTCAGTATTTCAACTTTATTTTGGTACTAAATACCTGGATAGGATGTTTATTATGTGAACCACCAGCAGTTGCTTTCTCATTAAGAGTCTTTTTACAAATAATTTAACACGTAGAAAACTTAATAAATACAAATAGCTCTTCTAAAGACTTTTGACAAGCTTCTATGTATAAGAAAAGCAATCATTCTGATAGACTTTAATGTTAAGATATGAAATAACAATCACATCCCTATTAGAGCTGAGAGAGTATTATAAAATAGACAAGGAACTTACCATGGGGAAACGTAGTGTTGGAAGCAATAATAAAATAATAGAAGTTTGGTGTTGCATAAGAAAGGAAGTAATTGAAATGCATAAAAGAGAAAGCAACACAAATCAAAGATCATGTCTTAGTTGGCGAAACTTACAATGAGAGGAAAAATAAATAAAGTTCTGAAGAATGTAAACACAAATGATAACAAATGTAGTAAGAACATCTATGATCTCTTACAATTTTGCAATGAAATGTGAGGTCTATATACAACAAACTTTCTGAGCTGAAACAAGAAATTAGAGAGGACTGTAAAATAATATGTATTTAGGAAACATTTCTGACTATGGATTCTGGATACCAGTAGACACCCAAAATTTGGAAAACCTCTGGGTTGCCCAAAAACCACCAGTGTTGATGCAATTGAGATTGAAATTTCTGTGGAACCACTGAAGTTATTCACCGATAAAAGAATGTGGTTAAAAAAAAACAACCTTAAACTCCATACACTACTTTCTGATAATTCAATATACTCCATTGTGTCTGAGAGTTAATATGAGGATATAAGATCATTTAGAAAGAGAATCTTGGCATTATCTCCTGGTCTATCTCACTTTTATCTTGAAAAAATGCCAACAGTTTATCCGATCCTGCCTTGGCTAATGGGAAGTGCCTGTAACCAAACTGAAATACTGGAAGCTGACTTCAAAAAGATCAACAATTCTATTGTCAGTGAACGGCTTTTGTAATAATGAACACAGTGTATAGGGCCGATGTTCAAGTTTACACAGATGGATCAGTTGACATAAATATGTAACAGAGCAGGAGTTGGACTCTACAATCAGTTCACAAGAGAAAAATATTCTATCCCATGTTATGCTACTTATCTAGTCTTGACAATGAACTTTTAGCCATAGATAGAGCTCTTGTTCACTGTTTATCTTTACCTCACAGAAAGGTATGTATCTTGTTGGACTCTGCATTGCAAACACTCTCTTCCAATTCTACCGCAAACTATTTTTTCCAAATGTCAGGTATCTTGTACAACTGAGAAAAAACGATACATGTATTCAATGTCATTGTGAAATCTAGGAGAATGAAACCGCAGATCTGCTAGCAAGAGAAGCAGCATCAGATTTTGATCTACTGCTGCGGATTCAATGTTTGCTATGTGACTGTGTAGCAGTTGTAAAAGAGGAATTTATTCACAATTGGTCTGTGAGATGACAAAATATGATTACTGGGCAATATCTTTACAATAACCAGCTGATCCTAAGATGTATGCTTGATTGTATCATGTTGTCGCAACATTTACAATTAGAGTTAAGATTGAACATATAGTCACGTCAACATATTTGAATTGCTTCCAACTTGCGGACTCACCACTATGTGAAGTGTGTAAAGCTGCTGAAAAAAAAAAAAAAAAAACTTCTTAATTGTTTATCAGCACGCAAGGAAGAAACACCTTGAAGTCTAAGATCTCTAAAACGACTGACATTTACAACATTAGAAAACACTCTGGGTTCTTGCAGCTAAAATTTATAGGAGACAACGGACCATTAGCATTAACTCATGCTTTTTGACTTGATAGTATAATTATTTATAATGGTTTTGTTGTATATTACATGGTGCTTGTAGGAGGACTTTAACCCTAGGGGCGGCATGGTTAATTTTCTTGACAATTCTTCGTTTGTTTAAAAATTAATAAAAAATATTTTTATACAAAACCAAACTTATAAGACATCATTTTTCTCAGAAAGATGCATAGAATTCATCTATGTAATAAAATTATTATTTTTTGAAACGGTTTTTGAGTAAGTATGTTACATGTCAAAAAATGATGTTATCATTTTTCAGAAAAACCTGTATCATCCAAAATCAATAGCTTACCACCTTTTTCTAAGATATACACAATTTTTGTGTATTATTTGTCATTATATTTAGGAAAAAAAAAAATTGTTACATTTTCAAAATTTGTTTACGAAAAAGGAGACATTGTTCATTTTATTTTCAACAATTTACCAAATATAGTAATATATATTTTATACAAAAGTTCTATATATCATTATGTTCATAAAGGTACATAGAATCTAGGTGTGCAGTGAAAAAAAATGTTAGATGTATCACATTTGGAGTTTTTTTGGTCAAATACCAAAAAAAATGTAGAGTAAAAAGAGAATAATTTCACAGAAACCGTTAATTACACGATACAAATAAATTTTTTGGATTTTTTTCAACGATTACTAGAGATTTGTAATATATTTTTGAATATATTTAGGGGAAAAAAAAATTTGTTACATTTTCAAAATAAAAATAACGATTTCCCCTAAAAAGTGATACTCTGACGGTTGAGGTTAGGTATGACACCTCGACAATTTAGGCGTAATTAGTAACTTTCTAAAGCTAGGCCTAAGACAAAATCACTAGATGTCACTAAAACAATAAACTTTACAAAGAATAACACACATATACACTTTTATAATCAAATAAAACACTCAATATAAGAAAATTTGCATATAGGTTAAATTCACAACATACCATTTATAGGTTATCCCAAATATAAACCGTTCACAAACTAGAAATTCACTCAAAAACATAAACTTTAGAAATAAAAACACATATATTGTAACTTGTATACAGAATTTATATACAATTTGTATACACAAACCTTCAAAATAACAAATATCTAACCCCAAAACAATATGCGCCACGCCTAATATTACAGTATTTACGTCAGACAATTGCTATGTTTCGAGATCAAAATAAAACCTTCTAAGTAAGTACAGTAGACGCTCTTTTAACCGGCACGGTCGGGACCACGGCCATGCCGGATATCCGATTTTGCCGGATAATCGAGCGTATCTAGTTTTTAACCCACCAAGTGCTAAAAGTCCCGATCACGATCTATTTTGCCGCGGCCACAGTGCTAAAGTCGCGATCGCGATTTAATTAAACAAGGTTTGCTAAAATCGATATACCAACGGTAGTTTTTATCCAAACTACATGTATTTTATATAGTAACTCTGAGTAAAAGACACTCTATTCATTTTATCGATGGTTATAAGAAAAATCAATGTTAGCAAGCCTGTAAAAGACAATTTGATGTTTACTGCTGCGTCCCAGCAGTGAATTGTTGTTTAGTGTTTTTGTCTATATTATTTTGGTAAATACAACTTATTTATTATTTATGATTATTTAGTGTATCAGTAGTGTTTTTAGTGTAGTATTACACATATAATAATGAGTGAACTTGGCAATTCAAGTGATATTCATAACTGTTTGTGTGAAAGTGATACCACTAGTGATGAAAGCGGTAACTCCGATGTAGGAATCAAAATGTTTGTTTTGTGTTTTTTGTGTGTATTACATATTTTATAATAACTAATTTTAGTAAATACATGATATTCAAAGGTTAAATGCCAATACTTTCTAAAGACACAGTACAATACTGTAGTATAGTATCGCGTCAGAAGCAGACAAACACTTGATGACTAAGAAAACGACGCACGCAGTCACTGCACTGGCGGGAAATGTCAGTCGTGGCCTGTCAGCCGCCCGGACATAACCGGAAAAAACCGACCGTGAGTAGCTCGGCTGATGCCGGTTAGTAGAAAGTGCCGGTTGTTAGAATGCCGGATAAAAGAGCTTCTACTGTATTTGCCTATATCAAGTGGTACCAACTTGTTGAATGATATTTCCTCTACAACATACTATAAAGAACGAATACAAAATATCAAATGTATTGTATGGTATGTCATTTCGTAAACTGCACCGAATGCCAAATGAATTTTGTCGCGTCAAGTTTGTACTATTGTCAAGTAGAAATATCTCTGGATCTGTGACGCAGAAAAATTTGTAATCTACGGTTAGAAAGAGAAACATGTGATCTATAGAACAGTGTTTTGGTTGACTTAATTGACAGATAAATAGATTTGTAATCATATGGGGAAAAATTACGTCGCGTTTACTAAAAACTGCAGAGTTGAAATTTACGATTTCACGCATTAAAAATATGCGAACTTCACCAATTTTTGGAATATTATTTATAACATTTTGTGGTATTTTTTTTGCATGATTATGCATCTACGGAACATTAGCTTTCCAACGGTATTTTATTTATTGCGATAGGACGATTTTAAGTGGGCGTAATGTTGAATTGCAAAATACATGTTTTCCGGACGTTAGACTAGACCATGCATTAAAAATCGACCCGCTGAGAGGGTCGGTGCCGCTTCTAGGGTTAATGGCTTATATTGTGACTTTATATTTCATTCAGACTCGGTTATCACAAGCAGCACATAATGGTGAGAAAGTTATGTTGATGTTTCAGTGAAATAGTTTTGAATTATGAAACCTCATATTTCATGAGCAACAAATTCTTGTGTTTACATAATAGGGTAAATAGAAAGTAAATTATCTATCAATAACCATAGTTTTGGCTAACATCTGTAATGAATTTGTGATTTTAAGTAATGATAAGTTCACACAACAAAAATATTGCTAGGCTCTCAGAAAAACATTATCACAAAAAAATTACCAAGTCTGAAGGAGTTCACTAAAAGAAAAGAAATTGTGTTACTCTTTTGAAGAAGGTAAAAATCTTATTAGGAAACAAACTATGTAACAGTGTACAGATTATAATGTAGGCTTATGTCCTAGAGACTGTTTTATAGGCATAGCGTATGAGAAAGCATGCCATACATAAATTTCTTGTTTTAATGTAGTTGTGATTTCTTTTTTAAAATATATGTAGTTACTCCATATTTTAAATTAGAAAATAAAAATGGATAAATAATAAAATATAATTAAATTTTATTTTTTTAAAAACCTAATCTCAGTATTTTAACAATTTGTAACATATTTACAAAACAATATTTAAATTATATAATTATTAAAATGATAGGGAGTAAAGTATGATCTTATAAAAAAAAAAAAAAAAAAAAAAAAAAAATACAGACTTTTCTTTAATGTGTGTTAAGTAACAAATTGTTAATGATTACAAAATTTAGCAAACCATACAGTATTGGTAAAATTGTACATCAACCAAAATGTTAAAAAATAAAAATAACCAAGTATTAAAAAAACAATATTTTTTTTATTACTATTCACAGCTATCTTGAATAAGAAATACATACTATACAATAATAGTTAAAATAAAATAACAATATTTACATTGTTCGAAAAAAATTGATAAATAATTGGCAGAAGTGGCAGATGGTGGTCTCTGTGATAGAAGGAGTTGTCACTAGTCCCTCTCTTCAAAAATAATGATTTAAAATGTACACTGCTCTAGCTGAATTATATTTAATATATATAGAAAATAATGCTAAACTTTTTCTAGTACAGTTTTAATTATTAAATATACAATACTGCTCCATTATTCATCTCTCTGGATATTATATAAAAGCTATAAAGAAATATATTAATGGTAAACTCTATACTTCTCTATTATATTTGTAATTATTAAATATAAAATAATAGTAGCCAACTCTTTATTTCTTTGTTACAGTTGAAAGTATAAAAATAATGGTGGCAACTACCCATTTCCTCTGTATAAAAAATAGTATAGTTTTTATGTACCAAATAATAGTGTCTTAAGTTTTTAATAATCTGGCTGAATTTTATTATTATATAATAAATAATGAGAAATAAAATCATCTATTAATAGATTGTAATAAATTTTTTCCCATTACAATTGTTTCTATATATACATCTACATCTAGATCTATAAAAATTATAAATGGGAAGAATTGGTAGAGTTGGATGGACAAACCACCCACAAACCACTTCTACAAGATCTGCGGCTAAGAATATCATCCATCTTGAGCAGTGACCAAAAGTTAACTGCAAAAATGTTTGTACCTCAGTAGAAGCCTTTTAGCTTTTCATTATTGATGATTTAATAGACAAGATTGTCATACAGAGAAATAGTGAAATATTGAGAAAGCAGTTAATCTACCAGGGTAGTTAAATTTTCCAACAGCGAGACAAACCCCGTTGAAATTAAAGCTTTGTGGGGGGGGGGGTGTTGATTTTTAGTGCTTACGGTAAAGATAACCATTTGATCACTCAAGAGATGTTCAATGTTAACTTGAGTGGGAATGTATACAAAGCAAGTTTTACAGAGAAATTTTTAGATTTCTTCTCGATTGTTTGAGATTTGACAACAAGCAAACAAGAATGGAAAGAAGAGCTCATGACCGATTCGCACCCATCGGAGAAGTTTCAAATGATTTCATTGAATCTTGTACAGTCAACTATATAAACCCGGCCCTTATCTCACTATTGATGAGCTATTGTTGGCCTTCAGGAGCAAATGCCCCTTTAAAATGTATATACCAAAGAATTCATCAAAATATGGTATAAAACTAGTCATGTACTAAATATATGCTAATTGTTGAACTTTACCTTGGCATAGGTACAGCAAGAACTAACATTCCTTTGTCAGTACTATGTTAACAAATAGTCTGAGCCTCTCATGGGTACTAATAGAAATATTATAATGGATAATTGGTGTATATAACTAGTATATTTTCGGCTGATAGATTGGCTAAAAATCCATACAAACCTACAATGATTGGCACTGTATGTAAGGACAAACTGGAAATTCCATCTTCAATGGTTATAACTAAAGGAATACCTGTAGGTGTCTCCAAGTATCTTTTCAATGGAACTACAAGCATTTTAATGTATAAAGGAAAAAAAAATAGTGTGTCTTATTTTTACCATGCACAATGACAAATATCTCAGAAGTAAATAACAAATCAGTTAGTGTAGACTACTACAATCTCATAAAAGTTGATGCTTTTGATCAAATGTGTATCACCATGTCATGTTCCAGGAAAACCAAATTACGGCTGCTATATATTTTTATTGATTGGTAAATACTGCTGGAATCAAGTAACATAATCTTAACAGAAATCTGACAGCTAAGCAAGAACAAATGAAAGCTTTACATAAGAGCTAGTTACACCATGGCAAGAAACTAGTTTGCAAGTGACTATATTGCCTAGAACTTGCAAGACAATAATATGAAGTGTCCTGGAGGAAAGTGAAGCAGACTCTGTGATTAGAAGATAGAAGAGAACAACGTGTGGAAAGTGTCCTTACTAAAAGAGAAAGGTGACCACAAATTATTGTGCAAGGTGCGATACCCCACTCTACCTTGAGCACAGCAGAGAAGTCTGCAAAACCTGATCTAAGGACCTGTAATTTGCCAACACTGTTACCTTGAGAGTAAGAGGACTATGATAATGAACTATAATTTATCTTATGAACCATACCTTTTTATATAGGTATTTATCAATAATTAAGTACATTTTTGCTTTTAACTATCAAATTTTATGTTACAAGTGAAAATCCTATGTTAATAAAAACTTAAAAAATAATGTTCCTATTAACAATACATTTTTTTTTTTATATACAGAATAAATCAAAAATATTAAAAAAAACATGTTAATATATTTATTTGATTACATATTTAATGTTATAAAAATTTGAATAGATACCAATAATGTATCTCCAAGGTAGGGTACCATTTTCGAGGGTTAATGGTTCAAATTAGTGTGACAAACCCTTTCGACATTTTTGGTTTTGTAGTTGGTGCCATGTTTTTGCAATGTTTATTTTAAGAAAGAATAGAGAAAACCATTTTGACAAAATTATTATTTTAGGAGTTGGATTTAAATAAGTTTAATATGCTGGAAGCTATAAGTCTATAGCTTTGTATCAGAGTATAGATTAACAAATTCTTGAATTGAAAGGTAATAACATTCTTCAAAAAACATAAAAGACGTATTATTTATACTAATAATTTAAATAAACAGAATTTCTCTAAAAAGACCCAACTAAAAATAGTTTAGACTCAACAATTTTAGGTATTATATCAATGCAACTTTTAAGTCTAGAAGACCATTCAAGATCGTTATGATCTTTAGTTGAATCTTAACAATAGAGCTTAATTTGCTCAGGTTGTACTTGTAACTTTAGCTATTTTAAAATATTTCATTATGATTATTTTTGTCAAAGTTAGGAATATTTTAATACTATATAAATATATTTTTTAATAGTATTTTTAGTTGTATAAAATGTATTAATATAGAATAGTTAAGAAGTTAATTGGCTTCAATTTAATGGTTTTTAATTTACTTTAGTTTATTTTAAGTGGATTTATAATTCACTTTATTAACAATATGCATAATCATTTTAATACTTGAAAATAGATTTTTTTGTTTATACTTTTTAAAGAACTCTAAGTTATTAGAGAATAATTGGCTATTTAGAATCAGAATAGATTGTTTTAGTCAAAGCTATACACATTTTAAAAACGACTTAAAGGTTTGTTTTCTAATGATGAAAAAGTATTAGGATTGTACAGTTGTGTGGTGCATTTTATCTTATTTTAAGCTTCATAATAATTCGTGTCATCTTTATTATCTTTAGGCTATGTGTAAGTAATAACACATTTTAAATTAGGCATGTTAGTTTAATAGTTCAGAAGAGGTTGGGTTTGTTAAATTATTATCAATGTTAGTTAAAAATTAAGTTTAGTTTAAATTGATTTTTATTTACTGATAAAATATTGCTTAAGCTTAAGTATGAACATTTTGTTGTTGTTAAAACTATGTCTGTACTTTATCACTTTATATATGAATGGTAATTTATTTTGATATGTCAATCTATATTTTTCTATTTAGGAGAGAGTTAAAGAATTTTTGGCTTCAGTCTACTAATAGCATCTACACAATTAACTCGAATTCATGTTGCCTGGCTTATTTTTAACTCAACTTCAGATCTCTATTTACATTATATTGTATATGTCGAAACAAGATTAATATTAGATAAAATAGAAATAATAATACCAATTTCATTGTGTATGTAATTTGAAAAATTAATATTTTTACGTAAGTATAAAAGACACTCCACTGCATTTTGTTGAACTCGATTGAACAGCATTAAATGCTGGCAAAATTGAGATGACTACTGCATTTAATATTTGTAGACTGATCACATAACTAAGCAATATTAACAATTTATGCTGGCAAAAGTGAGATGACTACTGCATTCAATGTTTGTAAGTAACCATATAACTGATGGAACAGTATTAACAATTTGTGACGAAAAAAAAGACTATGGGATTCAGTGTATGTACACTACATAACTGGAAAGTACTAATAATTTATGTTGGTAAAAATGAGTTGACAACGAGTGTTTGAAGGATATGGTCACATACTTATACGTGGACAATATTAAGACTCTCTGCTGGAAAAAACCGAATTGAATACAGCATTCACTGTTTGTAGGATAGGAGCACATAATTGTATAGTATAAACTCAGTAAGCTGGAAAAACAGAAGTTACTACAGCATTCAGTATTTTTAGGATGTGGCCACATAACTGAACAGTATTGACAATCTATGGTGGATGAAACTGATTCAACTACAGTAATAAGTGGTGGTATGATGTGACTACATAACTGGTCATCATGAACAATCTACCGGAAACAAAATTGTCATATTAAGCTAATGGGGACGTTGGGTTTTGTTCAGAGTTTGATTCCAAAGACCCCAAAAATAATAATCATAAAAGAGGGTATGATATTATTTTTTTAATCATGATACATTTTTAAAATACCAAGAACTTTTACTTGATAACCCATTGTAAATTATTTTGTTTTATTCTTCAAAAAATGTATTTTGAGTGTAAATTAGATAAAAAAAGATTGAATTCTCACTATTCTTCTTGTATGCAGTGGAACTACACTTGTACACCAAATGTCTGCCAAGTTAAACCGTGTGATTACAATTTGTACCCTACATATGGACAAACAAAATTAAAATATAAAAGTTTGTTAGGAAATCCTAAAATCCTTATTAGTAATAACACATTATTTAAATTACAAAATATTAAATACAAAATTTTTTTCTTGTCTTTATTTCATTTTCCTCCTTTTTTGTTTATCTAACAAGATGGTCTGCAGGTAAAGGATGTATTAATAGCAAATCTTCTGGTCTTATCTCATTTTCATCTTCCTCCACTTCTCTTTGTTCTGTAGAATCGATATTTTCATTCTGTACATCTGATTCTACTTTGTACAAGATATCATGACATAATGGACAGCGATCCTGCAAAACAAAACAAAGCTTTTTATTCTACTACATTAAAGTTGTACATAAACAATTAATTGGGAAAATCTATAATACTACCGAGTTTCTAAACAGTTTATCAAAGGGAATAATAATTTAAAGAACAATAAATGCATTTAAATTATACATTTTCTACAAAGGATTTTTCGGAAAGAAATATATAGAATAGATTGGGATTTTAGTAATATTTGTTTTTGTTCTGCAATGATACTGGATGTTTCCAGAATGCAACCCTGCACAAGAGATAGACCAGTTCATAATGTATATAAATATAAAAACACACAATTTATACACAAGTGTTAGGGTATGTTTTTTTTTCTTACATAATGTATATTCATAATAAAAATATAAAGATATATATTTTATGCCATAATTTGTGTGTGGTGGCTACACTGTACTCAAGGTTCATAATCCCTAACTGTTGAAATAACCTTGTCATACACTAGTCAGTGCATTCCTTTGTGTTGTGTTAATAATGCTGCTTTTGAAAAATGAACATGTATTTATCATCAAGTGTTATATTCAGTGGAAGTTTTACAAATGTGTGAGTGATGAAGTTTATATGATGATTTGAAGTTTCCTCAATCTGCAGTACCTAACAAATCACCAATATTTACTTTAATTAATAAATTTCGTGATGAAGGTTCCACATACAATCTTAAGAGTCCAGGCCATCACAGGACTGTGAATGAGTACTGTTTTCAGGGTTATAAAAAAGATAAAACTGCATGTGTATCATATCGGTGTTGTGCACGAACTGTTATAACCTGACTGAAAAATATTTACTGTTCTCTTGTTCATGGTTTTGTGGATCTGTTTCAGCTAACATAATTGAGATATTGGATCATGTTTATTTTAGTCAAGCGACTTGGTTAGACTTGGATGGTTATGTACATCGCCAAAGCAGTTGCATATGGAGCAGTAAAAATCCCCACACTTTTGTAGAACGAGCAATACATGTTATCTTATACATGGATAATATCACTTACCTTACCATCATATTGCTAGAATATCGTTAGTAACGACTGTATAATGTTTTAGAAATAATCATAAAATCCTTAAAGAAAAACTTTTGTGGTGAAGGGTGGTGGATGCTTAACCCTATAACTGCCAAACATCGATAATCGACTATTAAACACCGGCGCCGTTTTGCCAATCGACGAAAATTGATGATTAAAAAGATCTGTTATTTGTACAAATTAATCTTTCACCAAATATGTCATATGAGGTATGTATGGAAAGAGCATATTCCAAGCTTCCTTTTTTCATTGGACATGGCATAGGAAGTCCGCTGGAGTGTATCTATGGACAGAGATAAAACGAGATATAGACGCACAGTTAGCGGTTTATGTATGGGTGAATGTGATTGATGTTGTTAGTGGGCGCAAATCTTTTCAGTTTATTTGAGTGAAATTATTTATTATTATTTAGTTGTTTATTTATTATTTACTTGTAAATATTATTGTGAGTGATGGATCGCCCAAACTATCGGGATCGATCTAGTGATTTGAGGGAGCTTGCTATGGCAAATGACACCAATGGTGAGATTGTAAATATTCATAGAAATCTAAGTGTTAGTGATGTATCAGTAGCTAGAAGTGACCCTCCACTAAATGATAGCTTAGGCCTATTAGATTTTTCTTCTGGAAGCAGGGAGGAATATATGCTATGCCCATTTCCATGGTTTTTGACGTGTTCTTATTTTTGTTATTCTACTTATTTATTTTTTAAAAAAATCCTAATAAACTATATATTTTCTTTTTCTGCATAAAAAAACAAATAAAATGGCTGTCTCAGAATATGCTTGAGCTTCCATGTAGACAGTGGTCATGTCAATCTTTATTTTTTACAAAAAAAATTCAAACTTTTTAGGCTATACATTTTCTTCTGATATATTTATATAAATGTTATGATATCCATCAAATAGTACACATTATGAGGAAAAAAATGATATATCATAATACCTTTTTCGTCAAATACAAATATTTTTTACGATTTTTTAACTAAAAGCTTACAAAAGTGTAAAAACGTGCCCGGTACTACATAAAAACATAGTGGCAGTTCTAGGGTTAATTAACTATGAACAACTTTTTTATATTATTATTATTTTTTTATGTGGCGTTAAGAATACACTAATAAATCAAAATGGGATGGGCAATCACGAGGATGTTGCCTTCCCCATGATTACAAGACCCACGGACCAGATATATATAAAATGAGATGCGTGATTTACACTAAAAGTTAACGCAAATAGACTGGATGTAGGTGGATAATTTTAGGGTCTGAAATAATTATACCCCCTCTCCTTGATGATGGCCGCTTATATATCTTTCATCGCCCGTGGTACTTCCGATGTAAGTCAAGCATTTCAACACTTTTTCACTTCATTCACAATAGTTGGGCCATTCTGAGTATCGTATTATTATTTCATTAAAAAATTTAATGATTACAATATACTAAAAAGAAATAATAATAAATTACATTAAATATATTCCTGACAGTCCCATCAACTAAATCATCCCTCTAAAAATTAAATTTATTTCTGTGGAATAGCTACATACACATCCACAAAAATCTATACAATAAATACCAAACTATTTATCATCCAATAAAAGTTTTACTATTACATGTAAGTTTTACGATTACATGTTTATGTTTTTCTGTTGTTATTTAGGTGTCGGAGCTGGGTTTTTGTTTTGACTGAGGATAAAGGTACTGTTCTTTAGGTATCAGATGGGTTTCGACAATATGCGTGATCAGTAGGAAATGATATGGTAGGAGTTTTCAGAGAGGATCAGCCCTCAGACAACAAATAAGGTAGAGTGCCATCAAGATCAGCCGACCAACTACTCGGAGGTTAGAACATTCGTCCTGGAGGGATTAGCGTTCAGACAACGAACAGGGAAGTCCATGCTGCCGGGATCGCCTTCAGACAACGAACGGGGTGTCCGTGCTGCCGGGATCAGCTAACAGATCATGGAAGGAAAGACAGTTAAGGAACAATAAAGAACACAAGAGAATTTACAAGAGCAGAGCAGAGCAGAGAGAGAGAGAGAGAGAGAGAGAGAGAGAGAGAGAGAGAGAGAGAGAGAGAGAGAGAGAGAGAGAGAGAGAGTGTGTGTTGTAGGTGACTCTGTGAAACAGAATAATTTTAAAATAAATGTGGCCCGTATTTATAGGTCGTCTGGGGTTGTTTACTTATGTCACCTATTCTGCACGGCCTTGGTCAGTCCTGTTCTGGTTCTTCTTTGTGCTGTGCATCATTTATTTACAAGTTTAGACATCACAATTATATTTACATATCTAAAACAATTTTGCGTAACAATGCAAAGGGGTAGTTTGTTGCACATTCCTCTACCCTAGACAACGAACAGTGAAGTGTGCGCTGCCAGGATCAGCCAACAGACCATGGAGGTAATGGTCGTCCCGAGAGGATTAGCCCTCAGACAACGAACAGGGTGTCAGTGCTGCCAGGATCAGCTGACAGACCACAGAAGGAATGATAGTTAAGCAACAATAAAGAAAACAAGAGAATTTAGGAAACAAGAGCAAAGAGAGAAAGAGGAGTGTTGCACATGACTATATGAAACAGAATGATTTTGAAGTAAATGTGGCCCGTATGTATAGGTCGTCTACGGTTGCGCATGCATGTCTCCCACTCTGCACGGCAATTTCAGACAATAAAATCGAAAAACAAAAAATAAAATTAATTTACTAAGTTCAAAAAATCGATTAATCTTTAGAAAATATCTGTTCCTTCCCCCCCCCGATATAAAAAACTGAGTTCTGATCAAAAAACAATAATTTTAACTTATCAAAACAGAAACATTTGTAAACGTTTTGTAAAATATTAGATTATTTTAAGGTTATGAACACATAACTTAAAAAAAAAAAAAAAAAAAAAAAATTCAAATGTAAAAGGTGAACATTTATTAAAGTGACAAAATAAAAATATATTTAAAAACAATAAAATCTATCAAATTAGATTGTCTAAATAGACCTAAACAAACTTTGATAAACGATTGTCCAAAATAAGTGACCTATTCATTCTGCTAACAAAAAAAAAATAATGAGACTGAAATCTACACTATGATGGCTTATATATGTAGTTGCTCACCTATTTCAATTGATGATGCAATTTAACATCACAAAAATTCTACTGTAAACTGATTCACAAAGTTAAAATAACGTCCATCCACAACGCATCCTGATGCAACACTGAACAGACTGACTCATACCATGTGGGCTTGGAGAGGATTCCTGCCCTCTGAACAGGCAAAGATTTTTGTCATCATTGCGCATGCGCGAGCCGACCAGCCAGCTGACTGAGGGTTATGTGGCTCTTATGATACGCAGTGACTGTGACGCAAGTTTGCCGTTTTACTCCCATCTTCAGTAATGTAGAACAAAAACTCAACCACAAGATCTCACAAAAACTACATTTATTCAATCAAACATGTTTCAACGACAAAGTCGCCATCATCAGTGATACATGAGCTACAATAACAAACCTATAACTGGAGCTATCTTTAGTAATGTACGATCTACAATAACTAAACTATTAACAGTAGTAAACAGGATACCAAGATCCCTGATGATCTCTTTTCTACTGATCGTATTTTGGTTAACATTGTAGATACAAAGTGAAGTGTCTTTTAAACAATTAATTAGTTTATGTTTGAACAAGAATTAATCTCAACTATTTATTTTTAATAATTAATGGGAGTTCAAAAACTTGATCAAAGAGGTTGTCAAAACAAAAATCGCTAAGGAAAACACATTCAATAATCTAACAATCCGGCAGAATCAGAAAGTGTCCATCTCTGGCTAGAGCTATTTATTCGGTATAGTAAGCAATAAAATAATCCAAAATCAAGCCTTAACATTTTGTATCAATCTTCTAAATCAACATGCATGGATTAATTTCATTTTTTACTATTAATATTAAATAAAATTTATTGTAGGATAATGACCAATATGTAATTTTTATAAGTTTGGGTTTTGGAAAATAAGAAATTAGTGTTTTTCTTACCTCTAAAATTTGAGTTATCAAAGTAAATAAATAAAATGTTGAAAATATTTTTTTAAATGTGTTCACATACCACATTTCATTAAATCATTTCGCTGTAGTTTAATGCAAAGACGAACAACATTAAAAAAATCTTCCCTTTATTTGTGAAAGAAAAGTAGAATACACTATTTAAGAATAATTAATATACAATACAACAATATATCTTAATAACCTTACATCATGAGAGAATATATGTTATTTAGGTGGGTATATACTATGCTACTGAAAATCATCTTTATTTAAAAAATGACCAAATAATGTTGATGTTTTCTTTAAAAATAGAAAAGTGTGTGTGCGTGTGAGAGAGAAGCAGAATTAAATATAGTTAAAGAAAAAAACATTACCTGAACATAGAGCCACTTTCGAAGGCAAACTCCATGAAAAAAGTGATTGCACCTTGTAATTTTAGCAGTTTTCATTTCTTGGTAACATATTGCACAAACATCATCTAATTTATCAAGTTGTTCATCACTTGCTTCTGGGAGGGAGGCAATTTTATTAACTGCTGTTCGTCTTTTCATAAATACATTCCACCCTGCTCGAGCTTCACTCCATATATTAAAATATGCATGGATACACATCATCCCAGCACGAATAGCTCCACCAGATTCAAATAACAAGATCCATGCTCCATTAAAGAATAAAAATATTCCAAAACAAAATTCTACCTGAAATATAAAACATTATACTTCAAAAAAATTATTAAATAAAACATAAGTGTAATAAAACTTATTAGTAATTCACAATAATAGATATTTATATTGCAAACCTTCACTCAAAATTAATATGCACAACTGGATTTTATTATAACTTTATTATATAACACTTTAGCTTCAATTTAAATTGTATTAAACAACATTTTTAGAAAGTTTAGAGACAATAAATAAAAGAAACACTTATTTTCACATAGAATCAATAGATTTATTTAGTCTAAAACGAATTTCAATGACGAAGTCATGTTGCTTTCATTTGCTGACTTTTACTTGTTTACTACATATTAAATTTTATAAGAATTTTAACTCGAGTCAGTTAAGTTTTATTAAAATTTAAAACATATTAATTTTTTTATTTGTAAAATACAAAATTATTAAATAAATGAATCGTTCCATTATTTTAACACAAGTCAAAACCCACTCCTTTCAGTAATTAATTTCTCTTTCAAGGAGGAAAGATGGTTATGATGAAATAGACAAAACACTGTTCCAAATAAAATAGTAGATTGAATTCATTACGAAGGGAAATAAAATGATATTTCCTATCATTTCTTGATCAAAACTCTACTAGCTTTGTAGAATTTTTCATTAAGGAAAATAAAATTATACTTCGTATGTTCTCATTTTTTGCCATCAAAACTCTACTATCATTGTTTAATTCTCCACAAAATAAAACAAATGTTTACTTTCTGTATTCCGATTTTATGCTAAAACTATCTACTATCTTTGATGAAATTCTCGTTAAGAAAAATAAAATTCTACTTTCTGTGTTATAATATTTTGCTTTCAAAACCGATGTCTCTATTATTGTAGAGTTCTTCATTCGGGTGCAAATAAAATTTTAATTCTGGTATACTGTTTTTTTTTCTTTAAAAACTGCTGTCTCTACTGGATTTGTTGAATTCTCCATAAAATAAAATAAAATACTACTTCCAGTGTTCTGATTTTTTGCTATCAAAATGATACTATTTTTATTGAATTCTCCATTAATTAAAGAAAAGAAAAATCAACTTCCTGTGTTCTGATTTTGTGCTATACAAACTGTTGTGGGGTTAAGAGATTAAGAACAAAATATAATCCCAGGGGGTAATAGAGGATGATAATCACATCTACATTCGAGGAAGCTACCCTCAGGACCACTGTGCACTAGCGAAAAGCCGTATCCTGCTCGAAATGACTCTGCTTTAACAAAACACAGCGGATCTAAACTGGGAGGCTGTTAATCTGTGTTCATAGATAAATTATTGTACTGCATTAAACGGAGCCTATGGAGGACCAAGTGACCCTCCATAGTAATTAACCACTTTATAAATGTTAATACTCATGGGAACAACTATGGATTCATCACACAAAAAAGGAACAAATACTGTAGTGTGCTTAGACATTACTACTGATAATGAAGTACAAATAACTTCAGTTGCTCTGGGTTAAATGACAAGGTGGAGGGAAGGCTTATGAGCTACACCAACACTGAAATCTCATTTGAAAAAGAGGACACGATGCTGAAAACAGATGATTCCTCTCAAGACAGCATCACAACTGAGAAATTAAAACACATGAAAGTGAAGGTAAAATATACCAGAACAGAAAAGAAAGGAACAAAAGCTCTTGGAAAGACTCACAGAACAGGGAATTGAATGGAATCCTAAACTGTGGGGAAGAGGCAAGAAGAAAGCCAATGAACCCTTTATGAAGAGTATAATAAAACCTAGCGGCTTAAAAAGAAGTCACACAAATGGAAGTACCCCCACAGAGAATGAAAAGTAAATCCTAAGACGGCAAAAACAAACAAGCCCCCTACAAATAAATACAATCATCATATAAGATGACTATTGTTCAAGAAAAAATCCAGACCAAAAATTGAATATAGAAAACTTGATACTCTAGAGCATGGAGAATTTTCTCAAGGTTTCGCCTGCTAAGGCATTGACAAGGCTGTATTACAGACTGAAGAAAAAAGAAAAAAAAAACAGAAAACCTTAAAACTATAGGGTGGGAGTTAGGACACAACGAATGGAAGGTTGGGGAAATACCCAGCCTGGGCAATGACCATAGGAACAATACATAATGGGAAAACCAGTTGATTGTTCTAAGTACAAATAACTTTTAAAGGTTTTACTAATGGAGAGTTATTTTATCTAACTGGTCATTTAAAACTAAATTAGGATTACAGTATCTTATTCTGAAAACGGGAATCTTCATATCCTAACCAGTTTTTCAAATCATTTAAGAATACATCAAGTGTCTGATTTTAATTCGAGTGTAGATTTTAAAATATTACATTTTGATAATAAAGGTAGGAAATTGAATGCTTTGGAGAGCTTAGAAATTAAAAGAATAAGATACTGTAATCCTAATTTAGTTTTAAATGACCAGTTAGATTTGTATAACTCTCCATTAGTAAAACCTTTAAAAGTTATTAAAATTTGTACTTAGAACAATCAACTGGTTTTCCTATTATGTATGGTTCCTATGGTCATTGCCCAGGCCGGGTATTTCCCCAACCTTCCATTAATTGTATCCTAACTCCCACCCTCTAGTATTAAGAATTTTTTTTTTTCTTTCTTTTTTCTTCAGTCTGTAATACAGCCTCGTCAATGCCTTAGCAGGTGAAACCATTGGTTGGCTGACTAATTAAAAGTGGATATTACAAAATAAAATAAAATTGTGTTTTACTATCTTTAAACGATGGATGGTGCTAAGTTATGGATAGGTGAACGAAAAGACATCTTGCGAGTTATCAAAGCTCCTAAGGTTTACTCGAAAGTAGATCCCGCTAAGATACTTGAAGTGCTTAGCAAGGAGAATAAGTCCCTGAAAACCGAGGACTGGAAAATAATTGGTTGAAATAAGTCCGAAAACCACCAAATCCAAGTGGTATTAATAGACAATACCTCTTTGGCAGCTTTAAAAGCAGCCAGACATGAAAGCCTATCTGGGATTTGGTAAAGTGTACTTAACCATACTCGAGAAGAAAGTCAACCCATTGAAAAATGCCTCTGAGGATAATCTAATGCGACCTCCACCACAGTAAGGCTGCTTCTGCATTCTTCTGTCACCGCTAAGGACATAGACCTAGTCCTTATCCAAGAGCCCTGGATTAATGGAGGAAAGAGGGCTGGGAGATGCAAGAGGTAAGGTCATATACAATGGCTCATATAATAACCTGTGAAGCTGCATTGTGTGCATTAAGAATTTCTGCAAAAAGAGAAATAGTATTTCCTTGTGGGATTAGACTCTAACCTATCATGGGGCTCAAGTAATATTAATACTAGACGTGACCCACTTAGAATTTCAGTAATAGTTTACTGGTATTATTGTTGATGATAAACATACCTTTAGAAACAAAGTAAGGAAAAAAATCATTGACGTTACAATTATCACAGAGTATATTAGTTCTTTTGTAACTGACTGGCATGTCTCGGATGAAACTTCAGCATCTGATCATTGTCATATTCTGTGGAACTTAAATTTTGATTCTGAAATCCAAAAGTTTAAAAATCCCAAAAGAACTAACAGGAACTCTTATCATGAAGATCTATAGATAAAATTCCCTTAATAAGAGAGTTAGAGACATAAAGATATCAATTCAATGGCAGCTAATATAAAAGACACCATTATAGACTCTTACAAAAATAACTGTCCTATCCATTCCACATTTATACGAAGGGGAGCTAAATGATAGAATAGAGAGTTAGATAGGGATAAAACAGTTACAAAGCGATTATTTAATAAAGCTAAAAAAACAGGTCAATGGGACAATTATCATAAATCCTTTAACTGAATACAATACTGTATTAAGAAGATATAAAACATCTTCTTGGAGAAACTTTTGCCAAAAGATTGACTCTAGAATATACAAAATTATCTCGAAGAAACCGATTCATCAAATTGGATCTGTTGATGGTCCTAGAGGTTCTAAATAATTCAGGTAAAGACACACTGGAAGTGTTATCAAATCACACTTTACAGATAGCGCTGTAATGACGGATACTGATATAATCCATAATCAGAATGGGAAAACCTCTATAAGAACCTCGTTCTGACTGGAAAACTGACAGAGAAGTTATTAGAGTATCTAGGATAAAATGGGTCATAAACAAATTTGATCCATTTAAGTCCCCGGAGTAGATGGAATCTTTCCAGCCCTAATTCAAAAGGCTCCGGAAATACTTCTAATTCTATTATCCAAAACCTTCAGACCTAGCTTGGCTTATGGCGATATACTAATAGCATGGAGGTGTAGTAGAGTAGTTTTCATATTGAAACCGGGAAAGAAAATTACACAAATCCCAAAGCATTTGGCCCAATGTTTATCCTCCTATGTCCTAAAAACAATGGAAAGAATAATACAAATACACCTATCAAAATGCTATTCTTTTTAAGAATCCTATTCCTTGTAAACATCATGCATACCAATTGGGCAAGTCTTGTAAAACAGCCTTGAATCAATTGGTAAGCAGAATCGAGGAATCAATAAATGATAAAGAATTAGCGTTATATGTATTTCTCAATATACATGAGGCCTTTGACAATACAGATTATCAATCAGTCATAGCGGAAGTTAAAAACTGAGGGGTAGAAAACACTATTAGTAATGGGTTAGAATCAATTTTAAGAAATACAATAATCTAAGTAACTCAGTATAGAGTTAGATAACAGCCATGAGAGGTACTCCACAAGGAGAAATTCTCAACTGTACTAAGTAAATTGGGTATATACACAAAGTTATGCTGATGACATCGTAGTGTTGATAAGAAGCAAATTCTGAAATGTTCTTGCAGAATTAATGAATTGAGCATTAAAGAAGATATTAGACTGGTGTAGAAAGGAAGGTCTACCAATAACCCGGGGGTAAGACTACCATCATACCTTTCACGAGAAACATTCAAATAGACAAAATCAAGGTAAGTCTAGTAAATACTAAATATAACTCTCAGATGAAGTAAAATATCTAGGTATTATTCTGGACAGTAAATTCACTTGGAGTAAACATGAAAATAAATAAAAATTTTTGTAAACGCAAAAGGAACTAAAAAGTATTAAATAATTTTTCCTTTAAAAATTAATATTCATAATCCCATATACTAAATGCCCTTAAACTTAGTGTTGGTGAATTTTAAAAGAAACCAAAATGTTTGTAATAACATAAACAAAAATCGTGGAGCTCATGCAATAGATAATTTATGAATAACTATTCACCAGTAATTATCTTACGATACAATTGATTTCAACTATCATTTGATTTTTCGCTACTAGAGTTACTACCTATAATAATTGAGTATGGGATACTTTAGGATTCAACTCAGAGATATGTAGAAATCAGAGGGCTCCATTTGGTCACCTGACCAAAGCCCTGTCTCTTTGGCTCCTCCCATGACCAATCAGATGCCTCCATTTGGTCATATAACTTAAGCCAAGCCCCTCTGGCCCTGCCCAACCAGTAGGGTCATTGCCCCCTATGGAATTTTCTGGGTTCATTGTTATATTATATTATATCATTGCTACATCCTACATTATACGCCATACATCTTGATGTCACAATGACATATCCATAGTATTTAAACCCTACATCCTACACCTTAGATTATACACACTCCATCGTACATTATACACCGTATATTATACATTATACACCGTATATTATACATTATACACCCATCATCCTACATCATACAGTCTCCATCCTACATTATACACCCTCCTTATGCCGTACATCCTACATTATATGACCACCATCTTGACTTCACAATGACATTTCATAGTACTTACCCAACCCGAAAAAGTATTTTAACCATCAAAGTACTTACTTTTTGTTAAAAAAAACTAAATATATATATCATATTAAAACCGCTTTTAACTAAGCGAATAATTTTTACAAAATAAACCCCATTATATACACCCCTACATATATACTTACCCCTACATACATACCTATACTTCTACACACATAACTATACCACTATATACATACTAACACCACTAGATACACATCTAAACTACTACATACATACCCTACACAAATACATACCAACAGCACTAATACCTTAAACCCTACATAGAAACCTCCACCACTATATACATACTGTAAACAACTACATACCTACACACAGTTCTACATACATACCTACACAACTACAATATACGTACACTATTATATACATACCCTACACCACTACATATATACCCTACAAAACTACATACATACCTACATCACTAAATACATACTTCCACCACTATTACATACCTACACCCCTATATACATTTCTACACCACTACAAATATACCTATATCACTACATACATACTTACACCACTATATACATACATACCCTACACCACAATATACATATCCTATACAACTACTACATGCATGTCCTACACCACAGAAAACCCACCTATAACACACACACACACACACACACACACACACACACACACACACACACACACACACACACACACACACACAATATATCACAACACACCCAATACTACCAGTATAGCACACCAGACAATAATCCATAGAACACACTACAAAACAATCCACACAACTCATCTCCACAAAATTCACATAACACAATACATTATATTACATACTACACAGCACGCGGCAAAACACATCACACCTCACCACACAACAAACTACAAAACATACTACACAACATGTTACATGAAAAACCACACAACCCACCAACCACGATTCAAAATATCACAAAAATTACCATACACACACTACACACAATAAAACACTTAACATACAAAAAACACACTCCACAAAACACCACACGACAAACATTATACATACCACACAACACACCACACTGAATAACGTAATACACCAAATAAAACAACAGAGCACACAATAGACCAAACAACATACCATAAGACAAACAGGCACCCAAGAGTATACCACACAACACACCACACAGAACATCATGCAAGATATCCCAAAACCTTCCATAAAACATCCACACATCAAACTATACATACTCTACACAACATAGTAGAACATACCATATTACAAGCTACACAACACACCACACAACACATTATACAATGCTCCATATAACACAACACACAAAATAACTCAACATACCACAAAAGTTATATAATACACCACACAACAATCCATAAAGCACACCACACAACAATCCATACAATACATCCCACAAAAATAAATACAACACACTACACAAACACAACTTACAAAACAGTATATGACACAATAAACTACATAATAGACTATGTAACATATAAACACACACAAGAAAACACCACATTACACGATGCCCTACACAACACAATACAATACACCCCAACTCAACACACCACACACTACAAAATACCACACATTATCCACACAACATAATAAATAATATACCACAAATTACATAACATAACACATCATACAACATACAATATGACACATCACAAAACACACTATACACACATGACATCACATAATACACCACACAACAAATCATTTAACAACCTCACATCAAATTCCAATACAAACATCACAACATGCCACACAACAAACCACAAACCACATCACAAAAAATACTAAACTCCACATAACAAACATTATACACACCACACAAGTCACTGATCTACACAGACCAACACAACACACATCACACTGTACAATGCAATACATAACACAACACATAAAACAAAACACATACTACCTTTACTACACAACACCACACACACACATCCACCACACAACACAACCTACAACAGACCAAAAACATATCACATGACACACACACACACAAAAATGACACCGAACAGCAACCTACAGAACTAATCGAAGACTGAATATCAAGGTGCTCAGCCTCCAATATTAGTATTAAAAGTATTACAAAAGGGTCAAATTGCTTTTACATGAATGCAGATTCAATTTAGTGAGACGGGCTTGTCAGAAAATTTTTGATCTGTGTCTTTTCCACGTCATCAAGAAACCGAAAAAGTAAGTTTAGAAATGTCATCATTTTAGTTGTCTGTATGAAGAGCAATAGCGAGCACAAAAATTAAGATAGGAACATGAAACTTAGTATAGGGTACTATAAATTAATGACCCAAATTCCTCTGTAAAATTGCAAGTAAATAAATATTTCGATTCAAATATAACCAGAAAAAACAATAAACCCTAGCTCGAATTTAATTAAATAAAATAGTGTCTGATAACATGTTTATGTAAGGATAAGTTTGTTTAAAACAGTTGATACAAACGTTTTTTGGACTTCGTAATTGTGTATATCATTACTTTTTACTCTTGACTAGAGAGAACCTCGTGTGTATATATATACACAGGGTGTTTCAAAAAGGACTTTACAACTTTGAAAATTTAATGAAACAAGGTACAAAACTGGTTTTGGTGTTGTTTTAATGGAAAACACTTCAAGTTTTTTTAATCTTAAACTATAGATGTTCTATGTGGCTTCCGTTGGTTATCCTGCAGACATTCCATCGGTAGTCGATTTCTTCCCAGACTCGCACTAGCATTTCAGGTGTAACTTGCTCAGCGGCAGCGTAAATTCTTGATTCAGGTAGAGTGGCCAGCAGAGAGGTACGTACACCATATCTTTTATGAAACCCCAGAAGAAAAAGTCTAGCGGTGTTAGGTCTGGGGAATGGGGGGGCAGCACGGCCAATCCATTGACCTGGAAAGCGATCATTGAGAAAATCCTGGACGTCAGTCAGATAGTGTGGTGGTGCGCCATCTTGTATGAAGTAAACATTTTGTTCTCGGTCATCCTCATCGATATGTGGTATCAAACATTGTTGCAACATATCAAGGTACACTATCCCGTTGATGGTTCTCTCTTGGGAAAAAGGGGCAGAACATTTTCCTCTTGCTCAACGCACAAGAAACGTTCACTTTAGGGCTATCACGAACATGTTGCAATGTTTCGTGTGGATTTTCACTGCCCCAAATCCTACAGTTATGTGTGTTAACCTTGTCACTTAAGTGAAAAGTTGACTCGTCAGAAGAGATTATGTTGTCCACGAAATGTTCATCATCATCCACTCGATTTAACATATCCACACAGAAGTTATTACGGGCAATCTTATCAGTGTCTTTAATTGCTTGTAAAAGCGAATATCGGTACGGTTTCAAATGCAAAAGTTTTCTTAACACACGCCAAACCGTCGTATGTGGGACTTGCAACTCACGATATGCATGTCGGGTCGATTTCGGTAGGGCTGTTGACAAAACATTGTTTCACTTGCTCAACGACTTCGTCAGATGTGCTTGGATGACCTGAGGATTTCTTATGTTTCACTGAGCACCCTGTTTCTACAAAACATTTATGCCACTCATAAATTGTAGGCCTACTAGGAGGATCTTTAGCGTACTTGGTACGAAAATTACGCTGAACTGTTGTCGCCGACTTCGATTCTTCAAACCAAAACACACAGCTAGGCAGTGAAGGCAGCCATCTTGAACGTAACTATCGCTAGCGCTTGTGCTGCGAGATTAGGCACTGGCGGACTACGTGAGTCAAAACTTGATGTGTTTCCCTTTAAAACAGCACTAAAACGAGCTCTGTACCTTTTTGGAATAATATTATATGAATTTTTAAAGTTGTAAAGTCCTTTTTGAAACACCCTGTATATATATATAATATATCAAAAAATCTTGACTCGCTTCGTTCTTGTTAGTATCTTGGCCCTACCGGCGAG
This sequence comes from Aphrophora alni, assembly GCA_963513935.1. Lineage (NCBI taxonomy): Eukaryota > Metazoa > Arthropoda > Insecta > Hemiptera > Aphrophoridae > Aphrophora > Aphrophora alni. Next base: position 91,279,374 of record OY740765.1, read on the forward strand.
CACATTGCATAGATGTCAGAGTTCGAATTAACGTGTTTAATAATAATTTCACTATAAAACTGAAAATCTACATGTTGAATAATTAATGAACATGTTCTGAATTTCATTAAGGTTCTAAATGAGCTCACTATAGTACCCTATACTAAGTTTCATGTTCCTATCTTAATTTTTGTGGTTGCTATTGCTCTTACATACAGACAACAAAAATGATGGCATTTCGAAACTTACTTTTTCGGTTTCTTGATGACATGGAACGTGAAGACACAGATCAAAAATTTTCTGCCAAGCCCGTACTCACTAAAATAAGTCTCTGAGGTTGGTCAAGAGATACTTGATAGGAAAGGAGGGATCTAGCCCAGACTACATGAAAAAAATTGTAGATTCAGCTAGGAGTACCTCGGGTTTGCCATGACCATACTCACTATAAGTGAACCACAGATGGCCCTATACCGATTCTGTGAATCCCTGTAAAAGCAACTTGACCCCTTTGTAATACTTTTAATACTAGTATTGGAGGCAAAGGCAATCGTTGGGCACCTTGATATTCAGTTTCTGGTTAGTTTTGTAGGTTGTGTTGTAAGTGTGTAGTGTGTGATGTTGTGTGGTGACGGTAGTGAGTGCTTTGTTTTATGTGATGTGTTATATATTGCATTGTACAGTGTGATGTGTTGGTCTGTGTAGGTCAGTGACTTGTGTGATATGTATAACATTTGTTGTATGGAGTTTAGTATTTTTTGTGGTGTGTTTTGTGGTTTGTTGTGTGGTGTGTTTGTATTGGAATTTGATGTGGGTTGTGTGGTGTATTATTTGATGTCATATGTGTTGTGTCTTGTGTGGTGTTTGTGTGATGTGTGAGTATGAATTTTGTGGTGTATGTGTGTGTGGTGTATTTTATGATGTCATATGGTATGTTTTATGTTGTCATGTGTGGTGTATTGTTTGTTATGTACACCGTACAAACATCATGCAACTAATCCTACAACCCGCCACAAAACATACCATACTCACAGTACAACACATAACACACCATTCAATTAACCACAAACACCCCAAATACACACACAATTCAAACCATCACACACACTACAAGTCAACCACAAAATCCCAAACAATCTACTACACAACAACCCATACAAACAACACTCCACACAACACATTCCCTACACAACTAAATATCACAACACACTATAAACCGCACTACAAAGTACACCATGCCACATAACATAACACTTCACATAACAATTCACAATCACACTATAAGACAATCCACACAACACATCATTCAACACAACATACAACACCCCACATAACACAATACACTCCACCATACAACAAAATCAACACATCACACACTACTCGCTGTAACGGTAGTGAGTTTAATGCATTGCAGGGGTACGATTTGGATGGTACGTGGATCTACTTTGGTAATGTATTACCGGGTCCCGATCGCGTGGTAAAATTAATATAAGTACACTGGGCGAATCTCAACTTAAGCTAGCCATTTTTGACGAGTATTACTTCAGACTAATTAACTAAAAATAAGACAATTACACTAATACCAATATTAATATTAACTACACTGTATTGCAACAACATGTCGGTCTATACCAGGGCCTAACATGGCCATGTATATTTCGACTAATAATTTTACGATAACCCAAAATCGCGATGCGCCCTGATATAAACCCTAGGGCCGTACTGGCCCTATTTCTATGGGTTTAGCAAGGCATGATAATATATTACGACACTATAATAAATTTAACAAGCACGCTGTCAGACGACTTGACTTGCAGCTGTCTCGAGCACTACTCTGGTTATCAGCTCGCCGGGCGGATATAACCAGATTCACGAAGGGGAGGGGGAGTGGTGAGTAATCACCACATCGCATAACATACTATACAACACCCCAAATAACACAACATACCGCACACTACCAGCATAGCACACCACACAAATATCCACAAAACATACTATACCACACAACAATTCCATAAAAATCACAACACAACTCACCAAACAACACACAATACAATATGCTACACACGGAACAAAACATATCGCACGACACCTCACATAACTCAACACACCACACACTACCCATATAACACACTACACAACATCTTACATGAAAAAACACATAACCCACCAACCACCACACAAAATACCATGATAATTACCACACAACACACTACACAAGATAACACACAAAAATACAAAAATAACACTGAACAAAACTCTACAAAATAAAAGAAACACCACACGACAAACATTATATATTTCACACATCATACTGAAAAACAAAATACACAACACAACACATAACAGACCAAACAACATACCACAATACATATACACACACAAACAGGTACCAAACAGTGTATCACTCAACACACAGCATATCACGCAACATATTCCAAAACCCATTACAAAACATACTACACTCGTACACACACACTACATGTCAACCATGCAACCTACCACAACACATTTGTACCACAACACATTTGTACTACAACACATTTGTACTACAATATTAAGCTTTGTATCAGGCCATGGTGGTTTCAAGAAACATCTTAATACCATGGGATTATTCCAAGGAAACCTGAAATGTAAACTAACACCTAGAAACTGCAACCTGGCTAGGAAAATCCTGTACTTAACTAAAGGCAAGAAATAAGTTGTACACAAAAAGCCTTATAGACTGAAGTGTTAGGGGGTAAAACACACTTCTATTCATAATAATAACAAGAAGAAAAATAAAATTGTACTTTCTGTGTTCTGATTTTTTGATATCAAAATTGTTATCTCTACTTTTATTATTGAATTCTCTATTAAAGGAAATAAAATTCTACTTATGAAGTCCGATTTTTCTCCATTAAAAAAATAAAGTTAGATTTCCTATATTCTGATGGTTTGCTATTAAAACTATTGTCTTTACTATCTTTGTTGAATTCTCCATTAAAGAAAATAAAATTTGACTTCCTGTGTTTTGATTTTTGTGATCATGGTTGAATTCTCCACAAAGGAAAGTAAAATTTTACTTCCTATATTCAGATGTTTTGCTATAAAAACTATTGCTTCTCTTCAGTTCATTTTGGTTATCACGTGGAGGTTTACAAGGGATTCCAAAACCAGTCTAAGTTTACAATAGGGCTTATAAGTGCTTTAATAAGTGCCTGACTGTCAGTATAATTTTGAATATGGGTTTTATTGTAGCCCCACCTCAGATTTTCCTGAATAATGGAGCCAATACCAATGGGTATTGTGCACTTCACCCTAGGTTTCAGCCCATATACAACGACACCAATTCTCTCTGAAGGTTGGGAACCATCAGTGTATTGTACCAACTCTCGTTTTACCTATCTCTATTTTTGCTTTATCAAAGGTGAGTTCTGCCTTGAAGGGTTTGGCAAATGAATAATTGGTGACTGCCCTATAAAAGCCAATGTGTAAAATTGGGTTGCTGATAATCTCTGTAAATCTGGCATACTTCAGTATTGAGGTGCTCAATAAACCATAACTACTCAATTAATAGGTAGCCTTGTGAGCCTTCATCATAATGAAAATATTTACATGTGGGAACCCCAAAAATATGTCCATTGATAGTGTGATCATTTTTAATATTACTTTGCTTATTACTTGAGAATTAAATTTTTGATTCTAAAAAGAAATATAAATCCCTCCTTTTTTTACTGTTGTAGACTAAAATTATATTTATTATGGGTCAATATTAAGAATCTGTATATAAATATGTTTATACCATTACTCAATAATTTAAAAAATAAATATGTTTTTAATTAACAATACTAACACAAAATTTACGTTAGCTTTATATAATTTGTGTTGAAACAACAAATTGATGTTTTTAACCAATCGGATAAAAAATAAAAAGAGCAAAAATAAACAAGCAAAAGAAATAAAAAAATAAGAAGATATAATTTAAATCTGAAAACTTACTGTATTTCCAAAGGCTCGAATGTAATAGACATAATCATCCAGTTTCTCCCAGAAAGTTGAACAGTATGCATCGATGAGAAACAGTGAATATATTAAGAGAGAAACAATTACTTTTACAATAACTTCTATACTAAAGGCAGATACTGCAAGAAGCCAAGTACTTATTGCGTAATTAGACCAGAGATAAACAAGCAATGACAATGGGTACAAAATCAAAAACAGGCACACTAGTAGAGCACGCAAATGCCTGGAAAAAAAAAAGAAAGAATAACACTCTTTATTAGACAACAGAAAAAGTAATGCATGATAAATACTGCATAGAGCAAATTCTAAAATTAAGTTGAAGGTATTAAGTGGAAGTAGTGAGGAAAAACCCCCCTAAAAGTGGTATCAGTTGTAATCTGTGATTATTTGCACTCTTTCTTGAGTACCCTAGCATCATAAATCATAATTTCTGCAGGTCATGATTGGCACACTAAGATTATACTGACTAAAAGTTTGTGTTCTAATTGCCTAAGCTGACTCAAAGGCATACTGAAGTTTTATTGTTATTGTAGTATTTTATTTAGCTCTTTTGGTAATTTTATCAGTAAAATAACCTATAAAATGGATGGTGAGTAAAATTTCAGTATATTAAAGTATCCAATAATCTTCAAATTTAGATATTTCTTACCTTAACTCTACTATAGAAACTGTACATATTCGGGTCAACCACCCATCATCAGGAAAATAAAATTAAAAACACAATTAGTACAAACGTAGAGGTTTAGAAGTCATTTATTGCTTAAAGCACATGCGAAAATGTTCACCATGGATATACAAATCTAACCGTAAGTCAACACTGGGGTTAGTTCTATCATCCTGAAACTTATCATCAATCATTGCAGGTGGTATGAGTTCTAATTAAAGTGTCGAATATCATGTTTGACTGGAAAGAAAGTGGGTCATTTAATAAATTGGTAGAATCACATTTTGTTGCCTTATATATCTCATATTCTTATATAGCATTCATAAATCGTCCCTTTTTGCATATGTGCATTAGATAGAATAGATACAAAAGATCTCACAAAAATTACGTTTACTTAATCAAACGAGTTTCAACGACAAAATCACCATCCTCAGTGATACATGAGCTACAATATCCAAACTATAACTGACGTATAACATATGTGCTACAACAGAAATTCATTGTATGGGATTATATTTTGGTCAAAAAAGAAAAAATCAAAATCTAATCTTAATACAAGGTTTGGCTAATTTGTAAGTGACTTTGCTGTTCACCGCGAGTCGGTGACACTGACCTATGACCCAGCCTAAAGTCAACTTTCGCCTACCCGTTATGACAGTAAAATCGTATGTCGGTAGATTTTGAATAAAAAATTTGTATTTAATGAATTTTGAAAATATGAAATAATAATGTTATAGGATGTGTAATTGTAGTACAAGTTGTACGCAATACAGATCAGTTACGGTTGTTTCATAAAAATTAACACACGCTGCAATAAATTTGAACGAAAACGAATTCTAAGAATAAAATATTCTTAGTGAAATTTTGAAAAATGTAATACATAAGAAGTTAGGTGAAATGATAAAGATTAAAAATTGCATAAAACAGAAATAAAAGTAAATTTTGATAAAGGGTTGTAAAGAAATAATTTATAAGACAAAGGTTTACAAGTAAATAAAGAAAAAATTTAAAAATTAATAAAAAATAAAAAGTTATAGTTTTCCCACCTTTTTGGGGTCAGGGATAAAGTAAAAGAGCTAAAATTTGGTAAACCTGGTTAGATTTAAGTATTTTACAAGATATGTAAGTCTCAGGGTAATCAGTATATATTAACCCCCCCCCCCCCCAAATGAAGAAGTGTGAAAACAAGTGTGAAAAACCCAGGATCTGAAAAGTGCAGAGGATTGTCGCAGCGGCTGTTAAGTTTGTTACACAAGAAGAACAATTTAGTGAAGTTTCAGAACTGTAATGTGAAGGTGTGAGAATTCAAAATTGTAAATCACACTAAAAATTGCGTAACGAATTACAGGTGAACGGACGGGCCGATAATCACCACGCAAACTTCTCGCGAAAGCTCAGATCAAGACCTACAAGATGCTGGCGATTAAAACACAAAAAAGTCATAAGTTAACCCAATAAATTAACATTTAACAAAAACAATAGCGAATTGTACAGTTGCAAGTCGAAATATGTAGAGGCTGAAACGTCATAGCTTCGTGACGTCGAATGGGGCGGAGCAAGAGGTACCAACTAGTTTACGATTAAATAGAAAAGGATAATTACTAGAAATTAATTAAAATAATGGGATTTAAGGACTTGGACCATAGCAAACCAACCATAGATAAACAGATATAACAATAGAAGATGAAATTTACCAATAAACTTCGTATAAAAGGTGAAAAAAGGAAATATCATATTATCCATGTGAGGGAAATAAATTGGTACGAGAATATTGTATTTTTTGGCTATAAATATATCTGCAGGCGACTTGGTCACTCTCTCTTAAAAAATCAAGATTCAAATACTACGAGGTGGCTATGCTCGAGTGCGCTCTGTTTTTAAAAATTATTGAAAAAAAATAAAAGTGTTACTATGCCCAAAGTTATGGTGCTCAAATTTTGGAAAAAGCTTAAAATGGTTCAAAATTAATTTCAACAAAGTAAAATTGTTTCGAAAGGAAGTGATAAGTGAAATGGCAAATTAATCAGTTTACAGCAAGTTCATAAAAAGTGGAAAAAGTTAACATCCAGTGTCAGTCCAGATCAACACATCACTAGAACTTCGCTTAAACTCCATGAATCTTTAAATCATCTTCTACAACCAACGGACATCAGGACAACAACATCTTCCCTTATCCAGGAACCAGAATCTTCTAGACGCCGTTCAAGGTTTCCGGTCACCAGTCAAGGTTTCCGGTCACCAGTCAAGGTATCCCTTTTTATTTGCAAGGCAAAGTTGGCCGAAAATTAAATTAAATTCAACTGATTTTCCTGGGGTATAGATTTAAGATGTTTAGTAAAATTTTGTAAATTGATATAAATTTATTTGTGGATATTTTTCTTTTATAATAACTGTAAACTTAATAAATCAAACCTGAACGACTAATTAAATTATTAAACTTGGTAATTAGCGTTCATGAATTAATAGAGGAAGTTTATTAATAATAAAATCTTGATAATATAACTTTCCTCAAAATATAAATCTGCCAATCTGCAACCTAATTAAAGTAATCTATGAAATAATAATTTGTAATATAAAATGTCAGAAACTTTTGTTTGTTGTTAATAATTTGATTTTGTTTAAAAATTTTTAGAAGATTGAATTTTATTTTGAAAAAGCAGATTAAATAAATTATTTTATTCTTGTCAGAATTAACAATCATGTGTTTTTTAATTTAGATTATCTACACCACCTGTGTTAAATTAGAAATTATTGAGGGAATCAAGATAAAATATATTGAGTAACAGAGGTATTCTTCAGAACACACTCCTTGGGGATTAGTAAAAATAAAATTAAAGTCGTGCTTTCCCTGAGAAATAATTAAAGAAAATTTAGTACTGGAAGTAGTTGAATAAATAGGGGGGTACCAACAGTTTAGGGAAACTTAAACTGTTGAAGGGGTTAATCAATCCAGGCCAGATAATAAAAAGAAGCCAAAACTTCCAGTGGATTGATTGATTCATTCTCTATCTCTCGGGAACGAATCCTGGATAAAAAATTCCAGGATTTGAGACTTGTGCGTTTGTTAAAGAAATCAGGGGGAACGTACAGTCTAACTAAAAATCAACAATTTGAGTTTTTTCGTTGTAGTGCATTACTTTCATGTTACTGTCAAAATTTGAATATTTGTCAAAATTTGAATATTTATGGCCACTTTTGGCAATGAAGTGCAATTTATAGCATTGAAGTGAAAAAATAGAGTTTTTGGTATCTAATTTCCTTAAATCTTACGTGGAAGGGACGTCCTGTTTGGCCTATGTAATAATAGCTAGGACAATCGCTGTTATAAAGTGAGTTTATAAATGCCAGTTTGAAGATACGTGTCTACACTATTTTTATCTCTAGATTGTAAAATTGACTCAAGTTTGTTAGTTGTATTGCAAGTAATAATCACATGATTTTTTTTTTTTTTTTTTTTTTGCCATTACATTTCTCAATGTATGATTAAGTTAGTTCCCGAATTCACATGACACGTATTTAGGTTTATGATGGTATGATGGGATTGATAAAGGAAGTTTGTTTTTATGTTTCCAAACTAATTTATTAATTGTTGTGGTTTTATATCCATTAGCCACAGCAATGTATTTAATTACTTGTAGTTCCTGGTTGTAGTTCTCAAATGTCATAGGAATGGTTAAAAGTCGGTGTGTGAAACTGTTGTAAGCTGCCAACTTCGGTGTTGTGAGGATGGATGAATTGACTGGACTGATCTATTGTTGTGGGTTTATTATAATGAAAATCTTAAATGTTCCCTTATAATCTTCTCAAGAGTTTTTTATATGTAATAGCTGGGTGCTGTTGTGAAATTTACCAATGGTCTAATAGGCAAGTTAGGTTTGTGTATTTTGTGTAGGCCTTTTAACTGAGAAGCTTGAAGATTAAACTTCAAAGGAGGATATCTTGATCCGATAACAATGTTTAGCTGTTAGTCAATGTTTTATTTATAGACTTATTGTGAACTGATGTTGGGTCTTATCTTATTGTCGTCTTTGAAGAACACATAGACCTTAGTATTATAGTCTGTTTTATCTATGGCCACTATAGAATTACTCTTATGAGCTTTAGCTAATAATGCAAATGTTTTTAAATTTGTTGTTTATGATAACTCTAGCTTCAATTGTATGTTTTTATTGCAGCTTCTGCATTAATTCAGTAGTTAAGATATTACTTTTGTCATTTTTCGGGATGTTATAGTTTAAGTTTTTATTTAATAAGTTAATCCTGTTATCATATTTAAGTGTGTATTAGATTGTTGATTTGTTTAAGAAATGACAATATATTCGATTGATTTGTGCTGGATTTGTACAGTTTTACAATTTTAAATGTTTTCTGGACAGAGATTTGTTTATATTGTCTTTTTTTTACTAGGTCTTAAATTGCTATTTTCAACCAGATTACGATAGTGATTTTTTAGCAATACGTGTTTTGCTTTAGATTTGGTATTGATATTTATTGCAATGTATAATGTCATTCGCTATGCATGCTTTATTAAAGTTTATGTTTGTATAGCCTTGAGCAATCTGATTTGAATGCTTTTATATTGTAGGGCTGTCTTTGCTTAACTGGCATTCAATTGCTAGGAAGAGTGCTTGCAATGTGAGGGTTTATGGGAAGCAGACTTCATGGTAAGTTGTGACAGTCTAAAATCACAACACTGGTCGCAGGGATTGTGTATTAGACATGATCTCTGATCATATGAAAATATGTTACTTCTTCTCAAAGTAATTTGTAGTAATAATATCAGAACAGAAGAAATGGTCTGAGAGAAGACACATACCTCTAGAAGAACTGGAGTGGTTTATAGACAGTTCAAAAACTACAGGTGGAATGGGTATTTGTAGAGACAAATTTGGTCGGACAATTCCAATACGAATGGGAGTTTACCTCACAGTGTTCCAGTCAGACATAACAGCTCTAATAGAATGTGCCCAAGAAAATTTAAGACTTGGGTATAGGGATAAGAAAATTCACATCTATAGCGACATTCAGGCAGCTTTGAAAGCACTAAATTCAAAAGAATTCAGGTCGAAGCTAGTCTAGGATTGCTTCAAGATCCTATCACAGCTTGGTGGCTATAACAATGTTACTCTTTGTTGGGTGCCAGGACACGCTGGAATTAGCAAAAATTTACGGAAAAAAAATTAGAACGCTGTCATGCTAGCAAATAAAGCATCGGCAGTAAAGTTCTTAAAACCAAAGCTGTTTTGTAGAATCTCCAAGAAAAGGGCTCTGTAGCAAATAAAGTATTTGAAGCAAAGTTCATAGGACCAAAGCTGTTTTGTAGAATCTCCAAGAAAAGGGCTATGTTTGCCATCAAAACTTGGGCTGAGAAAGAGCATGGGACAGGCTGGAGAAACATCTCAGGTTTGAGAGTGAATAGACTCATACTTCATACCCCCTTTACAAAAATTGCATCAGACCTTATCATGTTAAGCCGGTGTAATATAAGGAAGGTGGTAAACTAGATCATAGGACAAGGCCACTTTAGAAAGCATATGGGCAGAATGAGGATCATCACAGCGAAACCTCTGTGCAGTAGATGTGGAATGCATGACGAGATTGCAAACCACCTGCTCTTAGACTGCAGCAGTCTTGAGCAGGAAAGTATAGGCATCTTTGTACATGTGAAGAAAAGCCTAATAATTCCTCAAGACAACCTCATAGAAAAGGGGAGCTTTCATTTTCTGCTTCCCCCCCTCTTTTTTCTCTTTTCTTTCTTTTTTTTTTCTCCACAGAGCTTGTGGATCTATAGAATGATGACTTGGGGGCTCACATCATCTCCTAGGAGCTCAATAAGACTTAATGGCTGAAGTGCTTTGGGTAACAAGGACTGCCCGAAGTGAATTGAATTCACTGTTTACTTACAAGTCAGATCTGCACGTCCATAATAAACATTTTCACGAGTTCTTCAAAGAAAAATGACCTCTGAATGGAGTGAAATGTGTTTTGTGTACTGTTGTAATTCGTATTTGTGTTTTTAAATTATTGTCTTGATGTTGGGTGATTCAATTGAAACTCAGTAAAATACAAGATGACATTTTAATGAATCAGTTGCTACATCATCCTCACTTACATGTACACAAATCCTACTGACATTGGATTATGACTGGAAAACCCAAAACGTTACTCATATAACAAGAGGAAGCAGTTTGACCACACCCCTAAGTCCAATGCTATCATAATATATTTTTTATAATACAAAGTCTAAGGTTAATACAATGTAACGTATGCAAAGTAATGATCAGATATGAAAAATTGATATAACCCAATCCAATACTTATAAATCATAAATGGATTTGGTAACACTCCTCCTCCTAAAAAAAATTACGTAAAACTAACATAAAAATATACCTATGTAAATATATACGCATAAAAGAAAATATACAAAAAATAAAATAAAAATACAAGTAAACAATAATTGTTTTAAATACAAATAAAATAATAACGATAAAAGAGAAATATATGAAAAAACAGATATAATAATAATAATAATTACAAATAAAAATAAACTGAAAAAAAATTATAACTCCCAGAACCACAAATTATACAAAATACATCACAAAGAAACAAAAGAGGAAACCATAATATATATATATATATATATATATATATATATAATATAAAACCTCAGAATATGTAGGTCATTTAGTGTAATATTTTACAGATGTAGACATTCTGGCAGACTTAAACGTACTGCCATTAGTAGGTGGAGGTCCAGAACATCAACCTATTCCATTTCTCACCACAGGCTGTTCATTACCTGAAATGTTTTGCTCTTACCCTTTGAAGATTTATGTTTAGTCTATATGTGTCCATTGAACAAAACGTTACTTAACTTTTTGCCATCGCTCATAACAAATGATTGTGTCATTTAATGTGGGACAAGTTTCTTCACATGGTAAGCAAAAAAATATTATTTCTCACAATAATAAATTAAGCTAAAATTTTTTAAAACCTTTTTAAAATTAAATTAAGTTTTAATATGGGCACTATGTAATTTCAATTGCTAAGGAGTTATTAATTTAACATGTTTATCTAATTTATTATAGTACAGTAATAGACTGCAACAGATTAAGCTCGTTGCAATGCGGAAAAATATGGATATATGGGAAAATTAATTTTTTTTTCAAGAATTTAATATTTTCCCCACTTTATGCCTACAAAAAGTTAGTTCGTCCAGACTATTCATATAGGTGTGAAGCTTGTGTCTTTTAACTTGCGGTGACGTCATCTAGCCTTGAACAAGTTTGAAATGGATTCCCTGATTATGCGTATTTAGTGGATTTATGTAATAAATTTTGAGATTTTAAAATTTGAATTGGATTGTGAGAATGATATAGGGTGTAGTACGTTTAGTGTACATTATGACCATTATCATTGCAATTCACATTAAAAATCACACTCAGAGTTATAACCCATTAAATATAACAAAAAAAATTCCAAAATTGGTCAAAAATTTATATTTTCAAAAATAAAATAATAATACAAGAATAAATTGTAAAAGGAAGAAGGGAGGTAGTCTAGCCAACCGTTTTCCTCTGATTGGGAGTCATGAATTCCACGTCGGTTTACAAAAAACTTTTATATGTAAAACTTCACGTTCAATGTGTCTACTGTGGTGCGAGATGGTATTAACCTGGAAGATCACGCCGACTTAGTATCAGCTTCCCAGTACGTGGTTTTAGCATAACTAAAAGTCATCTTAACAATATTTTAAAGGAAATTTACATATCTAGAACTTTAGTAACCATATGGTGTACAATAAATTTATTTTACGGACGGTAATTTGGCGAGGATTGGCGACTCCAGAACAAGAGTTACAGCTGTTGAAGAGTGGACACTGAACAATACAGAACACCAGTGGACATCAAATATTCAACCCGGGAAATCTGGACAAGGAACAAGAAAACTGAGACCATTCACAGGCGGCCTACATTACACCCTGAGGGCGAGTCAAGGTTTGACTTTTAAAACATTTTCATTTTTCACCAAGAACGAATTTGCCTGAATTTGAATATTAAAACATAAACTTTATCAACTCTCTATGGGTTGAGCTAAATTTTTGTTTTTCACTGAATTTTAATCGAGTAATAAAATTATTTTGTCTTTTACCACAAGTGGCTGTTTTTTATAAATGTTTAAATGTAATTGAACTTAATATATAAAATTGAATATATATCAAAATATAAAGAAGTTAATCTCACTAGAGATATTTATAAACAATATTTAATTGTTTTTAATTTTAATTGTAAATATAGTAAATATAAATTGTGTTGATTTTTTAAGAATAAATGATCAATCTGCTTAGAATAAAAGATGATTTTAAGGCATTGCAAACAATTATCTTATCTAATTGCAGTTCTAATTAAAGTTTCAAGATGACGAATAAGGAATTTAAGGACTTCTTAGCCATGAATAAAATAGATAAAGAAGAGGAGAAGAAAGTTAAGGAGGAAATTAAATATATATATATATATATATATATATATATATATATAAGTCAGTGTATGTGCTAATATATAAACAAATGTCTAGGTCAGTGTGTATGTGCTTATATATATATAAACAAATGTGTAGGTCAGTGTATATACCCCCACCCTCCCCTCTTCCAGGAGGATTCAGGTTTTGTCAGGTGCAATGATATGAAAATGTGTAGGGTGCTGTTTCAAAACCATTTTGACGGTGAAACTGGTACCTCCAGGTGGTCCGGCGAGTGTTCGGGGTTTGACCCCTGTAAAATGTGTCTCACCTCAATAGTTAGTGAACGGACCTCGGACCCTCACCATTGTGCTAAGTATATTGAATAAAATCAAAAACTTTTCACTTCCGGTGTGCCCAAAATGGTCACAATGTTTTGTTTGATATCAAAATATGTTTTCAGGTATGGGGAACACAATGGCGAAAGTACCGAGTGCATATCTGTTACTGTTTTCTAGATATCGTTGGTCGCCTTATTGAAAAGTCACATTTTTATTGTGAACCAAACGAAATCGCTCGTGTCTACGTATTGAGATAATTTGGGATAATACTCAAACTGCTCAAGTCTCAAAAATATCCAAAAAATGGAAAAATTTGAAGATTTTATAAAAGATACATTTTTTACTAGGTTAAAATAACCAGTATCGATAGGGTGACGAAGCTTATACAATTATATTCAAGGGTGAGAGTATTCAATGATGAGTCATCTGCAAGCACCTGCAGGAACTTATTAACTGACCTGTTCGAACAGGAGAGATGAATCATTCGACTAAATAAGATAACAGTAAAATTATTTTTTGTTAAAGTTTTAAATTATTTTGGATTATAAATTTTAAGAGTACCTAAATATACTTAACTGTATTAAATGAATTTTTGTATCATTGTTAGTTTAAAAGTTAGAGTTAAAAACCGAGAGATGAAAAAACCAAAAGATAAGGAATTCCAAAAAACCAAACATGGCATAATAAAGCTAAGTAGGGATAAATTCATTTTGCAAAATAAAAATATTCATAAAGATTTCTTTGAGGAAGATCACTCTTGAGACGTTTATCTCAAATATAAGAAAGTTCCGAGGATAGCAAAAACAACTTTATAAAGGGCATAAAGGGAAACACTTTTGGTAAGTTTTGTCAAAATGGGCCAAACCGATGATGAGAAATAAAATAAGAAAGTGTTAATTTGGTTAAATCAGTTGCGATTTACATTTACTAGACTCAACTTTAAAACAAAGTAACTAGGATATGTAGCTTTTTGTAATGTTTTGGACGTCTCTTCCGATCTTTTATGGACTATTTTTGGTGGATTAATCCAAAGCAACAATGAGGCTGGAACGAGTAGCGATAATTTTGAGGTTACGTGCACTAGAGTATCTTTGGGAAATAAATAGTGCTGGAGAAAATGTAAACACATTATTTGAAAAATGGAAGTAAAACGTACTATTACAGCAGAGCTCCATAAGCCTGCGCGAAGAAATTTCAAAACGACATGTGACATTGAAAGGAGTAAATGACCTATATCAAGTCGATCCGGTGGAAATGATTCTGTATGCTAAGGAAAATCAAGGCTACAAATATATACTGACTATGATAAATTGTCTGACAAAACTAGCGATTGTGTTACCGCTAAAGACAAAATCAGCAGTGGACATATCTATAGCGTTAGAACCTATACTGAAAAAACACTGGATGAAACATATCCAAACCGATCAGGGGAAAGAGTTACAATAGGCACGTGAAGAAATTAATGAAAAAATACAATATAAACCATTCCACCACTTTTTCGGACAAAAAAGCGTCGATGGTGGAAAGACTGAACCATACTTTGAAAAATTTAATGTGGCGTGAATTTATGGCACGTGGTAGTTACGAGTGGTTGGAACTGCTGAAAAGTGTGGTAAAGTCGTACAATAACACCATGCACAGTACTACCGGCATGAAACCGGCTCAAGTATTGAAAAACCATGAGAAAATGTTATTGGAAAAAATAGCATGTTAAACTACAAAAGCTGTACTATGATTTAAAATGAACGACAAAGTTAGAATTTCCAAATATAAAAAGACTTGCTAGAGGATATGTACCGAACTGGACAAACGAAGTGTTTACAGTGTATGCGGTGGTATCGACCAGACCAGTAATGTATGTGCTACAAGACTCGAAAGATGATATTCTGAAAGGCGGATTCAATGCTGAAGAATTAAGTAAGTCAAACATTGGCAACGTATATCTAAAGTATAATAAACTGAAATTAAAAAAAAAAAATCAAGGAATAGAGATTTATTCTTATAAACAACAAGGCTTGACAACGATGGGATAAAACAAGTTTTGCTCCACCAATGTCAAATATTGTATATAAATCACTAGCTAAATATGCAATTTAAATTGTCAGTTTTTCAGCCTAGTCTTGGT
Organism: Aphrophora alni; assembly: GCA_963513935.1. Taxonomy (NCBI): domain Eukaryota; kingdom Metazoa; phylum Arthropoda; class Insecta; order Hemiptera; family Aphrophoridae; genus Aphrophora; species Aphrophora alni. The sequence goes on from OY740765.1 coordinate 91,294,942, forward strand.
AAAATATTAGGAAACTCTAAAGATAAAATTCAAGAACAAACCAAATCATGAATTTATTGTATAAATTGTGAAATATGTCCGAAGAAATATGTTGCCTAAACAAAATAAATGTCAAATGAAGAGCTGAAGATCACTTTGCCCAATTTAAATATAGTAGGCCTGATAAATCAGCTATGTTAGTCGGCCAAACATTGTTTAGACGAAAAACATTACTTTTATATGGAAAACTCTTTGTTGTTGAAAAATAACTAAATATAATAGATGAACTTTTTATATTTACAAATACTGTAATGTAACTGTATACTACAAATTGTATTATTAGATATAAGATCAGTTCACAGTAATATTTTATTAGTTACATGTTGACTCTAGGCTATTTAGAATGGCGCAAGGGACTTATTAATTCCTTAATGTTTTAGTACAGTACTACCTCGTTTATCCGGACCTCATTCAACCGGATGTCCGGATTATCCGGATCGATCCAGAACAAAAAATAAAAATTTAATCAAGGATAAAATAAAACAAAAGCTTAAAGTTTCAAAATATTTTAATAATTACTGTATTTTGAATAATATTTTAAATAATATTTATAATATTTTGAAACTTTAAGCTTTTGCTTTATTTTATCCTTGAATATGGAGTTTCAACAAGAAATATCTGCTATTACATTAATGTTGATAAAAACGTGATTTCCTCAACACTACAGTGTCGCCTTGAGGTATTAGGGCGGGTTGTTGATGCACTGGGAAGAGAAAGTGGAGGAGCAATGACCTCTGCGTCACCATCCCCCTATCCCGATGCGGCATGACAGTGACCTTGTCTATTATCTATGCCGGCGGGTAACGGGTAGTCTATCACGTGCTAGCGACCGGAATACATCATTACCATATTGTGCTGTGCTGTGTTTAGTTTCTTTACATTTTTGATCGGATACGGTTAATAGTATTTCAGGGTGTCTAGCGACCGAGAAAAGTCAGGGAATTTGAATTTTCTGGAAATGTCAGGGAATTTTTTAAAAAACCGGGAAAAAAATAAAGAATGCCTGATATTTTAGAAAGTGTAATACAATGACGATGCCTGTAACGGTCCTTAAAGAAAATGTACAACTGTGAAATAAATACAAACCAGGTGCATGTTTACAACACATCATAAACCATCATGTCATTTTTACAACTTTATTGTTGTCGGGTTGCTAAGACTCAAGGGTGTAAATCAGTAAATGTGAACATTTTGTCACATCTTAAAGCGGTGCCGCCAGCTTTGGGAACCCCCGTTCTTTTTTTTTTGGCAGTTGGCACATCACCAGTCGGGAGTATCGAGGACGTGAATGAGAATCGGCATAGTATTTAGAGGTGGGCGTTGTTACTGCTATTTATTTATATTCGTGTGTTAGCGTTTGTGCGTGGAAATGGCGACGAAACGAAGACGTAATGTGCTTACAATGGCCCAAAAGTTAGACGCATTGAAACGTCACACCAAATTAAAACAGAGGAAGATAAATGACTTTTTTGTAAATAACAACTAAACCCTGTGTAAATTAAAAGCATGTGTAAATATTTCAGGTATGTAAATAAAATGTTTTTTGTCATTGTGTAATTTCGTGTATTGTGTAAATTGAATGACTGTGTAAATATTGTGTTTTTTCATGACTTATAAATGGTAAGTTATCATTTTATATTTTGTTTTATTTATCTTTCTATAATTTTGGATTATCCGGATTTTTGATTAACCGGATCACTTCCGGTCCCAATTAGTCCGGATAAACGAGGTTGTACTGTATAGTAAGTTTTAGGCCATGCCCTTGTAGTTCTGTATAAATACGGGTTTGGCACAGTACTAGATTAGTTATGGTTTAATTATTGTAACTTGTGTATCGCTGAAGATGGTCACTTTGTCATTAAAATGTGTTTGAATAAATAAACATATTATTAGTGAGAATATATGTTCAAGTTTTATTCTATCAAATAAATTTAACTGCATTTTAGTAACCTTTACGGAAAATACAATCTAATATATTATTCATTTACTTGTTTTGATTTAGAAATAAACCTGTTTTATTTTCGTGGAAGTTTGATCATTCCCCCTTTTTTTTTTTTTTTTTTTTATTTTTTTTATGGATTTAAATATGTTTAATCCCCGAAGAATTACGAAGGAAAGTAGAGCAATGCAAATTTTGAATATGGGGGTTAGCTTCTGATGAAAAGGGTGCTAAACTAAAGATACCAAAAAAAAAAAGGAAAAAAAGTGAGTTTAGTATTGTTAGTTTGTAAAGTGTCAAATTTTGTCATGTAAAATTCGTCAATTATTTTCTTCTAGACATTTAGTTAAATATTTTATCCATTTAAAACGAATTATAAAATATTATCCTATAAGGTTTCGAGTTGTAAGTAAAACATAATATGCATTTTTATAAATATAGCGTTTGTTAAAAATACTGTGATAGCAACCTGTTAATTAAAGTTTTTAAATAAATACAGTAACAGGGCCGGATTTACCACTAGGCAGACTTGGCACTTGCCTAGAGCACAAAATGTTCAGGGGCGAAAAAAAGGTGGCAAACTTTTTACAAATATTACACATTTTTACAACGGTGAAAAAAGGAGTCAGATAATTTTTTTACGAATAAAGTATGACAAGTTGTTCTTTGCTTTTAAAGTTTGAACGGTATCCTTTAAAAATATTTACAACAGCGGGAAAAGGCGCCAGATAATTTTTTAAAATTAAGTTAATAATACGATTACGAATAAAATATGACAAATTGTTCTTTGCTTTTAAAGTTTTAACGGTGCCCTTAAAAATATTTAAACAACTTTTGAACACAACAACGGAAGGCGCTCGCTTACACTCTTTCACACAGTGCGGTGCTGTGGTGGTAATACAGTAAGCTTTGTTTTGCATGGGAGAAAAATCGCCACGCGTCATGTGACTTGCTCGTGTGAGATCTTTTAAAACTAACACTCTTTGCCAATCTTTCATAACTATTATTAAACCTGAGTCAGTCCAGTCTTCAATCTTAGTCTTGTGTGTGTCCCTGTTGGTGTAGAGTTGTGTTGTTCGGTTTTGTATAAACTATTATAAAACCTGAGTCAACCCAGTCTTCAATCTCAGTTTTGTGTGGTCCCTGTTGAGAGTTGTGTAGTTCGGTTTTGTAGTTATTGTAATCACTAATATAATATTAGTGATTCTAATTCAGTGACAGTGGTTATAAAATGAGTTTAAGTAAATACAGTAACGATAAAAAACCAAGTGGAGCGCAGTACAAAAAACTTAAAGAAGAGTGGGAAGTGAATAAAGAAATTTTTTGAAAGAACTTCTAAACTAACTTTTTTTCCAAAAGATAAAGAGAGTGGAGGACAACTAGAGAGGGCCAGTACGAGTACTGTATCAGAGAGTGATATAGAGATAGTAAATGAAGAGGAGAAAAGCGAGCGTATGACGAAACCGTGTGTATATGATGATGTTGATTATAATGTAAATATGATGAGTACCGATAGCTCTTTTTTGTTATGACTATGTGGCTCAAAAGGGTGCACTACAAAACCGGAAAGCAGTTTGTGTCTCATCTAGTCGGCACTACCCCTCAGAAAAAAACAGACAGGTATTTAGCCCATACACTATTTTTTCTTGTCAACTTAAAAATGGAGAAATAAAATAGAAATTGGATATTATACTTTGAAAATAAAGGATTTTTTTTTGCGCACCATGCATGTTGTTTAGTGGTCATGCTAACGCAATTGCATTTATAACAGGATTTAATACCTGCCATGGACATTTAGGACTTCTTGATCAAGGCAACTTTTTGGGTTTGATATAATTTCCATTTGAATTTGATCCTTTTCTTGCTGAGCATTTGAAACTGCATTGGCGATGGAGGTTCTGGAAATACTTCGTACATATTCAAGCCAACCTATGAAGAAGTTATCCTTCTTATGGCTCAAAACGTCCATACCCAAATTATAAAAGAAGCAAAGTATTTTGGGATTGTGGTAAACATCACTCCTGATATTTCACATATATGCCAACTAACGTTTGTGCTAAGGTATGTAACCAGGGATGGAGTGCCAGTAGAACGGTTTTTGACTTTCTTGCCTAATGTTGGAAACAAAGCTGAAGAGATTGTAAATGCCATTTTAGGTGTTTTTGATGAATTTGATTTGGATGTCACAAAATGTTGTGGTCAGTCATATGACAACGCTAGTGTTATGGCAGGTGTGTATACAGGTGTTAGGCTATGCCCTAATCAAAATGTCTTCGGGCTGAATATGTCCTGTGTACTGCTCATTCTCTAAATCTTGTTGCATCTGTGGCTTTAAGTTCATGAGTTTTTACTGTTTCATTTTTTGGCCTACTTCAAGAATTATAAAATTTTTCACATGTTTAATGCATCGATGACAGCTGTACTTAAGCCATAAGTGTTGTCGTTCTTCAGAACTTGTCTAAAACACGGTGGTCAGCGGAGAAATGATGCTTGTCGAGCTCTCAAAGAAAAATGGTTGGCCATTATAGAAACTTTAAATTGAATAGAGAATGATGATAATGAAAAGACCTCTTGCCGAAGTGAGGAATCAGCACTCAGAGCAAATCTTGAGTCCCTAGAAAATGCATTTTTGTCCATATTTTGGAATTGTGTTTTGGAAAGATTTCAGAAGTCAGTGCTAAACTTCAGTACAAAACTACAACTATGAGTAAGGTAAGAGGGTATTTTCAATCATTGGCTGATTTTCTGGTAGAACTTAGAAACAATTTTCGGCGTTTGGAAACCTTGGCACAAGAAAAGTCTGGTTTGATCAAACACAAATCTGAACGACAAAGGAAAAGAAGAAGGGCCTTAGCACCTGATGAATATGAATGTAAAACAGTCAAAGTGAAGCTGAAATATTGACAGGATTTTTGGAAGAGATGAAGCAGCTTATAACTTCCATGATTTCTGAGAAAACCATAGAACTGTGGAGAGTCTACGCGAACGATCTTGAGGAACCAGTGGTTGAAGAATGTTTACGTCTAAAATCTTTTTTAGTTGGGCAAAGTGATTTAGAATAAACTGACATTAGCCTGCTTGAATTGAGCAAACTTTTGAGAAAAGAAGATGTAATTCCATGTCTATCCAAATGTTGAAATAGCCTTAAGGATGGCTATCAGTACACTGGCTACAAACTGTACAGGGGAGCGATCATTCTCTTACACTTCGCCGAATAAAAAACTATCTAAGGTCAGTAACGAATATAAATGCAATTTTTCTTGCTAATTTGTGTACTTAATATTCTTTTCTGCATTCCATTATAGGTTTTTTTTTAATAAACTAAAAATCAAATATTAGGTTTTTTTTTATATAGATCAACCATGGAAGCCGAGAGGTTGTCCGCTACTGCCATTTTTGCTACTGAAGCAGACGTTTCAAAAAGGGTGGATTATGAGAATATCATTAATGATTTTGCTGCTGTAAAAGCTAGAAAAAAACCCATTGGCTGATGTGATATCACAGTCATTTATTTGAATATTGATATATTAATGTATTAAGTATCTATAACCTAATAAATCTATTGAGTATAAAGTATGGGATGTTGAATTATAGTTTTTTTATAATTTCATAAGCCTAATAATAATTTATCATTCTATTGAGTTATCGTTATATCAAATATTTAATGATTTAATGGTTACAATATTATATTTGCATTTTATTTCATTACAAGTATGAAATGAATACAAGTAAGAATTACAAGTAGAACCTACACTTATAAATTCATGTATTATTATTATTACATACATAAAAAACTAACGGTTTCTGCTTTTGTTATTTTGTACAAAAAAAGGAAACTATAAGCAGGGGGGATGGCAGGGCTGGCCGGTATAAAGTTTAGGTGACATAAAAATAAGAATTAAAATTATATTCACTATATTTCTTAAAATTTAGGTGCAATGACACTCTTTTTTCAGTAGTTTGTGAATCCATTGAAATAGTAATAAGGAAATGTTATTTTTTAAGTTAGACTGAATGTTAATGTAATTTAAAAAAAGCTGATAAGTCTAACATTCATATGTATTTTTGTAGTCAAACATCCATAAAATGATGATTAAGAATTTTTTTTGAAATACACACAATAGTAAAAAAATATACGAGCATGGTTGTCAGATATTCTGGTAGTCTGAAAGATTTTTAAGGAAACAGCATTCCCAGAATTTAGTGTTATTTATAAAATGGCGTAATCAGTACACATTTTACTCATTATTTATTTTGGTTAAAATGTAGTAAATGTACAATTCTCATAAAAGGATATTTGTTTGTTATAGTCTACTTATATTTCATGACTGGAACTAATTACATATCAGAAAAATATAATTAATGTAATCTAAAACTTTGTTGGTTTTTGTAATATAAAATACTAAATGTAACAATAGAGTTACAAGAATTAAATATATCAAAATAATATATTACATATGTATGTGTGTTTTATGTATATGTATAGTGAACATTTACTTACAGTACACCAGGGCCGTTTTTAACCTCACTGGCGCCCTAGGCACTTCAAACAATTGCGCCCCTCATACCGGAGGGTCTGGAATACTAAATAGTAAATGCAAATAATAGGTGGTCCAAATAATAGATGTTGCGTTGGTCAGTGTCTCGGCACCCGCAATCAAAGCCTATGACTCGTAAGACAGTAGCACTACGCTGTACTAGTACTTCACAGCCTTTTGCCATACTCAACAAACAAAATATCTCATACAAGATTTTTATTTTTTTTTTTGTATTCAGATTTTGGCATCCCAAATCCTTTGCGCCCTAGGAACGTGCCTAATGGGAAAAGCGGCCCTGCAGTACACACAAAATAAGACAAATAATACATTATAGATTACTTTATTTTTATGTACTTTATTTTAATCAAGGTTCTTAAAGTTTCAATTAAGTATTTAGGATCCTTGTTAAGTGAGTTTTGTATTTATTATTTGTGTTACAATGTGCCATTCAAATTCTGTTGAAATCGCTTGTAAACGTTGGATCCATATCTGTAAATAATTCTTTACCTCATTATGGTAATCTACACTGGGATGAATTTGAAAGCATTTTGTAATCAAATTGGACAGGAGTAAAAGGTATGTTTTAAAAACCTTTCTTAATAATTATTATTTATTCTAGCGAATTTGTTTTAAGCAATTAATTACTTTAGAGAGTCTTAAATCCTAGTAAAACATCCAATTGTCTAAACAAATATCCATTCAAATCAACTTTAATTTTTAGATGTAATGAACAACTTAGATTACAAATTTGTTACTATGTGGTCAGGGCCGGATTTAGCATTTTGGCGCCCCTAGGCCCAATAATTTTTTCTGCCCCCTACCTAGTCTGGTTAAAGTTACTTCCCCAAAAACCTTTATTAAAAAATTATATCAGGCCTATATGTTAATTGCTTAACCCTTTGAAGAGTACATGAAAATACCGATTAACGAGTACGGCCGTTCTTGAACGTTCTCTGTGCTGTTTGCGTAAATGAGTATGGACGTTCCGGAACTTTTTAGGTAACGTCTGAGCAATAAAAGTATTTATCATAAAACAAATTAGTCATGGCTTATTGTGTTGTCACAATTCAACAAGAAATAGTATTAAGAACACATGAAATCGGGTTTTTCACAATTGTAAGGCAGGACAACTCCAGGGGGCGTGGTTTCAGGAGAATTCACCATGCGTATTGATTGGCGCGTAAATGTAGGCGATGGCATCGTCTTCTCCGCGGTTGTTTCCCCCCTACACACACCTGTGCCTATGTTCCTTGTCTAGTATAAGTGATTTGTATCATTATATTATGTTACGTATATTATACATCAAACATGAAAAATTAAACACTACAAAGCTTTTTTACAGATTCCCCTCTGTCTAGTCTTTTGACACATTTAGCCGCGTCTCAAACGAAACCAACACACGATTCCAAGAAAATTGAAAAGAAATGTTATATTTTCCATAATGTAGGCTATACTAAATTGATTCGTGGAAAAAAAGCGGCCCATCAAACGTTTTTGTCTGTGTATGTCTGCTATACCGACGGGTGACAATGCCACGGTGTTTTTATGCCGCCGACAATGGGATACCGCTATCAGCAAACGAAACCAACACACGCTTCCAAAAAAACTGAAAAGAAATGTTATATTTTCCATAATGTAGGCTATACTAAATTGATTCGTGGAAAAAAAGCGGCCCATCAAACGTTTTTGTCTGTGTATGTCTGCTATACCGACGGGTGACAATGATTTTTCAGTGCAAATTTTGTTTAAAGTACATTTATCAGTGTAAATTTTTATTCTTACAAGTTTTTAACACAATATTATTATATTATTATACATTTGTAACCAATAAAACAACTATTTTCAAATTTTTTTTTCTTACTCCTTGACAACAATTTTCTTGTAAATACTTACTAACCAGCTGTTGGCTATTTGGGACGTTCAGGAACGGCCGCACTCGTCAAAGGGTTAAGCACCACTCCACGATGCAATTTTACCATTGCAAGTTTTTTGAGTAATTTACTTGGTTCTGGGCTTAACAAAATGCCGTCTTAAAACACTTTTAGTAATTTTATGTATTAAATAGTGAGCTCATGTTTGTGAGACTGAAACAAAACAATCCAACCCACCTCTAATCACTCCGAGCAGTAGCGCCGAGCCAGCATAGTGGCAGTGGCAATACGATGCATACCGCTCGATGACATCCCTACAGCCAGTTCTCCCGTGTTTGAGATCAATGTTGTAACGAAGTTGATGCGTAAAGTTGAAAAATAGTTTAACTTTACCAACAATTATTTGTTCCAATGAACTTCAAAATCAGAATGATTTTTTTTTTTGTAATCAATTCAAAAAATATGTTGTTATGGCATTTATTTTCATTTTTAGATATTTTTTTTTCTCTCGGTCGTGCGCCCCCTGGGAGCTTGCGCCCATAGGCCCGGGCCTATTGGGAAATCCGGCCCTGTATGTGGTAGTGATTATTAGAGTACAACAAAGAGTATTTTACATTTTGATTTTGTTTAATGAGAAATGTTATACTGTAAACTAAATTGCTACAATATTTAGGCCAATGGGTTGCTAACGTATACTGGAAAGCAGGGGCAAAGGGGAGGGGGAAACTTTCCCTTTGGAAAGGATCCGTGCTAAAATTGTGAACACCAGAGAGTCATGCCATATTAAACCATGTGGATCTTTAATTTTAATTAATCAAAAAGAATCACCTGATGCATCGTATGATGTAATGTCGAGGAGAAGACATGTAGTCAAGATGACAAGAAAATTTTTTTGTCTTTAATTGAATTTCTTGTGTGTTGTTATTTCAACGTAGTTTTAAGTATATTTTGAATGATTAATAATAATAGTTCTTTGTAATTCTTCTGTTTTCAATTATACTTGATTCATATTGTTTTGATATCATATCATTTTTATTGCACAAAATACATTCAAAAAGAACAGGTGCAGAGTCATTTACATCACTATAATTAATTGATTAATACTAATAAATTATAAAATTCATTCTTCACAATTCAGAGAGGATTATTAACCCATTGCGGATCAAAGACGTGGCGTTCACGTCCCGCACACATGTGGACTGATAGCTCAACGACGTGACGTTGACGTATTGTTTTCAATGCGTCATCTAAGGTCAATGTTTGCTGTTACAATGCACTCAGATGTGTCGAGCGCTTATCAGTTTGTTGTCCGCTTATCTTATCTCTGTGACAGTTCCTTCATAACATTTCTCTGTTTCGAACAATAACAATAATTTATTTGTTTGAGACTAGTTAGGGGAGTTCAGTCTTTGCGTTCGGTCGTGTTATTTTTCGTTCGTGTAAATATTAGTGAAATGGCGGATAATTTACGATCGTCTGAATTAGATCGAATACTATTGCGTAGGTGTGACATTATTCAAGTGACAGTTTTTTTAATTTTTTTTTTTTTTTTTTTTTAAATTTATTTATTTTTTTATATTTTATTTTAGTTTTTTTTTATTTATTTATTTATTTTTTCCTTCTAGAAGTAATTATTTATTGTGAAATACATTTGATCCAGCTAACATCAATCAGCTAGTACACGGAAAAAAACGTAAGTAAAATATTATGTATGTAACATTAGTTTTTATATATTTTGCAGTATAATATAATTATGTTGTAGTCTAATATGGTCTGTGTTATGTTTATGTAACGTACATAACAACAAAACATGTAGAATTTGCGAGCGAACGAGGTCGGCCGGTGCCGCGCCGTTTTGTGGAATTAACTCATACCGTTAGGCCCGGGCGGGCGCTAAGCTTCGCGATCCGCAATGGGTTAAAGTATTCATCTGCAGTATATTAAACTTTTTTTTATAACTTGCTCCTTTATAACAATTTTAAAACAAGCATGACTGAGAGTCTTATACATTTGCGGCAAACAGTTATAAAATTTTACTCCCACATACTGTGGACTATTTTCGAACAGCTTTAGACGATGGCAGGGAAATCTGTAATTTTCATTAGCTCTAGTACTATACCCATGCTTAAAACAGTTTTTTAACAAAGCCTGCTTTATTTTTGTGGGCCCAGACTAATGTTTCATAAATATAAAGTCCTGGCAACGTAAGTATGTTACAATCTCTAAAAAGGACCTTACAATTTATTTCTCTGCCTATACCAGAAAGAGTTCTGAGAATTTTTTTCTGAAGTATAAATACCTTCTGTACACCAGCAGCACTTCCCCACACCACAATACCATACATCAACACAGATTCAATATATGCATGATAAACCACCAAACAAGCCTTCAAGGAAACCCCATTTCTTAAAACCGAGAAAACACAAACCGTTGATCTCAACCTTCCCTTAATTTTTTCTAAATGACAATTCCATGTTAAACCTTCATCTATATATATATATACCCAAAAACTTATGACAATTTACAGAATTTTGAATTTTGTTTCCAGTGTTTTTTCCATTACAGTTTGTTTTAAAATGTATTATTTCGGTTTTGTCTGGATTCAGAAGTCCATTTATTGTAAACCAAGAATCTAACTTTTCTAGTGATTCAACTACTACATTGTTCAAAGTTTCAAAAAAAAAATTGCTGGATAACTGCTGTGGTGTCATCTGCAAATAATATTAATTCTAAATTAGTTGCCGGTGAGAGATCATTTATATAAATTAAGAACAACAATGGTCCCAGTATGGATCCCTGTGGTACCCCAAATTTTACATAATCCTATTTAGATAGATATCTTTCACTACCCCTGAATAAAATAGTCCTTTATCTTCTATTCCGTAAATAAGATTTTATCAAAGATACAAGGTTTTTATTAATACCACATTTTTTCATTTTCTGAAGCAATAGAGAATGATCGACACAATCAAATCTAAACAGATCACCAAAAATACCCTCTGTAAAGATTGACCTATCCAGAGCACCCGCAATCTCATTTACAAAATGTATGAGGGCATGTCCCGTACCCAGTCCCCTTCTAAATCCAAACTGAAGAGGATACAGTATCTTATTGGAATTTAAATTATTAACCAGTCTATGACATAACTTTTTCAAATATCTTAGAGACATTTGACAAGACTGACAGGACGATAATTACTTAATTCAGATTTATCACCCTTCTTGAAGATTGGTGTCACTTCTGCTAATTTAAGATTTTCAGGGAAAATTCCTGTTTCCAAACTCTGATTTACAATAGCAGTAAAAGGACCAGCTATTAAATTTACAGATTCCTTTATTAATTTAGTTGGTATCTCGCCAACTACTCATTTATCTTTTAGTGAGTTGTGGCCCAGCCAAGGAGCCCACCAAATAAAAACTATAATAAGAATAAATTAGGATGTAATGGGAAGGGATTCTAAATAATAAAATATCAATTGGCACTTGCAATTTTGTTGAACAGTGCAATATCACGTTGAAGGGGGGAGAGACGAGGAGTGGAGAGCTTGACCAGCGAGCTGGGAGAGAGTCTGTTCCAAGAGCCGCAAGAAGGAAGTTGAACGGCAGACCGCTACGGGACGAGGTCAGTCCATTTTCGGTCACGTGCTATATAATTAATCGGTATGCTTTTCTGCCACTTTAAGGCCTTTTTATCTAGCCGTTATGTCTTTTTTATAAATTATAATTATTTCTGTAATCTTCTAACTCGGCGCTAAAATAAAGAGAACATTTAATTTAACTTGAGTTACGTGCGTTCATTAGCGTCTTAACCGGACTCCTTGGCCCATCGTGACAAGATTCAGCTAAAGTATAAGCGGTCTCCAGCCAGCCGAAGCTTCCAGCTGGTCAAAAGAAGTGGGGACGGTCACAGAGTTAATTATTTTACAGATTTCCATCCCATTTACAAGGTTTAATTTAAAACAAGAGTTTACATCCTTAACCTCTAAATCTCCATGCAAATACCCTACACTCACTTTAGGCAGTTTTAAATTTAAAGCAATGTTTATGTAATAATCATTAAATTTATCAGCTACAATCTTTGGATTAGCTATAACTAAAGGATTCACCATATTGTCGTCTTTTACTGTATTTCTATTTAAGTTATATTTTTTTAACCTAATTTCCTCTTTTATAATTTTCCACATAGCGCTGCATTTATTTTCTGCATTTTCAATAACCCTGCAGTTTGCTATTTTATTAGTTTTTCTAACTATCTTCTTAAAAATTTTACTTATATTGTTTCACATATTCCACAAAATGCTGTTCTCTATTAAATTTAACTTTATTTTGAAGCATACGATTTCTCTTACTTGAAAACACTATACCCTTTGTTACCCAATTTAGCTTGATTTTGGATTTTTTAAAATCCAATGATTTATTTACTGTCTTTTTAGGAAAACACTGATCTAAACATCTCAAGAAACCCCACGTAAAAACATCATAATTTTCATTTACATTTAATGAAGAATTAAATTCAAAACCACTACCTACTTAATCTCATAGTATTTAGAAAATCAGTAATATTTACGTTACTGAAATTTCCTATTTTTTGTGAACATCTGAGTTTGTTTTTCAATAAAGTTTCATTTTTCACTGGTAAGTTAACGGGTAGGGCCCGGTGATCTGACATTCCCATATCTAAATTATGCTTAACCAAAACACCATAATTCCTGCTTGTCACAATGTTGTCAATGCAAGATATCGAAGCAAAATTTACTCTGGTGGGTTCTTGAAAATTTAAGTGGAAACCATTACATTCTATTAATTCACATAGTTTTGATGAAAATTTGGTGCTCTTCAATATATCAATGTTAAAATCTGCATTTATGATAGTAAGTTTATCTTATCTTAGTTGTGGTCGAGTGTAGATGCATGGTTTAATTCACCGACTCTAAAACACGTATTTTGCAATTCAACATTACACTCACTTAGAATCGTCCAATCGCAATAAATAAAATACCATTGGAAAGCTAATGTTCCGTAGATGCATAATCATGCAAAAAAATTACCACATCACATAACGTTATAAATAATATTCCAAAAATTGGTGAAGTTCGCATATTTTTGATGCGTAAAATCATAGATTTGAACTGTGCAGTTTTTAGTAAAAGCGACGCCATTTTTTCCCATGTGATTACAAATCTATTTTTCTGTCAAATGGGTCGACCAAAACACTGTTCTATAGATCACATCTTTCTCTTTCAAACCGTAGTTTACAAATTTTTCTGCGTCTCATAGATCGCAAGATATTTCTACTTGACCATAGTAGAAACCTAACGGAACGAAATTCACTTGGCATTCGGTGCAGTTTACTAAATAACATAATCGATTTTTGTATCGATATTTTGTAATCTTTCTTTATAGTATGTTGTAGAGGAGATTTCATTCTATAAGTTGGTAGTACTTGATATAGGGTACTGTTATTCTCTGTGTCTCATTTTCAAGTCGGAACATAGGCATTCTTACGCGAGTCCGTGAAATAAAATAACACGGAAAGGGCATGGCGCTATGTTTTGGGATTACATATTTCTGTAATTTTTTAGGTTTGTGTATACAAATTGTATATAAATTGTGTATAAAAGTTACAATATATGTGTTTTTATTTCTAAAGTTTATGTTTATGAGTGAATTTCTAGTTTGTGAATGGTTTATATTTGGAATAACCTAGAGGTATGTTGTAAATCTAGGCTATAAGCAAATTTTCTTATATTGAGTGTTTTATTTGATTAAACAAGTGAATATGTGTGTTATTCTTTGTAAAGTTTATCGTTTTAGTGAAATCTAGTGATTTTGTCTTAGGCCTAGCTTTAGAAAGTTACTAATTACGCCTAAATTGTCGAGGTTTCAAACCTAACCTCACTTGTCAGAGTATCACTTTTTAGGGGAAATCGTTATTTTTATTTTGAAAATGTATCAAATTATTATTTATTATGGTGTACATTACCATTTCTGTGAAATTAATTCTCTCCGTTACTCTCTGATTTTTTGGTATTTGACCAAAAAACTCCAAATTTTTTACATCTAACATTTTTTTTTCACTACACACCTAAATTCTATGCACCTTTCTGAATATAATGATTTATAGAAGTTGTAGTAAGCTATTGATTTTGGATGATACAGGTTTTTCTGAAAAACTATAACTTCATTTTTTGACATCTAACATACTTACTCCAAAACCGTTTCAAATTATTATTATTTTTATTACCTAGATGAATTCTATGCATCTTTCTGAGAAAAATGATGTCTTATAAGTTAGGTTTTGTATACAAATAATATTTTTTATTAATTTTTTAAGAAAACAAAACTTTTACAAAACCTTTAACATATGCCGGTTACAGGGTTAAACATTCCAACTTATCCAAAAACAATTTACTTATATTGTAATTGGGAACTGTATATACAGAAACAATGAGAAGATTCAATTCCGGAACCTCTGTAAAAGTTCCCTCAAAAACTGCTTCCTAATTTACAAAAGATAACTCATTTCTTGAATTATACTAGTATGAATCGTGCACCAGAACACGATCCACCAATAACTTTCTTAATCCTTATAAAAGCGTTGGCAACATTGAAACATCTTACACACTTCAATACCTCTATAGAACTCACAGTTAACCAATGTTCGCAACATGGGATAACTTTAATATTCTGCTTACTATTGTCTAAAAACAACAATATCTCAGCAATTTTATCCACATTTACACCTTGAACATTATAATGTAGAAAAAAACTCTAAACCATTTTCACTCATACAATCTACAGGAATCAAGTTATTCTGCCTAGTCTGTCAGTTTATCCCTAAAAAGAACCATCTTTACACCCACTAGAAACTTTTGAAAATTTTCCAGTCTGTAACCATTTTTCTAGGGATGTAGTTTTCTTTTTATGTACCTTGTTTGAACTGGCCCAAGGATATGTGTGGTTCTAGAGTCTTTGTCACTGTAGGCTTGAGTATTAGCTATTTATCTAATATAGTCAGTTTTTTGGCGTATTTGCTTACACTTTTGAATTCAACACCAATTCAGTAAGTCTACTCAATATCCTGTGTTTACCTTTTAAATTAACATGATCACTCTTTGTATAGTGGTATTCCGAACGTCTCTCATTTATGAAATTTATGGATATGTTTGCGGCATTTTTATTATAGCACTCATTTATTGAAGAATGAATAAAGTCATTTGCAATATTAACAAGTCACTTCGTCAACACAGAATTTTTTTTCAGATCTTGGGATAGTATTTACAATTAAATTTGTTTGAATAGAACTAGGAAGAAGTTCTTCTAGAGATTCTTTCAGAGCGTTACAAAATTTATGTCCTGGAGCAATTTCGTTCACTTCACCAAAAATTATTAAATGATCATTCAGAGGTAGATTTTTAGCGACCAAGCTTGCCGACTCAACTATTTTTTTTTTTTATTAACGTTGCTCCAGGTTGTACAAAGCCTGTTACCTCAAAGCATTGACCTAACTTTTCAGAGAGTAAATTTGACAAGTTACGGTTATTGCTATCTCCCACAATTATAATTTTCTTCTTAGAATGTATGAGACTAGCACTGGCAGTTTTTTCACCACAGTCCTTTCTGATTGTTACTAAGTTATTTATTCCTTTTTTGGGGACTTTTGGAAGATAGTTACACTTATATGTGTTATATAGGATAGTATATGTGTTTGTGATAGAAGAAGTAAGTACCTTTAGAAGGCATTTGAGGCAACAACTCATTTTTTCTGCATGTATAGAAAACCTATTTTGGGTAACCAACTGTTGTGAAATTACTTTATTGTTTATGTGCATCTGTTTATTTTTTCCCTTTGTTTCTTTAAGCAGATAAACCCAACCGCAATTATTATCTGATAATTTACTTATTTCCCTCAAAACCCTTTCATTATCTTCTTCTAATTTTAAAACTTTAAGATTCAGATATGTATTTTGTTTCAAAACACTATCGAATTTATTACCTAACATTAACAGTTCATTCGTCACCCTTTCCACTTCAATCCTCAGAAATACAACTTCATCAGATAAACTCCTTCCAATGTCCGAATCATCAAAACCACAAAATACTGAAGAATTTATTGTATTCATGTTTAATCTTTTACAGAACAACAATACAATAAACAAAACAGTGAAAAAAGACCTGCACTAAATTACAGATTGTCAGTAACTCCAATAAAACAACCAATAAGAAATAAAACCAATCTCTATCTTGAGTCCAAAGTCTAATTTATTGTTGTAGACCTTACAAGTAGACTTACTTTCCTCCACAATTGATTGTCTTATCTTGATTACAAAGTTCAAAATGTCTACTAAATTCTGTCCTATTTCACTTAATTCAAAACTAAAAACACATATTTCTATAAAAGTACCTGTCACAAACTTGATAAGTGCTAGAAATTCTAGCTTGTCTACAAATTCCATCTAAAAGCTCTAGGATGAACCATATAAAAATTGTAAAAATCCAAGAGCAACTCAAAACACACTCAATCACTTACTAGACAAGCATACTCACATCGTCAATATTAGTTTGATTGATAGTGTATATTATAAGGATTTTAATTTATATTCAAATAACGTTTGATTTTTTAAAAATTTGAACTTTAAAAAACATTTAATTGAATATTTTTTATTTTAATGAAATAAATTTTAATTTCTGTGCGTTTTATTTTAATAAAATATAAATCCTATGTGCTTTTCAGGAGGTGTAATTAATATTGTATAGAAATATAAGTGCTCATATTTCACATTGTTCATATAGCTTTTACAAACAACTTTTTCAAATAGACACACCTCGAGAAAGATGTCTAATAGAAAGTGAAAGTAAAGCTAGTCAGAAATTAAACAAAAGGACTTAACTTAAAATTAAACTAAGAATAATTCTTGCTCCAAACAAGTGGGTGAGATTCATTCTTGCAATCAAGCTGTAATCCCAAAATCAATAATAAGAGTAAGTGAGTGAAGGGCGACCTTGTTGCAGCACAGAGACATAAACCAACTGAGGGTTGTCCCATGCATGTGTAAAGTTTCTCTTTGTCACTGTGTATCCCCTAAACAGTTTCATCACTCGCTTCATGACCTGTACAAAACAGCACCTTCAACTTCCGGCCAGTCGAGGTTTGTTACAGAAAAATCTAGAGTGAACACAGTTGACAGAACATGCAGCTGAACTAACCATAGTTTTAATATTCAGAAAGGGGAGAACCATCGACGACCAGAAACAGCTATTCTGTAGTGAAATGTTACAAATGTCTTTTACTCAGTCACATAGCCAAGTATTGTAGAACAACTAAAACCGTTCTAAAAAACAGGAGACAGTGAGAGGGAAAATTCCACATTCACTCTCACTGCCGCTCGGATAAAATCAATGTGATTCATCGCCTCAAGCGTAAAGTACACTCAACCAGAACGTACAAGTGCTTCTATAAAAGAGCCAGATACGAGTGCTGACAAAAGAGTCAGGTGACTCCCCCTTCATTTCCATTGATCTTAAATATAATTAAGTCAGGACACTCATAGACTCTGGATCAGTAAGTAGTCTATTATCTTTGGAAGATTACAAGAGATTGAAACAACATGATTTGGCGAAATGTTTTTAAAAGGTAACTTTTAATTATATTACAGCTTCTAAAGAACCAATGACAATTTTTGGTGCAGCCACAATCAAAATTAAAATAGTCCACTTATCTTGGAAATGGACGTTTCTAGTCACTAGCCGAATAAGCGTTCCATGCATTTTGGGAGTTGATTTCATTCAGAAAACAAGATTTTAGATTTAGAATGTAAACATTTTAACTTTAAATTCGACAGAAACTCAAAATTAGCTGAGTTCTATAACACATAATCAAGATGAGGTGAGGAAGGTATCCATTAATAATTTGGAAATAGAATGGAAGCACCTTAGCAACCAAGAAAAAGGTAAATTAAAAAATGTATGTTCAAAATTTATAGAGTTTTAATAACACGTCTAGTTCTCATACATCTAATAGAGTATGACATTGTTCTTAAGGAAGACAAAGTGGTAAGAAGCCATCCTTATAAATTAGCTCTTCATAAGATGGAAATAATGAGAAAACATGTGAAAGAACTTTTGGATAAAGGAATTATCGAACCATCAAAGTCCAGTTATGCCAGTCCAGCTTTCCTAGTACCTAGGCCAGGTTAAGAGGAGCATTACAGGTATGTAATTGATTTTAGAAAATTTAATAGCATAACAGAAATTGAGTCAGTGCCTGTAGCACATATTAAATACAGCTTTTCATTGGTTTGGAAAAGCAAAATACCTTACCATCATTGATTTAAACCAAGTCTATTGTCAATTTTCTCTTTCAAGTAAGTGTAAACCATTAACAGCCTTTTGTGTACCATGAAATTTGTACCAATTTCAAAGAGTGCCCTTTAGTTTAGCCATAGGAGCTCAAGAGTTAAGTAGACTACTTGATAAAGTGTTCCATGACATCAAATTAAAGTATGTATTCAACTTTTAATATGATGTAATTATATCCTCAGAAGATTTTGAATCACACATTCAACATTTGGAAGATGTATTCGGAAGATTGAGCAAAACAGAACTTACTGTCAATCCCGAAAAGACACATTTACCTGTATAAGAAATTTCATTTTTAGGTAATTTAGTTTCTACTAGAGGAGTTCCATAAAGGACCAAGAGCATCAGGGAATAACAGACCGAAAAACACCAAAGTTGTAGCCAGGTTTGTAGGCATGGTCAATTTTTATCATAAATTCACACCTCAGTTCGCTGAAATAACCACACCACTAAATCAATTGTGAAAGAAGGGGGCCAAATTTGTGTGGGAAGCAGAAGAAAAGACTTCTTTTCAAAAATTTAAGGAAGTCATTATGCAACCACCAGTGTTATGGATGGTAGATTTTTCCAAAGATTTCATCCTAACCACAGATAATAGTACTCGTGCCATAGTTGGTGTACTTCAGCAAGAGTTTGAAGGGGTAAGACAATTAAACCATTGCTTACTTTTCTAGAAACTTAAGTTTACAGGAACATAAGTCATCTATATATGAGTTAAAGTGCCTAGCCGTAGTTGAAACAGTGGAGAAGTTCAGATCCTTCCTCGAGCATCAAGAGTTTTTTTTTTTGGAATGTGACAACCAGAGGAGAGCTCCTCTTTCTAATCTTTGGCGTATAACAAATCTACTTCCTTCAGGTCCAGAAGGCGACAACTTACGAGGTATGTGGAATGAAGCCAAAAGGAACCTAATTCAAGGTTAGGAAGGGTGGCAAAACGTTATGATAAAAGACAACGAGACTGTCTGTATAAGGTAGGTGACTTAGTATGGTGTAAAAACCGTTCCGCAAAGTAAAACAAATGAAAAAATAGCAGCGAAATAATTATGCTATCGATGGAGAAAACCATACTAGATAAGTAGCTTTTTAACCCCTGTTACAGTTCAACTTGCAGAACTAGGAGATGAGCATAGCTTCAGAAGGGTTCATGTCCAACAACTGAAAACTTTTCGCGGAAAACAAAAGGTAAACACATAAATAGAAATGCTGTAGATGGATGTTTTAAATCTGGACTGATCACCCAAGATACAAGATGAACAATTCTTAAGTGCAATTTCAAGTAAGTATTTATCTACAATAGTACTACTTAACCCTCAAACTGCCTTTAGGTATGTCGACAGGTCGATGAATGATGCGTGGTTTGTTTATCGACCCAAAAACATGTTATTTGCAATTCAACATTTTGCCCACATATCCTACTGCAATAAATAAAATACTACTGAAAAGCTAATGCTCTATAAATGCGTAATCATTAAAAAAAATAAAAATACCATAAATGTTATAAATAATATTTAATTAATTGGTAAAGTTAGTATATTTTGATACGAACTGTGCAGTTGTGAAACAAAAATTATTCTTACGCTAATTTTCACAAATCCATATTTCTGTCTATCAAATCTACCATAACACTGTTCTATAGATCAAATCTTTCTGTTTCAATCTGTGCTTTCCAAATCTTTCTATCTGTTATAGTTTTTAATCTATAAAAATTAAACAAATTCAAAAATTTTAACATGTTATTACAAGCTAAAAATCACATTTTTTCAATTCAACTTTTAGCCTAATAAACATTATCTAATCGAAATCTCACAAAAGATATAAATTCAAGAATTTGATTAAGTTTACTATTTTTCCGTGAGAGTGATGGACCTGACAATAACTGCGTTATATAAGAAAATGTGAACTAATGGATCATATAGTTTTTGAAAATGGTGATTCTTGTCCAAATACCACAAGGTGAACATATTTTATAGTATTTTTCTTTCTTTTGAACTACGTATTGAAAATTATCGTAAGGTTTATGATTTATGAGATATATAAATTCTAAGAAGTGCTCCAAAATTTACTCCTCACCGGTTTGCTCTTGTGAGTGGCTAGCCAACTTTGAAGATTTTGATCTTAATTTTTTATAAGATCTCTTTCTGTTTTTTCTACTACTGCTAAGAAGAAATTTAGATCTACAAGTTGGTAAAAATATCTACTTCATAGGTGTGATATTTATATAGCAGTGAATATTAGAATATATCCTTTATAACTGCCTTACTTGGATGTTTTACTGTCATCTTGTCTGTCTGTTAGCGTGGGATGCTCAATGTATTTCTATTATGTAAAGTTATTTTGTTATTTAGAGTGATTTATTTATTATAATTTGTTTATACAAGTTATAATATGTGTGTTAGTATTTCTAGAGTATATTTTTTTGAGTGACTTTTAATATTTTTAGTGTATTTATTAATACATAATAGGCCTGAGGCGTTTTTCGTAAGTAAGAGGAGGTTATGCCGAGATTAATAACTTCTCGCACAGTCAATTAATGTGGGTCTTATAGATAGCAAAAATGAAAGATTATTAAAAATCATGAAGCGTACATCTGTGAGGAGTTACAGTAACATTGGTTAAAGAAAAAAACCAGTAAGGTTGTATGATCATGTGTCATAATTTTCCTTTACAATACTTAGGCCAATGGGTTGCTAACTCGTCTTGAAAGGCAGGGACAGAGTGAGGAGCAAAACCTTCCCTTTGGAAAGGATCCCTGTTAAAATTGCTAACACCAAAGAATCATGCCATATCACACTGACAAACATGTTTGTGAGTGAATGTTCAAATTTATTCTAGGCATCATTCTTCGCAGTAGATGAAGGTGTGCTCTTTGCACAGAAGCTTGTTACAGATTGAAACGGCTTGGCTTCTCAACAAACTGTTCAAGTCCCAAAAATATCCTAATAAAGGAAAATTGAAAGATTCTGCAAAAATATATATTTTTTTAAAGTGTAGAATGTCAGGTATAGGCATGATACAGAGCAGAGTTCATATGATGTTACGAGTAATTGGCAGCCGTCTTGAAGCAGCCTCATATTTGTCATAAAGTAACAGAATTTCTAACCTATAACAACTAATATGCAAACTTTATTTTATTGAAATTAAAAAAAAAAAAACCCCAATACAAGGTATTTTGAAAAACTAAATGAAGTTAAATAAAGCGAAATAGAGGGGGTAATGAAATAATTCAAAAGAAAAAATTAAAAATAAATTCTTGAGAAAAATGGCGACAAAGTCTGTTCTTGAGACTTTTTCTCAAATAAAAGAAAAGTCAATAAAGGTTTAGAGAAAGTAAAAAAATGAAAGATAGAGAATATAAACGGGCACATTTTTGGAAAGTTTGGTCAAAACAGGATAAAATGTTTTGTGGGACAGAAAATAAAAAGTGGTGAAAGTTTCCAAATCAAAATTAAACATGTTAAACATGTTTATATGGAAAATTTATCATAAATATAAAATAAGAATATGTATTAATGTAAGGTTAAACCAATAAAAGCAAATATATCATAAAATGGGAGGGGGTTTACTAAAACAAAAAATACGAAAAAACTAAAACCTTGAACGACGAATAACTTTGCAGCCAAATGGACTACAGTGATAAGCCAAGAAGAATCTTTTGTTTCAGCGCAAACGGATCAAGAAACCAAAGAAAAATCTTCAGAAATCTAAAACGATTAGAAAATGGTAAGCGGAAAAGTAAGAGAACTATCAAACTCGAATAACTTGGAAAGTTATGGTCCGATAACCACCATTCAAGTTTTAATGGAATCTATGAAACAAAACGAAGAGGACACAGTATTTGTGGAATATCCAAATTCAAGGCCAAAGCAAAGATATGGCGAAACAAAGAAAAATTAACAAAAATAATTCATTTTCTGGTTGAGAAAGGAAAACAGTGATATAGCTTGTCCCCTTTACATTAAGGGAGGAGCTTAGAAGCATGACCAACAGACTCCAAAACAAAATAAAATATTGCCAATTAGGAAATCATAATTAAGGTGCAGTGCAATTAAGATAAAAAGATTATAAGAATGAACAGAAGAAGCATAAACAATCATGTTAAAATAAAACTTTAGCAAAATTAAATTTAAATAAAGAAAATAAACGTTAAAGGACAAAACAGAAATTGTTCAAAACGTTATAACCGAGTTTAGTTCGTTAGTGAAGTGAAAAAATTAAATATTCTTACAAATTTCTTCGATCAGGAAAGATGTTCAAGCAGTTAACTTTCTCTTACTAGTTGTTTTTACAAGTTATTCGACACAACATAGAGTCAGATCAGATAGATAAAATGTGTTAGCGTTGCATCAACAATCAGGACAGCCTAATGTATTGAAGAATTGGAGACGACAAATGGTCATGAAAACTTTACAACTAAAATAGAAAGATTATCAATGATTTGATTCAAGAAAACTGAGGAAAGCACTAAATAATAACTTAACATCAGAAAAACTTTAAATAATACTACGAGCCGACTCTGGGAATTCTATGCTGGAGCAGTTTAGAGAATGGTACATTAGCAGCAACCATTCAACCAATCTACGCAGAACTTAAGGATTGTCGCTTCACGACTTTTCTTAACTAAATTGGAAACGGACGGTCGCAGCCTTTCACTAGAACACCATTTCAGGAGCCGAAATCATCTTTAAATTGTATAACCAAGGTACCCATCTTAATAATAAATAAATATTCGCAAGATTTTGAATATATATTAAAAGGCAAATTAAATTGAAATTGGGGAAACATTAAATAATTTAGCGTCAATTTGTTTTTAATATATATTTATGCTGCTATAGCCCGGCCGGTAAGTGGTGAAGCTTGGAGGGAGAGGTGTAGGGCTTGGAGTGAGGGAACCTAGCCACCGAAGGGGAATTGGGCTCACATACTTTGATTAGAGACGCTGAGCCGTGATTCTTTTTTGTTAACAGCGATGCATTTTTGTTTGTTACTTCAATGTAAAGCAATGTAATAATTTATAAAATAAAAATTTAATATCTTCAGCGGATAATATGAAATTCATAAACGGATTAATGAAGTACTAAGTATTATTTATTGGTTTTTAAAATTGCATTTAACAAATTATAATTTGTTTGAGTTGCTGGAATAACAACTACAACTACAAAAAACAATATGAAATTTTAGAAAGCCTAAAATAAACAAAATGGCGAACAAATGTACATTGAGAACAGAATGTGTATGAATTGTACTATTTCTGAAAAATTAATGAAGAATGCAGTATGAAAAAAATATTTGAAAATGCAATTTATAACTAAGAGACAACTGTCTACAATGAAAATGTAACTTGAGCAAATTAAAATCTAGTAAATATTATTATTACACCTTTATAAAATAAATTGGGTAATATTTTCTTCAATCATTAAATTTTATTCATTAAGTTTTATTTTATTGCCAAAATAATAGTTTTCAAATTACATAACTATTTTCTATTGCACCAAATACTCGATTCATGAGTAGAAGGCATATAAAGGGATTGTTAAAAAGTTATTTTACTAAATACAATTTGTAAAAAAAACATCAAAAACTTATAATAAAATTGTGTTTTTTCACTTTTTAACCTAAATAGTCAGGAACATAGCAACTTCGTACAATGTGATGTGCCTAGTAGCACGGACAGAGTTAGACTGAGGCGCACGGATCCCCACCACTGAACATTGGCTAGAAACCTGTTTGACAGATTTGGGTCAAGTGTCACCATCTACCGGCTCTGCTATATTGGTCAAACATATAATTTAAGATTTTAAACATTAGGAATTGTATAATTTTAATGTATATTATTTGTTTGAGAATCAGAAAAATTAATGTTTTAAATAAAGTAAATTTGTGTTCTCTATTGCAATTATAAATAATTCTATGATTTCTTGAGAGTTAAAATTTAATTACCGAGTAATATTAAAAGACGGATTTAAAGGAAATTACATTAAATAAAATAAATTTTGAATCAATTTTATGTTTTGTGTTTGTGTATTTTTTATGATCTAAAATTAACCTTATGTGTATTTTAGGATTATTTAATTAAAATATATCTGCTCATATTTTATAATATAATTATAGATTTTGCAAACGGCTTTTCAAATGACACTCCTCAAGAGAGAGAGGTCGAATAGAAAGAGAAAAGTAAAGCTAGTCAATAAAATTAAATAAATAGAAATTTTAAAAATAACAACATCAAGAATAAATTCTACTTGAAAAGAATAAAAAGTAAGATTCATTCTTGCAATCAAGCAAAATAGTAAGATAGATTGTTGAAAGTGGAAATCAACTTGGGGCTAGAAGCTCATACTAAAATTTTAGGATTAAAAGTAATAATTTTCAAATCTTACACCGAAGAAAGTTACACAAAAGTGACATCCAAGTAAAGGTAAGCTCATTGTAAGTGGCCCAAAAAAGTGGGACACGAATTCTACACTCCAAGTTGAAATGTAAGCTCGCTGCAAGGTACAGTACGATGACTGAGTTTTCCAGTCCTTGCTTCTTGGGGAGACTTCACAGCGACTGGAAGCTCTCTTTTCCCTTTGTAACGGCTCTTCCGGAACTCCTCCGAGATGCTTGGCATCAGCCTTGTAGTGGCGTTTAGCCAATTGCTTGCCCAACTGTTTGAGGAATATTCTTCTTGGGACTTGTTGATCAAGGCCTACATTGTTTTTATAAATAACATATGCGTTTATCCCAGCAACATTTAGCAATACAAACAAAAATAGTCAGTGGCCAGCGTTTACTTTTCCTAGAGACAGAAATGTGTCCCACACAATTTATTAACCACGTCAATGCCTTAGTTTTGATTGTAGTCGGTTATGATGACAGGTTTCTGCTCTGAACCGGTCTCCTTGTCTATTTTATTATTGTGATGCATTGGTGAACCCAATAGTCTGTGAGCCCAAGGTAGTTCGTTGTCACTGTCAGTTTCATCACTTTTACCATTGTCACAGTTTTGTTCAGTGTCTGAATCAAGTTCACTTTTGTGTAAACTGTTTTGTTCTGCATCACTACCTTCACCGAGAATTGATTCATTATCACTTCTACACTCATCCAACATGCACAGAATTCTCGCTTGTTTTCTACCCAAATTATATATACTTTTTTAGTTTTCTTACATATGCAACTCAAAGCACCATCTAGGCTACTGTTAATAAAAAAAAAAGGCATGAGGGTTAATAACTAAAAACAACAAATTTGATTAAAAATACATTTTTGTTATGAAAAATTAAAAAATATTGTTTACAAACAAAACTAGAGTAACAAAAGTACAATAAAAAAAATATATATATTAAAAAAAAAAAAAAAAAAAAAAAAAAAAAAAAAAAAAAAAAAATACAAGTACACTCTAAAAAAATATTGAAAATTGAAAAAAGCAAAAGAATAGCCATAACAAAAAAAAAAAAAAAAACACTATTTTTGTTTGAAAAATTATGGGTGGCAGGAGAGCACAAAACTTTTTTTTACTTTGATCTACATGTTGATTTCAAAAAAAGTAAAAATTGGTTAACCTGCACTGGGTTAAGAGCTAAAATGTTAATTTTTATTGGACTATAAACATGTTGGGAAATTTATCATGGCGAAAAGGTAGTTTACTTCTCCAATATTTTAATAACATTATTTAGTAAAACCAATTATATCTTGTAATCAATCTTAAAATTAAGCTTTGTGATGATTTTGAAACGAGGGTCATTACAAAAGTCAAAGGTAGTAACCTGGTAAAATGCATAATAACTAGTCATGTAGTGGCCCTTTACCCCATTTCGTTTTCATTCAATAAATACCATCTTGCCGGAAATACAATTTTATATATAGTTATATTAATATATTCATTTGAAACCTAGTAAATGATCAATATATTTCTACTTCTATTTAAAACATTACTGTCTTTAAAATAAAAGGAAGGATACCATGGAATGCTTTCTTATTATGAATTTTACAGGACTGTTTGCACAGTCAACATTAAGAAATTATGATTTTCATAACTACCTTATGCTCGATAACTTGAAAATTGGCATTTTTAGAAAAATGGTGCAAATAAGTTTTCTTTGAATCTTTAGAAACTACACTAGAGAAAAATTTGATAAAAATTGTTACAACAGATTTTGAAAAAATCACAATTTAGTGGTTTTTTTTTTATAGCAGCCTACCCCTAAATTTTACCAAAAGTATAAAAATGTTGGTTTATGCACCGAACTGCCAGTAAGAGATAATTACTGTTTGTGAGAAAATGGGAATATAACCCAAATGTCCCATGGATGAAAGGTCAAATAATTCAAATGGGTCATTGTGATTTCTGTAAAAATGTTGGTTTATGCCTTAAACTGCTAGTAAATGATAAATAAAATTCACAACAACTGAAATGAACCATAGAGGAAGGTTTGAAGGGTTGAAGCATTATTGTAACCCAATATCCGTTGACTGTAAGGTTGAAGTATTATTGGCTGAAGGGTTGAATTTCTATAAAATGGCCATTGTGATATCTATAATAATGTTGGTTTATGTACCAAAGTGTCAGTAAAAAGGAATACAGTCCATGAACAAATTGGAAAACAACTAAAATGAACCATAGATGAAGGGTTGAATAAATAAAAATTGGCCATAGTAATTGCTATAATAATGTTGCTATATGTGCCAAACTGCGGGTAAAAATGAAAAAGTGTGTGATGAAGTTTGAAAAAAAAAAAAAAAAAAAAAAACTAAAATGAACCATAAATGAAGGGTTGAATAACTCAAAATTAACTATTGTGATTTCTATAATAGTGTAGGTTCATGTGCCAAATACCAGTAAAAGATAAATACAGTTTGTGAACAAGTTGAAAAACATCTAAAATGAACCATAGATTAAGTGTCAAATACCTAACTCAAAATTGGTCTTTGTGATTTCTATAATAATGTTGGTTTATGCGTCAAACTAGCAATAAAAAATAAATACAGTTCATAAACAAGTTGGAAAATAAATAAAATGAACTATGGATTAAGTGCCAAAACTCAAAATTGGACACTGTGATTTCTATAATAATGTTGGTATATGTACCAAATTGCCAGTAAAAATGAATACAGTCCATGAAGACATTGGAAAACAACTGAAATGCACCATAGATGAAGGAGTAATAACTCAAAATTGGCAACTGTATTTGAATAAAAATGTTGGATTACGTGCCAAAACGCCAGTTCAAATGAATACAATTCAAAACAACTAAAATGAACCATAGAGGAAGGGTTGAATAACTCAAATGGGAAAATTCGATTGCTATAATAATGTTGGTCTATGTGTCTAACTGCCAGTAAAATGAATACAATTTGTGAACAAGTTGGAAAAAAACTTTAATGAACCATAGATGAAGGGTTGAATAATTTAAATTTAGCCATTGTGATTTGTATAATAACGTTGATTTATGTGCTAAACTGCCAGTAGAAATAAGTACATTTCAAAACAACTAAAAAAAAAACGTAAAGGGTTCAATAACCTAAATTGGCCATTGTGATTCCTATAATAATATTGGTTTATATGCCAAACTCCCAGTATAAATGAATATATTTTGTGAACAAGTAGGAAAACAACTGAAATGTACCATAGTTGAATAACTAAAAATTGCCCATTTTAATTTCTATAATAATGTTGGTTTATGTGCCACACTAAGATTAAAAATGTATACAATTCGTGAACAAGTAGGAATACAACTGAACTGAACCATATAAGGAGGGTTGAATAAATAAAAATTGGCCATTTTATTTTCTTTAATAATGTTGGTTTATGTTCGAAAGTGCAAGAGTAAAAGATAAATACAATTCGTGATCAAGTTGGAAAACAACTACAATGATTAAGGGTTATTTTAAAAACACTTGACATTAATTTTATGATAGGAAGTATTGCATGTTGGTTATGAGGCATAAAACAAGGATGATCATTGTTTAGTATGAGTGCAGGATTATGTTTTTCAACTTGGGACAGGATTAGGAAAGGGACCAAACCAATTCCCATACTTCGAGTTCAGAGTGGATAGGTGTTACAACTTGTGATAGGATTGGGAAAGGGATCAAACCAATTCTCATACTTCAATATAGGAGTGGAAATTTAAAAAAAAAATTAGAATGGTATCGGTACAGGAAAATGAACAAAAAAAAAAAAAAAAAAAAAAATTGGGAAGAAAATGTTATATATTATTTGCGTATGGAATAAATAATTTTCTTTAGGATTTAATCAAGAGGGTAATGTGAAACGTACTCTCCGGAATGCCAGAGTAGGAATAAGTATTTTCTGCTTGTGATTAAACTGAAATAAAGCATTTTGATTTTTCCTTGATTAACATAGAAGATGAAAGAGATTCCCATAGATATAATTTAAACGATACAGATCTTTAAAATTTAAAATGGGGTTTACAAGAAAATTATAACTTCAATTTCTTTCAAGCACATCAAAAACACAAATAAATAAAATAATGAATTCATATAATTAATGTGAAGTAGTAACCTCAAAAAAAAAAAAAAAAAAAAAAAAAAAAAATGGATTACAGAAATAAATAGAAGTATGGTAAATTAAAATATCGGACAAAATAAGTATAATATCGAAATGATCACCAAACTACAAATAAAACAACACAATTAACGTTAGAAAGTTTAATAAACCCTTATGTATATTTTGGTAACATAGCTATCATCGTCAGAGGTATATAAACCAATACTAAACTAAGTGTAATAGTGAGACGACTTATATAGGATCAATCGTGCATAGCGCTCTTCCCCCTTCATATCAGACCGGTTTCTCCACATACCTAGAAAGTGGGAGGGGTGACGTGCCGCTCAATCCAACTATTGTAATATAACTAAAAATTAAGGAGTTTAAAAGCTATGAAACAGACATATATATAGATACTTAGGAGAAAAAATAAGTCTAAGTTCTCTAATATAACTAATAATCTGTGCTTTAATTTGATTTGAACAAAGGAAATACTTTCAAAGTTATCCAACAATTTGTTGTTCTTAATTGTTTTAATCAAACTAACATTATTAATTCCTATATTATGAAATGTAGAATGAATATGCTCAGCAACTCTAGATTTTCAGGCCTCTCAAATTTAATGTGACAAATGCTCTTTAAATCTCATTATAACCTTTCTCCTAGTTTGACCAAGATAAAACTTATCATACGAGTCATATTAAATCTTATAAATTCCAGACGTCTCCAACATAAGAATTTTATCTTTGGGATTACCTAATAACTTTCCAGGTTAATTTGATTTTTAAATGGAATTTTAAAATATTTAACAAATATTTTTATATTTGTTGAAAATTGATTTCAAACTTTGGTAAAGGCGGAATTAAAAGGCAAACTAATATATTTAAATTAGTTTTCTTCCGGTTGGAGAGTCGTAGACATTTTTCTTATATTCTTGAGTTTTTGTTTTCTTAATATACAATCTCTGACTTTTGTATCAAACTGAACAAAACATTAGGTCAACAATTGCTAATTCAAGTTTTTTTTTGTTCTTAAAAAGTGAGTATATACAAAATAAAGTTCCGTGACAATATTTATTTATTCAAATGCAGAATATAATCATTTTTTAACACATTCGCTGCTAAGAGAAATTAGTCAACCTTAATGAAATGCTGACAATATTTTTTAGAGTAAAGCTTACCTTTATATAATGAAGTGCCATGAATGGGTAGCTAAAGTTGTCCAAGGCTGGAAATGACATCATACAGGGCGTAAAAATATTGGGTCGAGATCCCGACCATGCTCACTGCACGAGCACCCGCACATTGCACAATATGTTTATAGTGTTTGTATTTATAGAAACAACATTTTTTTTTTTATTGTATTGTTTAGTTTTGCACACTACTATATACTATTATATACAATATTTACATCCCAACCAACCTGCCTAACTTAAGTTTTTTTTCTAAGAGTCACTATGAAACTTGTCAAAGCAAGCCAGTGGGCATAGGCCAGGTTCTCCAGGGCATTGTGCATACATATAAACTGTTCTTTTTGTTTTTTCCTCTTTGTAACACACTCAGCATCTTTTTTGAGGAGGGTGTTTTACATTTCCGGTTGGGTTTGGGATTTTAGAAACTACGTGAAGGTCATTTTTGGGGCGTTTAGGAAGCGGCGCTTTAGAGGACGGCAACATTTGGTCTAGACAGACAAGCGAAAGTCTTAGAGTGACATGGGATGGTCATGATTAGCAAAATTGTACAGCCTGTGCATTTATCATGATCATCTGCATAATATGTACAAAAAATATTTGTACCATCTGAGAGACTTATGTTCGCTCGGATAATATGACATCATTTGGTCATTTCTATCGACCCCCTTCATATTCGCATTGTAGTATACAATAGGTAGAGGTTTTTGCCGTAGTTTTCCATGTTGGTTGTATGATGTAACCATACTGTTCTCAAACTCTGTGGAGATGTGTGTTACGGCACGCTTATCCTTCCACTTTGCTACCATCCACCCCTCAGCATATTGTTGAACAGTCTCGCCTTTCTTCAACTTTGTTGTTTTGATTTATGGGGGGAAATGACTCCTATCTTTCCTCAGAGTTCCCGTACATTACGTGTCTTTCTTTAGAAGGTAGGTAGCAAGGGGAAAACTATTATAGAAGTTATCCATGTAGAGTGAGTGTCCCACATCGAACCTACCTGCTATGAGGTGCTTGACCACTTTCATAGCATGACCTTTCCCTCCAATCTCTCCTCCAGCACCTGAATATATGGTAAATTGTATAATTACACCACTTGGATCACTGAGCGAATAAAGTTTCATGCCATACTTATGGCGTTTTCCTTTCACATATTGTCGGAAAAGCAGACGGCCTTTCCACAACACCTTTCCTTCATCCAAAGACAGCTCTTTAGGTGGATAGTACACACATCTCATCTTATTATTAAAATAATTTATAAGCATCCTTTTCTAAGCAATCATCTGTTGTTTTGTCATTGCGAGAAAAGTGAAGACATCTCATAATCAACAAAAAACGATCACGAGCCATTTTGTCCCTTACAAATTTAAAATCAAACATAGGGTTCGTTTTCCAATAGTCTTGGATCCTACTAAGACGAACAGTTCCCATGTGCATTATTAATCCAATAAATGTTTTCAATTCAGGAACAGTAAGGTCTTTCCAGCAGTTGATACGGGATGCTGGAGTGAGTGAGGGTTTGAAGTACACTTGTATGGCATACCGATTAGTTTGTTGTACTATTTCATTGAGAAAAATGTCATCTAATAATAAATTAAACCAATCAATAGGTTTATTGTTACTTGGAATAGGTTGTAACAACTCATTTACTTTCGTAAACGGGGTGTGCCGTAACCTTACAGTGTGGGGTAACCAGGTCGGGTCATACTCCAAGTCCTCCTCTGAGTCAGTTTCCTCTTCCTCTCAGCCAGTAATTTCTGCATCACTCTGATCTGACACTTCACTTTCACGTGCAAAACTCACATTTCCTGATGGCCCAGCCATCATACGTAACAATAAAACACACGAATATACACTCATACAACTCACTCACTAACACGAAACTAGCAT
This sequence comes from Aphrophora alni, assembly GCA_963513935.1. Lineage (NCBI taxonomy): Eukaryota > Metazoa > Arthropoda > Insecta > Hemiptera > Aphrophoridae > Aphrophora > Aphrophora alni. Next base: position 91,327,256 of record OY740765.1, read on the forward strand.
AAGAAGTATACACGGCACAATATAGATGAATACGCCACCACGTGGAAACTTCGGCAGAGGAAAGTAGTTCCTAACCTTTTAACAACGCTAACAACATATGAACGTTCCCGGTGTAGTGCTACAGTCATATTGCCATCTGTTTTTAGAGATGGCACTGTGGTCGGGATCTGATCATGCGCGTGTAATTAGATACCGCCATGGTCGGGATCCCGATCACCCGCAGCGTATGTGTTAAAAAACTACAATGCATAAATATTACTTAAAAGCAAAGGATTGATCAAATCTGTTTGTTGTCTATAATAAAAAATATAGCATGGTTGAAAAACAACAAAAAATGTAATTTTTGAAACTATTTCAAATTAATTTTAGTTTTTAAATAATCAAGTAATGATGATTTGAAATTAACTGGAGAGCTTTAATTATTATGAAGACAAAAAATGTTTAGATCATTAATGAGCCATTGATTTAGAATACTTCTCTAAATATATGTCTTACAGGGCTGTTAACCACATTGCCTTTCAAAATGGCTTCTACATTTGAAAATCGATGTTTTCAACCTTTTCTAGGTGGTTTCACCCATAGGTTGCCAACACATCTGGAAGTACCCTAACAATATGATGAATGTGAAACTTTTTAAATGCCTTTGTCGGCTGTGAATGGTGTTTTAGGATTCAAGCATCAAGCTTGATCATTATTCCAACTTCTTGAGATTTGTGGGATTTGACAACCTATCCTTATTTATAATGTGTTAGAACATTATACATATCATACATCTAAACCAACAGGATAACCAAAATACACATTACATACTGTATATTACATAATATTATTATTATTTTTTTAAAAGACCATGAATTTATCTCAGTTTCTCATTTAGTGAGCTACACTATGATATTTTTCTACACTTCTTTTTCATATAAAAAAATTTAGATAACAAAAATAACAACAAATTAAAATGTTTTTCTAATGAGGAATAAGGTGATAAAATTTCTAAGTAATATATCTGTAAACAGAGCACTTCCTTCTGTTTTTTAGTAGATTTTGACTGTATTTTTGGTAGTTATTGTTCTAGTCTGCTATCGCAAACATGCAGCACATATGAATGTAGCTCTATTTTTCTGATTATTGATGAAGACTTCTTCTTACACCCACAAATTAACACCAAGATAGGTGTACTCTTAACCACTTCAAAATCATTCCTGTTGGGAAACTTATTGTAAAATCCACTGGCTGCATGTAATAGCTTTGAAAAAGACTTGGAGATCTATTTGCACTCAGGAAAACTTGTTATGACACACGAGTTGTATTCCAATATTTAATCATATGACTCTGTCACAGAGTTTCCTTGTACAACATACTGGGCAGGTATCTATATGTATAGAAAATAAGAGGTAATACAATTTTAATTCTGATTTATTCATTAGTATTTGAAATATATAACACTTTCTTTCTTTAAATTTTTATTTTTTTTCCATGTAATTAAGAGCATTAATTCTCTCTTTCACTAGAGATATCAATCAGAGAGAGTGTGTAGTCAAATTTCAGTTGTGTCTACTTTGGCCTTGGGCACAGTTCTACCTCTTATACCTTTCCCAATGTAGTGCCAACAGAGCCAAACTCCCAATTGTATACTTGTTTCTTTGTATTTTCAAAATTATAAATATAAATGTTAACTGTTATTTTGACTCCTAAGAGTTAACTACACAGTCTTTTTCAGCCTAATATAACAGACAAACTGCAAAGGCCATTTTTTATATTGTGACCTTCCAAAGACTTCGCCTCAAGAGGACTAGAAGTATGAGCACCATTTCTGCAACATAAAACAATAACATTTATGAATGGGATTAAATATTGAGTGACTATAATGTTTTTATCCACACTATTTTTATATATTTATTTAGAATGAAATAAGTTTGATATTAGAAATACAAATACTACTTTGAAAGGTATTTCAAAATGTTTTTCACCATATTAGATGTTATTTTAAAACTCTTACTTTGTGAAATAAACTAAAGGTACTTAATAGACAATTCGTTAATCAGAATTAGTCAGATTATATACATACAGACAATATATTTGAAGAACATTTTATTTTTGATAAAAAATTATTATTAAAATAAATGTGACCCTCTCAATCATCAACTTCAACCTTGTAACAATTTCTTAACAATCAAGTAACAGGAATTTAAAACATAATAATAACTTATCAATCCTAATTATATATATATATATATATATATATATATATATATATATATATATATATATATATATATAGATTAATTATCATTTGATATGGTCTTCAATTTTGGTAGTTATTCTCTGAAGCATTACTTACTTATTAAGTTAAGGCGTAAAATAAAGTTATAATTAAACAAATCGTACCGATGGATATTTTTGGTAAATAAATTTATGACTAAGGTTTTTAATTACACATACAATATAAAATTAATAACAAATTATTTTACGAAGTCAAAAATTATTACTCTTTACCGTGAAAACAAGAATCACAGAAGTAAATAATAACTTCCACAACAATCACTTTACAAGAAAACATCTGTAAACATTAACACAATTTCCACACAAATCACTTTACAATCAAGGTAATAGTTAAAAAAACTGTAAACAACAACACAACTTTCAAAATGAATCACTCTATAATCAAGATGATACATTACAACTAACTGTAAACAATATTATAACTTTAATAACAAATCACTTTACATTCAAGACAATATTTCAACAACTGTAAACAGTAACACAACTTCCACAACTCATATTATAATCAAGATGCCATCATCAACTGAATGCAGCAGACAAACTCAAAGTAGCTCAGATCATTCACAGAAAAAAGGCCTTTTGGTGACAAAATTAATAGTAGAACAAAACCAACACCAACGTGTTTCTAGAGATAAAATATAATTAATTGGCATAAAATTCAATTTTTGAATTTTATGCCAATTAATTATATTTTATCCCTAGAAACACGTTGGTGTTGGTTTTGTTCTACTATTAATTTTTTGAACTACAAAAACCCCAGAAAATCGCTAAAAATTTAGTTTTGCCTCTACAATTTGAAGAATGAAAGATTTAAACAAATAAGCTGCAATAGGAATGGGCCATTTCTGGTGTTACATTGCACTAGCATTGTTTGAGCCAGTCATTACTTAACCTGTGTGTGTTTGTGTAACCTTGTTGGGAGCATGCGTAGTTAAAATTACTTCTAAATATGGAATTTTTATTTTTAAAAAATCAATGGGGGTGTTTGAATGTAGAAAAGAAGGTTAAAGTGATAGATGCAATGAAAGTGGCAGAAAAAATGAAGGAGATAGTTGACGAATATGGAATACCAAGCAGCACTCTCTCCATCATTCTCAAACAGGGAGAAAAAAAGTGATTGAAGGTAAATACTGAACGAAATACTGAATTGCTTGATGTGGAAGAATGTCTAATAAAATGGTTTCAGCAATGCTGGGACCAAAACATAAATTTAAGGGAGGGGGCAATTTTAAAGAAAAAAGCTGAGGGTTTTGCTAAATTCTTGAGTTTAGACCAAGCAATTGGTGGCTTGTAAAGTTCAAAAAGAGGAATAATATAGGATTTCGTAAATTATGTGGAGAGAGTGCTAGTGTGAGTAATGAAGTGTGGGAGGAATGAAAGAATGAGTTAGATGGAATTATTTCAGACTATTATTATTATGACACCTGTAACAATTTTAATGTAAATGAAACAGCGTTATTTTTATGCATGCCAGACAAGACATTGACATTTTAAAAAGAAATGCCATGGTGGCAAACATAGGAATGTACAGCTGTTATTGACAGTCAACATGTCTGGGATAGAAAAAATAAAACCCTCGATGATAGGAAAATCCAAAAAGGCCACGGTGTTTTGCTGGTGTAAACACATTTCCCATTGATTAGAAAATAAATAAGAAGGCTTGGATAACTGATAAGCTGTATAGGTAATGGCTTTACGGATTACACATGAAAATGATTTAAGAAAGACATAAGATAATTTTATTTATAGATAACAGTACACCGCATAACAACATTCCACAAATGAAAGTTGTTAAAGCACACGTTTTAGCTGCAAATACTATATCTAAGATGCAGTCCCTGGACCAGAGGATTACCAAGAATTTCAAAAATCTGTAAAGGTAGAAATGGTTCAAAAAAATATATCTGGCATTTAAGAAAACAAAATTTCTTCCAAGAAATAAGAATGATTAAAAAATCATGGAAGAATGTCACACAAAAATCATTGCTAACTGCTTCATGTAGGTTTGTTAAGAATACACAGCCTAAAGAGGAAGAACCAGTACAAGTTTCAGACATGAAAGTACAAGCAGAGTGGAATGAAATTTTGAGTCAATCCAATGAAGAGTAAATTATGTTTGAAAGACATTGTAAATGTAGACATGGATTTAGCAGTTACCGAAACTTTTACTGATGAAGATATTTTGGTGCCAATTTCACAAGGAGAAGATGGAAGTGAAGAGGAAGGAGATGAAGAACCCACAGTCATACATAGTTATCACACAAATAAACAACATCAAAAAAATTATCATACATAAACTAACTTCACAGTCTGAAGCAACAAAAAGCAAAACAACAGGCTAGTAAAAGATTATAACTTTGTAAGGCACAAGAGACACAATAAACTAAACTTCATCTACTACATTCACACACACATCACAATATACATATGCTAAAACCAATTATCTAATTTATCTATAAATAAAAATCTCTTCAACAGTTTAAAAAACATTTTTAAAGATTTCATTTCCCTGATTTTATGTGGTATCATATAAAAAAACTTTGGTGTAGCATAGAGATAGAAATGTCTATACGCTGTTTTACGAGGTAGTGGTATCCTATGATTACATTTAGATCTCAGAATAGGTTTATCATCTATCATCTATATGTTCCACCTTATTGTTTCCGCTCCTAATAAAAACATTCTTAAAACTTTATATACATACAAAGAACGGAAGGGCAAAAAATTTGCTTTTTTAAATAACTGAAAGGAATTTTCAGATTTAGATTTTCTAAACATTAACCTTACTATATGCTTTTGTTGGACAATAATAGGCTTAACAGTTTCAAAATAAGTGCCACCCCAACATTCTATGCCTTATTGTAACCTGCTCTCAATAAGCGCAAAGTAGATTCTCTCTAGCATCCAAATGGGACATATATTTTTCAGAAAATAAAATTTTCTGATATAAATATTCAATTAGTTTTTTAATTTAGTTATATGTGGTGTCCAGCTCAACCTATTGTCCAATACAATACCAAGATATTTCAAAGATTCAGTTTCATAAATATTGATACAACTAAAGTAATACTGTGACTACAATCGCAATAACTATATTTTGAAGTTAAATTATTTCCAATTTTTCTACCCAAATTAAAATGTATGAAGTTTGTTTTAGCCACGTTTAAATACATATAGTTCCTATTAAACCAGTATCTCATGAGTTGTATGTCTTCTTCAATTGCTACATCAACCGCTTCCAAATCTTTAAATGTATAGCACAACGCTGTATCATCAGCATAGGCTGTAAGGCAGTCATGTCAAAGATACGGCCCGCGGGCCACAGCCGGTCACCGGGCCGTATCAATACGGCCCGTGATCGCAATGTGTCACAGAAAGAAGAATCATGTTTTTTAGAGTTCACTCGATTCCTCTACGGAAGTTTTAAAATGCACACACTATATTTATAAGTAATTTCAAGGGCAGCGTGTGCCTAGACAAGCAAGAGAGATAGACAGTAACGCCATCTCTTAGCAACAAGCGGAAATACCCTATTATTTTTGTTGAGAACAATAGAATCTTCCACACGTTTCGAGTCTAGACTAGAACCTTCCTTATCGATATAAAAGGAGTGAGTCGGCACGACATGAGTCAGTTGAGTCGAGTAATCGAAGCGATACGGTTAGAGAAGGATTTTAGTTGTACTGCGAAGTAGTGATTGTGAAGGTATTGTGCATTTGTTTGTGTCGTGCGCGTGCGATATCCATAATTGTTGTGTCGAGTTCCATAATTGTTACGATTTTGGCATTATGTCACAAAAACGTAAAGTTGATAGTGAGTGCAGAGATTTTCAGTCTAAATAGGAAATTGCATATTTTTTCATAGAATGGAAAGGTAAACCATTGTGTTTGATTTGCAATCTAACAGTAGCTGTTTGTAAGGAGTTTAACTTGAAGAGACACTATGATACGAATCATAAATCAAAATTCGATTGTTACATTGAAAAAATAAGAATGGACACATTGTCATCTTTAAAATCTAAACTTCAAGGTCAACAATCGATGTTCATTAAAGCTAATACTGAGAGCGAAGATGCCCTGAAATCAAGTTTTATTATTGCATAAGAAATCACGAAGAGATCAAAACCTTTCACTGATGGTGTTTTTATTAAAGACTGTATGTTGAAAGTTGCCGATGTTTCATTTCCATTTCAAAAGTCAATAATTCAAAATATTTCGCTGTCAAGAAACACTGTTGCTTCAAGAATAAATGATTTATCTCAAAATTTGGTTCTTCAACTGAAGGAGAAAATTAAGGAATTTACAAACTTTTCACTGGCTGTTGACGAGAGCACCGATACTGTTGATACAGATCAACTTGCTGTTTTTATAGGTATTAACAGTAACTTTGAAATAACTGAAGAACTATCAAATTGCGTTCCATTGACAGGTACTACAACAGCAAATGATATTTATTCTGCAATTGAGCATTTGATAGCAGAATATGAACTCGACTGGAATATACTTAGCAGCACAACTACGGATGGCGATCCTGCCATGGCTGGCAAACATTCGAGCGTTGAAACTAAATTTAAACTGAAAACATCAGGGAATTTTGTGAGATTTCACTGTATAATTCATCAGGAATCATTGGCATCCAAACATTCAAACTTTCATGTTAGAAAAAGGCAACCCAATTGATTATGACAATGACTGGTGGGTTGATTATGCCTTTTTGGTAGATACAAATAAACACTTGACTGATATGTATTCAAGCCTTTGAAACAAAGTTGAGGCTGTGGGAAAATTAGGTAAAAAATCAAACTTTGGATCATTTCCCTCATTTAAAATCATTTGGCACCGTGAACCAAAAAAAAAAAAAAATTGGATCAATATTCTCAACATCTGCAAAATCTGATCATGGAATTCAACAATCGTTTTGAAGACTTCCACAAAATGAATGAAATGTTGTTCCCAATTTTCAACAATCCATTCGATTTTGAAGCTTCACAGGTACCAGTTCAGCAAATGGAGTTGATAGATCTTCAATTGGACAGTACTTTGAAAGAAAAATTTAAAGAGGTTAACGCTCTTACATTTTATTCACAATATTTCAAGAATTTGGAAAACTACCCGGAATTTAAAAATTATGCAGCACACATTCTGTGCATGTTTGGTACAGAATGCGTGCTGCATATTTAACTATTTATGTGAGCAGATGTTTTCCGTCATGAAAATAAATAAGAACAAACATCGCACAAGACTTATGAATGAACATCTCCAATCAATTCTTAAAATAATTACAACAAATATGATACCTGACATCAATGAGCTTGTCAAAAACAAGAGAAGTCAGGTATCTGGATCCTCGAGCTCAAAATAATTACCCTCTTTTATAACTTTGATATGATTTTTAACAACCGTATATTATACTATAAAATTAAATAAATAAAATGTTATAATAATCCAGTACATTTTTTTTTATTTGAACCTGGTCCACCTACACATTCTAAATTTAATATATGGCCCTCTGTAAAATTGAGCTTGACATCTCTGCTGTAAGGTCACCGACAAATCTTGCATTGCAAAAGTCGTTAATATATATTGAGAAAAGAATAGCCCCTAAAACAGATCCCTGTGGTACCCCAAAACTAACATTCTTAATATCAGAATCAACACCATTAACTCTTACACACTGTGTTCGGTTAGTTAAATAACTCTGAAACCATCAATTCACCACACCCCTTACACCATAAGATTCTAACTTTTTAAGGAGTAATAAATAATCCACAGTATCAAAAGCTTTTTGTAAGTCCAAAAACAAACCAACTACATAATAATTAATATTTATTCCATTATATACTCTCGACAAAAAAATGAATCAAGGCATCACTCGTTCCTTTGCCTTTTCTAAATCCAAATTGCGTTCCACAAATTAACTCAAATTTTATAAAGAAGTCACCAAGAGGTACATACATTAATTTTTGTAAAACTTTTGATAATGCCGGTAATAAAGAAATAGGCCTATAATTTTCACATTTCTTCCTATCTCCCTTTTTAAAAATTGGAATTACCACAGCATGTTTCAGTTTACTAGGAAAAACCCTAGTAAAAAAACTTAAATTGAATATGTAAACGAGAGCTGGACTAATATATTCTTTAACTAATTTTAACATAAATGAACTGATTTTATCACAACCCTGCGATTTCGTACTTTTAAAGGAATTTATTGTATTGATATCAACTATTGTAACGGGAGTCAAATACATCGAAGACTCAGGAGATAAGTATTTAAGCTTTAATTCTACATGTTTACTTCTTCCTTTCTCTTTGGGATGCTATCTCTCATTGACCCTACAATATCCAGAAAGAAATTATTAAAGCTATTAGCTATATCTACAGATTCATAATACTTCTTACTGTGAAATTCAATCTCATTTATGTCTACCGACACTCTATCAGAAACACCTATTAAATCATTAATTAACTTCCATTGTCCTCTAGAGTCACCTTTCTTACTTTCAAATCTATTATTAAAATAAATGTCTTTAGATTTTTTAATTAAAAGACGCAGTTTATTGCTATACTTGTTATAGTACTCTTTTAAACTGACATTATGTTTATGCTTACAAACTTTTTTACCAAGGTTATTTAAAAAATTAATGTTTTTAAAATAAATAATTAGTTATCCAGGGTTTTAAAATAGATGTTTCATTCTTCCTACTGCATTAGGTTTCCATACTCCTTTCCATGCATCCCTTAAATATTGACATAAAATTTACAAATGCTTCCTCCACTTTATTAGATTAAAAAACAACACTAAAATCACAAAGTTTAATTTCTTTTGAAAAATTAGAAAAGTTCATCCTATCATAATTAAAACTTAAGCTAAGTTCGCTTTTATTATATTGACTTTTGGTACCCAAGATATTCATACATATTCCAACCATATGGTGATCTGTAATTATTAGATCAAAAAGGCAAGGTACACAAATGAAATCCCTCACATTACTTAACCTCACAAAAACATGATCCAAACAAGTAGAGGAAATATTTGTAACTTGGTAAATTAATTTATTTCTGATTTGAAACCATATTTACTCATCAAGGAAAGATAATCATCTAGTGTTTGTGAAGAAGCAAGTAAATTAATATTGATATCCCCTGTTAAGATAATATTTCCCTTACCCATAGATATATGTAACTCTTCTAATTCAGATAAAAATAACTTTACTGGAACTTGTTGCAGCCTGTAAATTCCTACAATACTAATATTTATCTTATTCCATGTCAAGTTGGAAACTAATACATCACAAGATTCAAACTGTTTTTCATAACCTATATTAGAGTAAATACTTTTTATATAAATTATGACACCTCCTGATCTATATGTATTATTACATTTTGTATGCATTGTATAACCTTTTAATTCATATGAGTCACTTTCCCAATTATTTATCCACACCTCTGTTAACACCATAATATCAGGACTTATATCTGAAATGTGAGACACAAAAACATCAAAATTCTGCCTCAAACTCCTAATATTTTGATTAAAAACTATTAAATTTGGCTCATTCTCACAAATCATACCTAATGATTCAATTGCCATTTTTCACAGAGACAATAAAAACAGAAAACCATATACTAGGCATACTAAATAAAAACAGCTCGAAATTACATTTTTCTCAGAATATCAAAACAATAGAAAAAATTCCACTGAAAATAAAAAATAAACCACAATTCACTATCACATCAAAATATGATCACATAACACTATTTTAGCTGCTTTAAATCTTCATCACAGTTAATTACTACAATGTTGGAACCATCCTCTTTTCTCATTAGTATTTTCCCCTGCCTTATCCAAATATATTTATAGTTCACCATACGTTTAGCTTCTCTTGCAGCATTGTAAAGTCTACGTCGAGCCGGACAAAGGCTTTCATTTACATATACAGCCGTATCAGAAGGAAACCCCAGATGTCTCATTGACAATTCACGTTTTATTCTCTTTTTACACATAAACTCTTCTTTATCAATATTTCTAAGAAATTTAACAACAATACCTGGAGGCCTATCATTCACAAATTTACTAGCCAACCGATGACAAGCATCAATCATATTTTCATTTATTGTAAAGTCCACAGCTTTCCCGACCTGCCTTACAAGTTCAATTGAATTATTATTATTTTTTTTTATATAAAAGGAATTCCATGCAGTTCAACACAATTTTTCCTACTATATTGTTCAGTAGCCTCTAACTGTATTTTAAGTTGTGAAAGTTCGTTTTTTAATTCCTGGTTTTCCTGTAATAATACATCTGTTTTACTTCTAAAACTTTTCATCTCTTCTGCTTGACCAGCTAATCTTTTATTAACCTTTTCCAATTCTTCACGCACAAATTGTATAGAATCACCCAAGTTTTTTTCAGCTAATTTTTGCTCATCTTTAAATGTCTTTAACAGCTCATAAATATTCTCTAAGGTAATTTTACCCTCAGTTACAGACGACTCTAGAACCATAGATTGCCTTCTTTCCTTTCCACACTTTTCACACCTCCATAATTCATTACCCTCATTCTTTATAAATTCAAAATCTTCTTTAGTGATATTCACACAAGCACCATGGAAAGGCTGTTTACAGTCACTACAGATCACTTTGACAGCCCTAAATGCTATGTTTTTAAGACAAATGCAACAGGAATTCATTTTATGAGGGGGAAAAATAAGGAAAATAACAGAACAGGTGTTGACAAAATTTTTCTCCACCAAAAACCAATCAGACTGTGAAAATAAAAATCCTTCAAACTCAAACTCAAAAAAAAACTAAACTAAACACACCACTTCATGTGTAATTGCCAAATATACTTTCTACTAATCACAACACAAATAAGATAAGAGAGCAAGATACAGAACAGGTCTTCTCTGCTTGCTACCTAAACTCAAACTGATGTTATCTCTTACAAACATACAAACCTCTATCTCTAGACAGCCTCAATATTTGATGTCTGACAATAACATTCACTCAAAACAATAAATTCTACAAACAATAATACAGATACTGTAATTTGTATACACAATTTATAATAAATAAATGAAACAAACCATCAGAATAACAGAAATATAATCTCAAGTCACATACCACTATGCCTTTCAAATGTCATTTTAGTACACAAACATCGCTAACTTTCAAGTAAGAAACAATAACCTATAAGAAACTCTAGAACATAGCAAATACTACCAACATAAGAATGAAATCTTCTTTACAACATACTGTAAAGATGGGTTACAAAATATCGATTGAATAATCGATTATCTTATTTAGTAAACTGCACCGAATTAAAAATGAGTTTCGTTCCGTTTGGTTACTACTTTGGTAAAATAGATATATCTCGCGATCTATGACACAGAGAAAAATTTGAAAAGAACAGATCGAAAGAGAAAGATGTGATCTACAGAACAGTGTTTTGGTCGACCTGTTTGTAAGAAAAATAGATTTGTGAACATCTGAGAAAAAAATGGTGTCATTTTTACTTACAACCGCACAGTTTGATTTTACGCATAAAAATATGCAAACTTTACCAATTTTTTGAATATTATTTATAACGTTTTGTGGTATTATTATTATTATTTTTTTATTTATTTATTTATTTATTTTTGCATGATTATGCATCTACGGAACATTAGCTTTCCAACGGTATTTTATTTATTGCGATAGGACAATTCTAAGAGGGCAAAATGTTGAATTGCAAAATACATGTTTTCCGGTCGTTAATCTGAACCATGCGTTGAAGATCGACCCGCAGCGGGTCTAGGACCGCCTGTAGGGTTAAATAAAAATCTCTATAATTCAAATAAAATAGTTTTTCCTTTGAGATTCGAATTAGCAGGTTCAACTGTAATTATTTTTGCACAACTTTCCAGTTTTTAGGAATGTTTCTACTGAGCTTTGATGAAATTGAAAATATCTCTCTTATAATCCAGGGAGGGATGTTGTATCATAAGGCTGTGAATCTCAACAGTTCGGATAAAAAAGTTTAAGGAAAGTTTTTATTTCCGAAGGGATTAGACCAGTTTCCCAAACTTTTTTGATTCACAGTGCCCTCAGTGTATGAATATTATTCCACGACTTGATAACAAAAGTAAGAATATAAACCTGTCCAACAATTTCAGTACAAATAAAGTGCAGTTACGCTAAAAAAATTAATGAAATATGTATTTCAAATTCACAAATATTATGTAAAAAAATATAAATATATCATAATTTGTAGGGTGGCATTACTATTTTACAATTTGTAGTTCTAGCCATATCAACTCAAACGGTTACAGCCATTCTCATTTTCTCTTATACGATGATTTATGCACTTTACTGGCTTTTTATCGTAAGACCTCAGAAAATCCAAATTTCTACAAATATGATATACTAAATGAAATTAAACTTTGTCATTTAACTGTGAATATTCATCTTTTCCTGATATCTAAAAGTCGGTTAGTCTCATTCCACTAAAATTTGCCAAGGTCATTGTAAAGGATTCTTGGATTTGTCAAGACCAAAATGAGGGAAAAATTTTGAATGAGCGTAGTACCATATAACAACAGTATTATATTTTGGATTCAGTTTATGAGAAGTCTACAAGTTTTATTTCTATATAGTCAATTTTTTTGCATTCAAGTTTTAGAGTTCTAATATAAAGAAAAAAACAAACAAAAGATCGCAATAAACCTAATACTGAATGTGTATCCAATATCCACATTATATTCTGGTATAATACCATTGCATTCTACGAGGTGATATATTTTTATATTAGTAGAACATGCTAATGTATATATTATTATTATTTTTTAAACATTTGAAAAGAAGTAAATCCCTGAAATCTCTGTTTTTATACCTATTGTAGTAGCATAACCATAAAAGTATATATTGAAATGAATATTATGATATATCCATAAAACTTTTTATATAATAATTTTTTTGCTAACAGGGAAAATTAAGTGAGAACTCAACATAGTAGTGATTCATTCGTAGATAGATCAGAACGTTATGTTTAGTAAAAAATACAAGACGATCAATTGAGGAATTTCCGGTACTTATCTGAACCAAAGTTATGTGAGTCCTGTATTCCGTTTCAGCACTCATAAACAAGAACTCTGTAGTTTGATTTTTAACTCTCCAGCTGTCAAAGACCTGAAATCGTACCCATTCTCCCGAACAAGTTGGCTATAAAACACGTATTTTGCAATTCAACATTTCGCCCACTTAGAATCGTCCTATCGCAATAAAAAAAATAGTGTTGGAAAGCTAATGTTCCGTAGATACATAATCATGCATAAAAAATACCACAAAAACGTTATAAATAATATTCCAAAAATTGCTGAAGTTCGCATATTTTTGATGCGCAACGTCAAAGATTTGAACTGAGCGGTTTTTAGTAAAAGCAACGCCATTTTTTCTCAAATGATCACAAATCTATTTTTCTGTCAAACAGGTCAAACAAAACACTGTTCTGTAGATCACATCTTTCTCTTTCTATCCGTGGATTACAAATTGTTCTGTGTGTCATAGATCGCAAGATATTTCTACTTGACTATAGTAGAAACCTAACGGAACGAAATTTACTTGGCATTCGGAGCAGTTTACTAAATAAGATAATCGATTATTCAATCGATATTTTGTAACCGATCTTTACAGAATGTTGTAGAGGAGATTTCATTCTACAAGTTGGTATTACTTGATATATCATAGACTTACTTTGAGGTTTTTGTTTTGAACTCGGAATATGCCAAGTTTTTGACATAAATTGACACGGAAAGGCTTTGTTTTGGGATTATATATTTCTGTTTGTGTATACAAATTGTATATAAATTGTGTATACAAGTTACAATATATGTGTTTTTATTTCTAAAGTTTTTTTTTTGAGTGAAGTTCTAGTTTTTGAATGGTTTATATTTGGACTAACCAAGAGGTAAGTTGTAAACCTAGGCCCAAAAGCAAATTTTCTTATATTGAGTGTTTTATTTGATTATACAAGTGTATATGTGTGTTATTCTTTGTAAAGTTTATTGTTTTTAGTGAAATCTAGTGATTTTGTCTTAGGCCTAGCTTTAGATTGTTATTAGTTAGGCCTAATTTGTCAAGGTTTCAAACCTAACCTCACTTTGTCGATTACACTTTTTACGGGAAAATGTTATTTTTATTTTGAAAACTTTAGAATTTGATTTTTTTTTTTACTAATAGTTATTCACATTATACTAGAAAACGTTTGTAACACTTGAAAAAAAAATGTAAAACCAAATTTTCTATGGTCAATTGGACTTTGAAGTGAAATTTAGCCTCCGATTTGTTTTTTTTTTTTTTTTTTTTTTTTTTTTTTTTTTTTTTTTTTTTTTTTTTTTTTTTTTTTGTTCTTTGCCATACTGACTCCAAAATTATTTTTCAAACTTTTTTTTTCATTACACTACTAAATTCTATGAACCTTTCTGAATATAATGATATATAGAAGTTGGTTTTCTATAAATATTACTATTTTTGGTGATTTTTGGAAAAAAAAGGATAAATTTACCTTTTTTCGTAAAACAATTTTTTAAATTTTGAAAATGCAACAAATCCCCCCCCCCAAATATATTCACAAATATTACACAAAACTTTTGTGTATCTTAGAAAAAGGTGGTAAGCTATTGATTTTGGATGATACAGGTTTTTCTGAAAAATGTTAACTTCATATTTTGACATCCAACATACTTACTCTAAAACTGTTTCAAATTTTTTTATTTTGTTATTACATAGATGAATTCTATGCATCTTTCTGAGAAAAATGATGGCTTATAAGTTGGATTTTGTGTAAAAATAATATTTTTTATTAATTTTTTAAGAAAATAATACTTTAGCATTGTACAGTTGTAGGGTTAAATAGATACTATAAAAACACCCTTGTAATCTACAACTGTGTTCAACTTCAGTCTTGACAGGTTACAAAGATTCTGTAGTGTTTAAACAAGTCACTGACCATGAGCACTATTCGATCTTTGATATATATCTGAAAAAACTGTTTAATATGTACTATATCAGTATATTGTGAGAATCTAGTAAAATTGAACTGTTTTAACTATTGAAATCAATAATCATTAAAAATAATCTTTACAGTAATCGATACACACTGAATCTTCTTATTATAAATATGTAAACAACTTTAATGTAATAGCAGATATTTCTTGTTGAAACAATTCATGAAATGATGCCGCTGATGCCGCAAGGCGAAACAATTGTAGCTCATTCATACTATTAAAATATTTGAAACTTTAAGCTTTTGCTTTATTTATCCTTGAATATGTAAACATATATGTTTTATTATTAATATAAATATTACACAAATCAAAAGTTTTAAAACATACATCCTTAACAATTAATATTTAGTTACCTACTAGTATTAAGAAAATGTTTAAAACATTCATTTAATAATTGAAAAAAGGTTACAATTTAATTTAGATTCCAATTATAAATTATGATTAGACCACAGACTCAGTTTATAACAGAATTAGAAACTCTTTATTTCGTGGAAAATAAAAGTGAATTTTAGCAATAAATTTAAAATTGACAACTAATTTTACACTTGGAATTACCATCTACTATGATTTAAAAACAAAGATTTCATAAGCTTACCTTATATTCTATGTGGAAAAGACATCTACTCTGATTCTAAAACATAAATGTCTCGTAAGTTATACTTACTTAATTTTACACTTAGAATTCATAACTACTCTGATTTAAAACATAAACATCTCGTAAGCTACATTTACTTTATTTTACTAATTCACAAATTTTGTTCCTATTATATTTTTTGAGGAAGCAAAGTGTTTTCGGACATCAGACATTTAAACAGTTTCTGTTTTAAGGCCATTTTATTTGATGGACACTTTTGTAATGGTAAAATTTCTTCTTCTTTATGTCTTTTTTTTTTATTGTGGTGAATTGCGTATTTTTTACTGGATAGGAAATTACAAGCAGAACAAAATTTGTGAATCTGTAAAATAAGGGTGTGTAGTCAAAGATGTATCTTTTATGAATTCATCCCACCTACAATAAAGTATAATCCCTTAGGTCATTTAAAACATATTTTTAACCTACCATAACAAACATAATAATAATAATAATTAGCTTATTGTCAATATTTAATTAGATGTTTCTTACCACCAGCAATTCTCTTGCCTTTAATCACTTATACACTACACAAGTATTGTCCATCATCGAATGTTAAAGCACATTAAAAGTAAAAAAAAACCAAAAAAAAACAACAAAAAACAAAACATAATGTTACTCATGCACATTCAACATATATTGATAAGGTTTGGTACCATGCTATTTCGGTGGACAATAAAATGTCCGAAACACAAGTAGTGTATAAACAATTTTATATGTAATGAATGATATTTTAATAATATTTACTGACAATTTCCCCATCACTCAATTTTATGTTCACAATTAATCTTACCCTGATGGTATAATATAACAAAACAACTTCATGATTGCTAAAAATTGGGCCATGACTTTGAATTTGATTTTAACACAAGAGTAAGTATACACAAATAGGTTTTATTCATTAGAAACTAAA
Organism: Aphrophora alni; assembly: GCA_963513935.1. Lineage (NCBI taxonomy): Eukaryota > Metazoa > Arthropoda > Insecta > Hemiptera > Aphrophoridae > Aphrophora > Aphrophora alni. Next base: position 91,344,122 of record OY740765.1, read on the forward strand.
ATAAATAAGTTATAACAAAATTAAAAATTATACACACCATTTTCTTGTGGGAATCTCTTTCTATTTGCTTTACATAGAGGTTGAGAAGTATGTAGCTTTGTCATTCACCAAAGTCAATTTCTTCCACTTCCTCTATTCTTTTGCTTCTTGGCTGTGTGCTCTGATATTTCATAAGTGACAAAATCTGTTTCGAGTAGTGTAGTCGGCATTTGAAATATGAAACAACGCCTATCTTGCAGTTAGCGCGAAACAAGTAATATTGTATGTGTGCACAAAAATACTTCTCAATCCGTTCCATTTCCATCACAAACAATATTAATCTAACGTCTAAAATAGAAATTCCAATTTACACAGAAACATGGAGTACCAACCCGAGAGCTGTATTTACTGAGTCAAACAACCCAGAATTATTTAAGTACAGTAGGACCTCAATATAACGAAATTGAAGGTTCCAAAGACAAAGTTCGTTACATAGAAATTTCGTTATAAAATAATTGTTTTTTTTATTTATATTTTTTTTATTACAGTTTAAAAAAACATAGAAATACTGCAGTATTTAACTTGTGTTATTTATTGTATTATTTGTATTAATTGTAAAAATAGTCGACTATCTTAGAAGCAGCTGATTACTGTATTTCTTTGTAAAGTTTGCCGACTAATGTACCGAGTCGACTAATATTAGGGATGGGATCGTGGGAACTAGTAAACAAATCCTATTCTCCGGAAATGTACTTTCTGCAATTCTCGGAACTAGCTTACTTTTTGGTTTTCTATTGAAGAGTGCCGACAGACACATTCACACGCGCGGCCCGGCCTACCTGCCGCTAATGGTTCTTCTATAAATCACCAACTAGCCCTTGTGCCACAAAATAAAAATTTTCTAGATTTTAACTTTACCTAATTTTTACTCTAATTACTGAACTCTAAATATTATTTCTCGCAAAATGAGTCCAAACACGGTACAATTGTGACAACTCTAACTGGTTTTAGTGAGTTTAAAACCTAGAAAATAAATAAAACGGCTCCTTTATCAGGTACGGTATTTTATATTGTAATAATCAGATGTCTGTAATATAATAGTAATCAGATCAATAACAAGGAAACTGTTTAAAATTATTAAACTGTATTTTTTCTTTCTTCTCCTCCAGCTTCCTGACACTTCAAAATTACATCCCTATTTTTTATTACTGTTGAGAGAGTGCTTGGAGGAATTTCATACTTCTGTGCTATAAGTTTCTTCTGTATGCCGTGCTCGACATCCTTTAAAATGTTAATTTTATCTGCTAAACTTAAAGCCTTCCGTTTAGACATTGCGAATGTTCTCTTCTCAATGACAACTCAGTCTATACTGAGAGATCAGATATACAGACGAGCGCCGCCAGTACCGCCAAGGTGGGGAGAGAGAGGGGGAGTCCGGAGCCGCAAGATGTCAGTGACTCATACTAACTCGCTGACAGATGCGGGTTCTTCTATGGCGCCTCTCCTTGTCACCATTACATAAATTTTAATAATAAAAATTACTTTTCGGACATTTTAATTCGTTATATGGAAGATTTCCTTCGTTATATGGAAACATTTTTAAATGGAATTTCATTTGTCTTTTTAAAAAAATTCGTTACAGAGAAAATTCGTTATATAGAAGTTCGTTACATAGAGGTTCTACTGTGTTAATTACTTAAATTACACTCTAAAAATATTGTTTTTTTGTTAGTTTGCTATCAATTGTCTAAACAATTATTTTAATTACAATGAAAATATTTTCATCAATAATTATTTTTTTTCTATTTCCTGTATCACAGAGTTTCTATACTCTTAAAAGTGGAGATTTTGACGTATAAATAAAATGTTCTTAAATAGCTTTCAATCAGACAGATAGAATAGTTATTATTTCTTGATATAAATAACAGTGTCAGGCCAAATGGAATACAAAAATTTCTGTACATTTCGCTGGAAATTTCCCGTACATTTAAGCTTATGGACTGGAGAAAGAGGAGGAATGTTTACAAATAAATTCGATTCTACCTTCGAAAAAAATATATTTGATTTGATTACATTGTTGTCCTAGTATGATTTCTACTGAAATATCATATCAATGTGTGATACATTCTTGCAAGATGCAAAATAACTTCCAACTTTAATAATCTAATACAGTTATAAAAATAGTTAAGAAAAACTGTCTAAAATAGAGGTTTTTCCATTGATAAATCGAAACATACTTCATCAATCAAAAATTACCAAAACATTATTTCAAAAAAATTAAATTACCTACAATGTACTTTTTTATATTGAAAAATAACAGAGCCATGGTGCATTAGAGCTTAAAAATGATGAGTTTTGTATAAAACAATTCTGTTTCATGCAAATAATTAAAAATGTAAATAAAAGAAAACATTTCATATTTTGGTCAGTTTTTGTTGATACGGAAATGCAATAAAAATAACAATAATAACAAAATAAGCTAAAATTGTATATTCTACAAGAAAAGTGTTCATATTCTTAACAGGTTTTATAAAGAAGTATTTTTCATATTAATCATGTGCAACTTATTGTAGATGCGGTATACTTGAAACTGATGGTTACATTAGAGGAGGTGGCCGAAAATGTTCGGCATTAACCCTCCAATGGTCGCATGTTAAATTTCTTCGTTTGTTAAAAATTTAATTAAATATATTATTTCTATACAAAACCTAACTTATAAGATATCATTTTTCTCAGAAAGATGCATAGAATCCATCTATGCAATAAAAAAAAAATTTTTGAAACGGTTTTGGAGTAAGTATGTTACATGTCAAAAACGAAGTTACCAATTTTCAGGAAAAACCTGTATATTCCAAAATTAATAGCTTACTACCCTTTTCTAAGATATACAAAAGTTTTGTGTAATATTTTTGAATATATTTAGGGGGAAAAAAATAAAATTTGTTATATTATCAAAAAAACAAAAAATAGTTTACGAAAAAATGTAAAATGATCATTTTTTTCTTTTCAAAAAATCACTAAAAATAGTAATATTTATCTTATACAAAAGTTCTATATCTCATTATGTTCAGAAAGGTGCATAGAATGTAGGTGTGTAGTGAAAAAAAAAGTTAGATGTATCACATTTGGTGTTTTTTGGTCAAATACCAAAAAATCGAAGAGTAATGGAGCAGAAATTTCACAAAAATGGTAATGAATAACATAGTAATAGATTTTTAGGATTTTTTTCAACCATTTCTTGAGATTTGTCATATATTTGTGAATATATTTAGGGGGAAAAAATAATAATATGTTACATTTTCTAAATAAAAATACCGATTTTCCCTAAAAAGGTAACTTTTACAAGTGAGGTTAGGTTTGTAACCTCCACAATTTAGACTCACTAGTACCAATTTGAAGATAGATCAAAGACAAAACCTTTAGATTTAACTAAGAAAATATATACTTTACAAAGAATAACACACATATTCACTTTTATAATCATATAAAACACTATATATAAGACAATTTGCATATAGCCTAAACTTAACTTTACCGGTCTAGGTTATCTCAAATAAGAACGTTCAAAAACCAAACTATCACTCAAAAACATAAGCTTTAGATATAAAAACACATATATTGTAACTTGTATACACAATTTATATACAATTTGTATACACAAACCTTCAAAATAACAAAAATCTAATCCCAAAACCAATATGTGCTACGCCTAATATTATAGTATTTACGTCACACATTTGCTACATTTCGAGATAAAAAACAAGCCTCTTAGTAAGTTTTTGCCCTATGTCGAGTGGTACCAACTTATAGAATGGAATTTCCCCTACAACTTAGTGTAAAGAAATATAAGAAATATAATATTAGAAACCAAAGAGAAATGCAAACCTAATGCCAACCAAATTTCTTCTCGTCAAGTTTGTTCTACGTTCAAGTAGGAATATCTCAGGATCTATGAGACGCAGAAAAATTTGTAATCTACGGTTGGAAAGAGAAACATGTGATCTATAGAACAGTGTTTTAGTTGAAATAAATGACAGAAAAATAAGAGTTGTAATTATATCGGGAAAAATGGCGTCGCGCTAACGAAAAGAGTTCAAATCTACGATTTTACGCATAAAAAATATGCGAACTTCACCAATTTTTGGAATATTATTTATAACGTTTTGTGGTATTTTTTTTTTGCATGATTATGCATCTACGGAACATTAGCTTTCCAACGGTATTTTATTTATTGCGATCGGACAATTTTAAGTGGGCGTAACGTTGAATGGCAAAATATGTGTTTTATAGACATGCAGACTAGTTATGGACCGACCGCTGGGTCGATTCGGGGTCGAATAAACGTTGCAGCGTTAAAAGGTGATATTGCGGTCAGCTTTTATTGCTCTGAAATGCAAAAATGGAAATTGTAGGTAATTATATGCTCAATAAAAAAGGTATTTGATCATTCTAATTTAAATTCATCTTTCTTAATTTTTTCGTAAGATACTCACATATTCGTACAAAATAATGATTTTTCATTGGGCTTTAAACCTTTAAAGTGCCTTTGCTGCGTTACTTTACATTAGAGATGTAACGGATAGTCGTTTTGGCCGGATACCGGATACCGGATATTCGGTGAGGTTCTAGGCCGGAGCGCCGGATATCCGACTCAGGTAGTGTGTGTAGTTCTAGCGATGATTCACGGAAAGACAAGTACGAACCTGTCTCTTGGACCGTAGGAGTGGGCGGCTTGTATCGTTAATGCGTCAAACACTAGTATTCAACGGTCTGTCAGTGAGTTTTTTGGTATTTGTTTTTTGTGGTTGAAGTTTTTTGTAGTTTAATGGCGACCGCTACGAAAAGATCACCTATTTGGAAGTATAGATCACCTATTTATGTAATTTCATTTACATAATTAAGTATCCGGTACCCGGCCGGATAGTTGCAACTATCCGGCCGGATAACGGATACTAAAAAAAAGGGCCGGATACCGGATATCCGTTACAACTCTACTTTTCATTATACAAAAAATAAAAAAATAAATTGTAGGTATTTAATTACCTAAAAAAATGACTACTACAATTTTTGATTACTGAAGTATTTTCCAATTTATCAACGGAAAACTGCAATTTTGAACTTTATATTTTCATAACTCTGTTAAATTCTAAAAATGTTGTAACCTTGATTAATGTTGTTTGATAACACGAATATTTACAGAGTTAACAGGAAAATATGACTCAACTTCTCTCGAAGAAAAGAGAATGAAATTGGGTTGGGGGACGAATTTTTTGGCTTTCTTGGAGTATGTTCAGACAATGTTTATGCGGAATTTCGTCTATACGGCTAGTTTAAAAAAAAATAGATTGTGAATCTTGAATACTACTTTTCCCATTCCAAGAATCTAAGATATAAGAGTGGAACATACTTTGTATTTTTTGGAACAAAAAGCTACTGAGATTATGTAAATTAAAATCTGTTATGGTGTTTATCACTGTAAAATAATATATTACTAGAGATCGCCCAGTGGTCGAAATTCGACCAAAAATTCAGTTGATCTGGACCCAATTAGTTAAAAATATAATTTTTGTTTTTTATTTCTTAAATTTATTTTATTGCCCTTATTTACATATTACTGTTATACAATATTTGTATATTTATTTTGTCACTACAGTTTTAAAATTATTTAAAACAAAATGAGTATTGCTTGTTTATTTTCACTTTATTCATAGATATAATATGTACATGAAATCACTTATATAGGTAAAGTTAAAAAAAAACAGTATGTAACATTTTTATAAACAATAAACTTGAATGATTTAAATGTTGTACTAAGCAAATTGTATTAGAGATTTAAAATTTCAGTATACACAATATTTTTTGTGAACACTCTTTCATCTTTGGCCAAATGCCTTTGACCTCTGTGTTCTGAAATATAAAATGTTAATCCACTGAAAGAACATACACGACTTGCGGCAACATATAGTTGTCCATGTGTGAAAACTGGTTGCTGCAACAAAATTCCAACTTTATGAAAAATTCACCCTGTGACTTATTTATTGTTATAGCAAATGCATGAATTATTGGAAACTGAGTTCTTTGGAAATCAAATGGTAAAATAGTACCTGAATAAGTCAAATTTATATGCGGAATCAAAATTCGTTCACCGCGTGCAATTCCGGTTAAAACTTCGCAATCAATTGCATTTCGATGCATAGCTCGAACTCGCATTCTTGTACCATTAACAAATGATTTTGAAGTATTCAAATTTCTGATTAGTAGAACAATGGCGTTTAGTTTCAATACTAACTTAAGTGGTGGGAAACCATTGAGATTTAATGAATTTAAAAACTCAATGGGATAGTTATTGAATTCAGTAACATCATCAGTAATTATTTTATCGTAACTGAAATATATTTTCTGTTCACCAGGTAACGGTTTAGCACATCATTGTTGATCACGAAGCAAGAATCATTTGTAGGTGCTAAGACTACAGAATCCAACATAAGTTCTGATAAAATGTTTTCAGCAACGTTTCCGAAAATATCGTCAATTATTTTGAATTTATCACCAACTAATTCTTGCGGAATTTCAATAATATTTTCGCCATACTGTGGATATTGAATTGGTTATCCATTTCCAATTTTTTTAAGGAATTCTACAAAATCTATTTCCTCCGACAATGCTCTCATATCTTGTGTTAAAGTTAAGATGGTGGAATGTAGGAAATAAATTCCAACTTGTAATACAATATTCAATTAAAGTTGCACGTGTACCATGTGGAACAACAGGCGAATCCAAAACAGAGACATTACGTACTGTACCATTTACTTTTGAAAACGCAATCATGTTTCGTTCAAAGGGTGGCTCACCATCAACAGTACTGAAAATGACAGTTACATCTGTTTGAACTGCATCATTATATCGACGGATATCTAAATCTTGATTTACTTTAATTATTGACTAAACAAATCACTTTGCTTTGATTTCCAGGAATATTGCAGTGATCTCTCATTGTATTAAAGGAGTGCACAGAAGGATTTACATGTACCAATTCAATAGCAATGTCATGCAGCAAATTCCTATCACATGTATTATTTGATTGCTTACTAAATCTATAATCTACTTCGGTGTCTACGTCATAGAAATATAACTGTGCATAAACTGGTGCAATTAACAAAGTCATTGGACCTGCTCTGTGGTAGAATGTGTCATGAATTTTAAAATGGTACACAACCACGTGACGTTGTGTAGGCGATTTTCGCCTCAGAGCTGACTATTGCAAACGATGAATTGTAATTACGAATGTTTTTATAAAAATTCATTGATCTTTTTTTTTAAATTTTGATGAACAGAATTGAGACCGTCATAAAGTGCTTTGAAAAATGCATTTTGAGTTAAAGACAGTAAAACAATATTGCCTTTATGACAGCATGACGTGAATGTCGTTGTCTCGCGTTGGTAACTTCTGATTGGAAATGTTTAGCATTACAAAAATTGCACTTTAAACTCATAAGTCCAATATCAAAACTATCAAAATTAGATGGAAACATTCTTAAAGCAGATTTAAATTCATCCCTCATATTATTATCTACATTATTTATTTATGACGAAGTGTATAATGTCACAATCTATCTCGATGTCTTGCTACACGACCCGTTAAAGTGCGTCTTAAAGGCATTTTAATAACAAATTCATTCAAATTAGACCTAGCACAACTGATATAAAACAAATATTGCAAAATAATGAAATGTAGGTAGACAAAAAATAACCATAATGAAATAGGTTAAAAACATGATTTGGTTTGTGCATTTGAATATGCTAGAGGAAAGTTTATCTAATGTTTATATACTTTCATGTTGAGACGCGCTGCCCAAATCTCTCACAGTTAAAAACACTTATTTCCACTTTACATCACATTAAATAGGCACTATATATATATATATATATAAACAAATACCATTTAACACTTCGTTTAAAACTTTACTTCAAATATATTTTGTTGATATAAACGTTTTCTTGGTTACAAAGGATAATTCACCGGTTACACCGTTCCCTATTGCCATTTTATATGTCTGAAACATCTGTTCTTCATGTTTTGCTAGCATTTTATGACAACAGCTGTCAAAATATAATGATTCAATCAATTACCGTTCTTATATGTCTGAAACATCTGTTCCTCATGTTTTGGTAGCATTTGTTATGACAACAGCTGTTAAAATATAATGATGCAATCAATTACTATTCTTCCATAAGATTAACATTGAAACTTTGAAGGCCTGTGGGGCGTAGCCCTGAGGACAGATTTAAATTATAATGGGTTTCTGCTCATCTACAGGACACTACCTTTCTATCGGTATGCGCGAATTTCTCCTAAGATGCACACATGCTGAGGAAAAAGGAGGACAAGTTTTGTGCTTGCCTATTAATATAAAGATTTGGCTTGACATTAATGAAATACTGCCATTAACAAAGCGAATGTATAAAAATTACTAGCTAGTTTCACTACGCCTGAGTAACCGACTGCAGCATGGGGAGTAAAAGGTCTTGTTTATTTAAAGATGAGTAATAACTAGACCGACTTGTGTTATATTTTACAAATTGTAAATAGTTGGGGCACAAATCAGTAACACTAAAAGAAAAAGTTTAAAATATTAGATATTCCCACTTTTTTACTTTCTTAGAAATACATAGTAGGCTATAGAAAAAGTTAAATGATGAGTTTTTGCTTTAATAATTTTGAACAAATTCTGCTCAAGTGTAGCCTCGTAGAACCAAAACAAAATATTTGGATTGTTTATTTTTTTAAAAAACGGTTCTTGGGTTATTGGTAAAAACGAAATGAAAAAAGGCATGGAGTTGTTATAAAAGATGTGATTTCTCAAAACCGGGTCTACCAATTTTGCTAAAATTTTAATAAAAGGTGGAGATTAATGACCGAAACCCATGTACAAAATTGTAAGTAAAAAATATTACGGATCAGGCATAGTTAGAAAAAAAAGAACCTTGATTCGATAAATTGAAATTGTCGCCATTAAAAGCTAGATTTTAATCAAATACGATTATAACAATGAGGACATGAGGCAAGCTCAGCCCCTCTTAAATAATATCAAATATTTCTTAAATAACAATGCATTTTCCGTTTTTGACTGATGAATAGTTTTAATTCAAAACAAACAATTTGCCTCCAAACAAAATTGATAATAAAATACAAGAGTAACTCAAGAACTAACTGTATTGTTAAATTATTTTAAGTTTACAAGGGTGTCCAGTGGTCTCGACTTAAAGAATTCAAGCATAATTAAAGGGTTGAATTAAAAAAAATTCAAGGCTCTCGTCAACAAATTATTTCTTATGTTGATGGTCTAGAGCAACCGGATATGCTTGAATTACTATTTATTATCTGTGACTTATCGCCAGCAATACTTGAATTTTTCTTCTTTTTCAGTTTATATGTTCATATAATGAATTTTACTACACGTGTTTCGGACATTATCGTCTATTGTCGGGTGTAAACACTTAATTAAAACATTCAACATAAAATACAAGTATCCACATAACACAAGACGCAAAATGAAATACAATATTTTATTTTACATTAATGTCTCCGCCTCGGCGCTATATAGTATACTGTGCATTGGTTACCATACGTATGGTTGTCAATCTATTTATTAGCTCGAAGGTGGGGGTTGCACCAAACTCTTTATCATTCAACAATCCATTCGGGTTCTGCATCTCGGGGCAATAAATCTGGTACTCTTCCATGCGGTTCATATATAGTTGCCCTTTTTAACATTTTTGTATTATTTGCATGTTTACATCCATGCTATCATATTTATTATCGCAATATATCATGTGCTCCGCAAACTTTGAGTCATGTTTCAATTTCGCTTTTATACTTTTGGCAATAATTATTTCTGATTTCTTGTGTTTGGTTTCACCCCCTCTTCCTTTTGTGTACGGTATGTATCCTTATTAATTAGTTTTTGTACTTTGTCTTTATTACAAATCTTACTAATTTTGTTTTTATTTAAGTACATTAAGTACGGCATTTTCCATTTCTGTATTTTTCTAAAGCTAAATTGACAAAATATGATTCTCTCATTGTTAAGGCTAACAAAGGTAGCACATCTGTAATAATGAGTTGTAAGGTTTATAAGAACAAAGTAGGAAACTTCATTGTTAAGAACAATATCACCTAAATTAACAAAGATCCCACTAATAATTACAGGAGCGATATCAACAGTTTAATAAACAGATCAACTCACTTATTTGATAAAAAACAGATATTCCACTTGAAAATGATTAACCCAAAACCACCCACATTAACCCTCCAACTGGTGATCGACCACTTTTTGCCTTAAAAGTGGTCGCTTCATTAGTCACGGCTCAATTCACCAGCTAAAAAACACGTATTTTGCCATTCAACGTTACGCCCACTTAAAATTGTCCCATCGCAATAAATAAAATACCGTTGGAAAGCTAATGTTCCGTAGATGCATATCATGCAAAAAAAATACCACAAAATGTTATAAATAATATTCCAAAAATTAGTGAAATTCGCATATTTTTGATGCGAAACGTCAAAGTTTTTCGTTAACAAGTTTTAAACAAAACATTCGTCTCGTTTGCCTATTTTTCTTATTTCGAAATTTCAGTCAGTCACATCTGACATAACACTGCTTGATAGATCGCGTCTTTCTCTTCAAAACCGTCTTTTTCAAATGTTTCCAACTAGTATAGTTTTTATTATATAAAAATTAAACCAAATCAAGAATTTTAACGCTATTTTACACGCCAAAAATTACATTTTTTGCAATTCAACTTTTATCCTAGTAGATATTATATTATTGAAATGTATTCTATACCATTGAAAAGGTAATCTTTCAATCTTTCATAACCAGGTTTAGAAAAATTAAAGTTGCGTAAAATAGAAAAACACGACTTGACTGAAGTTGACGTTCATAACGCTAGGTTCCGACAATTTGCCGCGGCGAGTTTTATATAGAAAATATCACCTATATGTTCATATATTTTTTCGAAATGGTAAAACTTGTCCAAATGTTACAAGTTGACAATATTATATAGTATTTTTCTTCCTCTTTCGAACTATGAAGACGAAATCATCCTAATTTATATAGTTATGAGTTATATCCATTCTAGGAAATGATCCTCTGAACTTTTAGACCGGTTTGTGATATTCAGTATCTAGACAGTCTTGAAGAATCCGATCTTTATTTTTATACAATCTTGTCATTTTTGATATAACTGTAAAGAGGAGGTTTCAATGTTTAACCTTGTATTTGAAACACATCTGTACAAGGAAAAATACAAAGGCTGTGGTACTTTATAAAACCAAGAATAACCTAAAATTTGTTACTTCGATCTCGCAAGAATTTTGCCGATGTGGAAATTTCAAAGTGTAATAGCTTTGTGTTTTTGTAGTGAATATAAGTTTCATGAAGTGGTTTTTTTATTATAATTTGTTTATACAACTTAAAATAAATGTGTCAATGTTTGTAGAGTGTAGTTATGAGTGATAATTCATATTTTCGGCCTATTCTAGCCAAATCTAGTACTATTCAGGCCTAGTTCTAGATTTGCTTTTGGAACTTTTAGTTTCAAGAAACGATTTATTTATTATAATATGTATATACATAATATATAAATGTATATACAACTTATAATAAATGTGTCAATGTTTGCAGAGTGTATTTATTAGTGATATTTCATATTTTTGGTTTTTTTTCACAGCCCTAACCTCAACGTCTAGGCTATTGTGAAGGTAGATTTTTATGAAATGTACCCATGTCTAATGAAAATTAATTTTTTTTTTTTTTTTAGCAACTTTTATCCACAAATATATAACAAATCTCTAGGAATTCTTCAAAAAAAATGAAAAAAAAAATCTTTTATATGGTTTATGTACTGATTTCTGTGAACATTTTCTCTCCGTTACTCTCGATTTTTTGGTATTTGACCAAAAAACTCCAAATGTAATACATCTAACATTTTTTTTTCACTATACACCTACATTCTATGCACTTTTCTGGACATAATGATATATAGAAGTTCTGTATAAAATATATTTTATTATTTTTAATGTTTTTAAAAAAAAATAAAGAAAATTCAGTTTTTACGTAAAATATTTTTTTACATTTTTAAAATGTAACAAATTTATATATTTTTTTTCCTAAATATATTCACAAATAATACACAAAAATTGTGTATATCTTAGAAATAGGTAGTAAGTAAGCTATTGATTTTGGGTGATACAGGTTTTTCTGAAAATAAGTTAATATCATTTTTGACATCTAACATACTTACTCCAAAACCGTTTCAAAAATTTATTTTTTTATTACGTAGATGAATTCTATGCATCTTTCTGAGAAAAATGATATCTTATAAGTTAGGTTTTGTATAAAAATAATATATTTTATTAATTTTTAAAGGAACGAAGAACTTTTAAGACAAATTAACATGCGCCAGATGGAGGGTTAAGAGGATTAACTAAAGTTAATAAAGAGGGAATACCTATCAGACCATTGGTCAATTTTAAAAACACACCAACATACATATTGGGAGAATATTACGTAAAAAAATAATTTTAGAAAATGACCGAAGCTTGACCAATACGTTAGACCTAATAGAAAAGATAAAGGACAAGGACATCAAATCTGGCATGAAGTTAGCCTTCTTTGATACGAGTGATTTATACACTACCATACCAATCTATGAAACAATAGAAATAATACAAGAAAACTTAAGCAAGCAAAATAAATTAAGCACACCGGAAATCACAGAAACAATCAATTGCATTAAGGAAATTACAAGACAGAATTATTTTCAACACAACGGACAATATTATATCCAGTTTAAAGGAGTCCCGATGGGCTCTCCCTTATCGGGAATCTTAGCTGAAACATTCCTCAACCACTTTGAAAACAACTTCATTCTGGATAAACAAAACAAACTCTGTGACAGCATAATATATTATCACAGATATGTTGATGATGTAATAATGTTGTCCAGAGGTAGTAATAGACAGATCCAGGAACATGTAAGTAATATTTATACTTACATGAATAACATACATTCAAACATAAAATTTACACATGAAGCTAAACAAAATAATGCATTAAACTATCTGGAACCGACAATTTCAAGACTAGAGGGGAAACATAAATTCAAAATTTTCAGAAAACCTACAAACACGGACCAGACCATTCACATAACATCCAACCATCCGATTAAACACAAAATGGCGGCCTACAGCCACATGGTAAACAGATTAATATTAGTTCCTATGGAAGAAGCAGATTTCATTAATGATTAAACATAATAAACATATTGCAGACCAAAATGAATGCAAACCGACAAAATAGACAATATACTAAAAAAAATGAAGCAAAAGAGAAACAACACCATGAATATAGCAAAACAGGACAAGTTCGTAACAATACAACACAACCCCAAATACAGTAACACAATAGCTAACATATTCAAACAAGAGGTTTACAAAATAGCGTACAAAACCAATTCCAACCTGAACCAAATACTAAGTAGGAACGTAACCAATAATCAGGATAAATACACAAATACTGGTGAATATAGATTGGTTCATGTAATAAATTTTACATGGGACAGACAGGGCGCTAGTTTAAAATACGATATAAAGAACACATTCAAGCACTAAAACATCCTGAAAAATCCAAAATTGAGGAGCACTTGATATATTGTGATCATAAATATGATAGCATGGATGTAAACATGCAAATACTACAAAAATGTAAAAAGGGCAACTATGAACCGCATGGAAGAGTACCAGATTTATCGTGGTGAGATGTAGAACCCGGATGGATTGTTGAATGATGAGAAACAGTTTGATGCAACCCCCCCCCCCCTTTGAGCTAATAAACAGATTGACTACCATACGTACAGTAACCAATACACAGTATACTATATAGTGCCGGCGCGGAGACATTAATGTAAAATAAAATATTGTGTTTCGTTGTGCATGCATAAGTGTTATATAAGTGGATAGTTATATTTTATGTTGAATGTTTTAATTAAGTGTTTATAACCCGACAATGGACGACAATGTCTGAAACACGTGTAGTGAAATTCGTTATATGAACATATTAACTGAAGAAGAAGAAAAATTCAAGAACTCTTTAATTTATGAAAATAATTCTTTTAGAAATTTCAATAAAAAACTTGTATAAATCAAATTTGTATATTTTTAAATGAAAATTAAAATGAATTTTATTAATTAAAATAAAACATTTTAAATTAGGTTCAAAATGTATTCAGTTATATAATATATACGAAGAAAACCGTAAATAAGCAATACACTTCATTCGTAGATAAATTTTCTCTTCATAAGTACAACAGATTAGAATTTCAAAAAAAAAATTGAAACGTAAAAATCAAAACAATCTATTACTATTTACTTGTTGATTTGAAGATGTTTTATAAAAAGGTTTATAAATGCAATTCAAAATATAAAAAATGTCAGAAACGAATAATTAAGAAGAAAAGAAAGTTAAATAGCATAGAAAGTCAAGGTCACATAGTGTCATGTATTGTTTGAATTTTTTCTATCATCGATTATGTAATATTAAATAACTAAACACAATTTACCCTAACTTTAAACACCTATCCAAATTCTAAACACAAGTCCCCTACCACAAGTTACTAAGTTAGCTCACAAATATTAATTTTGTATGAAAACTTATAACTTGTAGAGGATTTTGTGATTATTGTAAAATTCACCACAGTACTCATTGTTCATCTATTAACCTTTCCAAACACAAATAGGATATGTAAGAGTGTAGACATTTGATGTTGCACGTAAAAATAAAATGATGATAAGAAAAGAGTGATTGGATTAAATAGATTGTCCGTCAGTTAGTACGTCTAACCCGTTTATCGGCAGATTTGAAGGTCCAACGCTAAAGGATCTATGCCAAGGTAACTACTAACACTGGCTATTGAAATTCTTATTTTATTTCCAGTTTCCCGCCTATTTTCCCAAAAATTCTCGGTAGTTTTTCATAACTTTTCTACCAAAATATATAATTTCAGAGTGTATAGTGTTAATATGAATGATGAATTTATAAAGTAGAAGGTATCATAAGGACTTCAAGGAAATAACAATTCATAACTTTATTTCTTATCAAGGTGATCACAGTATAACATACCGCCGACAACTAACACTCCTCTGTTCTGATGTTCACAAAAGTCCGGGTGTGGTAATAAAAATAAATCAAACTAAAATGGTATAGGCCTAACTCAATTTAAAAAAAAAAAAATTACATTCAGTTTTAATCTTTTATTTTACTGTATAGTGTAAGGTTTTTTATAGCATTAGTTCTTATAAAGGTAATTGCACTATATTGCAACAACAGACAGTCCGCTGTTTACAAAAAGTCCGGACGATAAATATATTATTTGTAAAATACATTTAGTGTATTGTCTATGGTAAGATTTATTTATGAATGTCCATCAATCCTTGCTGTCTGTATACCAAAGTCTCCCCCTCTCAAGAGTACAAACTCCGCACGAACTGCAAACAATGATGTAAAATCATAGTTTGTAGTGCAGTATTCGTCACACTGTGGCAAACACTACGAGTATTAATTTCTTTTAAAACCCCTGAAAAAACATTTACCTAAAATTCAACTCTGTGAAATCCTGTTTTTCTCACTGAACGTAGTGAAACTACTGTTAAAAATTCAACATTCGACTTTTATGAAGATAAGACTTTTAACAACAAAAACATGTGGACTGACATAGTCAAATTTGTATTGTGAGCGTATTTTGCCAATGAAATATGCTTTTACAAAAATTGCTTCATTACATTAATTAATGAAAAGTTTAAAATTTGTGGTAATATTATAGCTAACACGAAAATATTTTTTTATCAAATTCCATTTGAAAACTTAAAAAGTGTTAACAGAACATATTGGGCAGAGAAAAATAATCCCGGTTCAGGAGTTATTGAGGAGGGGGGGGGACTAAAGAAGAGTGATAAAGGAAGACCTTAAGATAACAAAAGATATAAACAAAGCAATTCCTTTCTCTGTTTATTTCTTTCCTCTAGCTCTACAAAGGAAGTTAGTTCTTCCAATTATGTTTGTATTGGTTTTTTGTTCTTAATAAGTATATAATACAATTTATATTAGAACAGAATGGATGTTCTATACTGTTTGAATATTGTTAAGTTTACATTTTAAAGTGTTTATGTAGTTTTATTTCACAAATTTTAAGAATATAAATTATATTACTTTTACATTATCATTTTGTTAAAATGTACTTTTACTATGAACAAAACCTCGGCAATCAGTAGTGGTAGTAATATTAGCGAATTGTATTAACATACATCGCACAAAATTTTTAATCACTGATCCCCAAAACCAAATAAAAGAACCCAAAATGATAGTAAAAATTGAAAATAAACCAATGACACTGTCGCTGACAAAATATTTAGATATAAAATAGGGTTTAAAACTGGGTTAGATTCTGTAGTAAACGCGTCCTCAGCAAAAATCGTATTTGATTAAAATCAAGCTTTTAATGGTGGTCAAGGTTCATTTTTGTTCTTTGCTAATTATTCCTGAACCATATTTATTTTTGTTCGTTGAGATTTTCCACATGGAATTAGGCTATTAATTTAAACATATCATTTAAAGGAGCTATTATGAACTCCACAACTCCACAAATTTAAGGCCTACCACTTTAGAAATTTCTAATAACCTCTTACAGGATTAAATTTGATGAAAATTGGTAGATGATTTAAAAAAAATTGTCTTTTATAACAACTTCATAGCCGATTTTGTCATTTCTTACCGAAAACTTATGAACCGACATTTTTGGAGAGATGGCAACCAAACCATTTTGTTTGGGTTCTTGAAGGCTACAACTGAACAAAATTAAATCAAAATCGCTAAAGCCGATTTTGAGAAAAATGTAATTTATAATTTATTCAAATGGTAGCTACTAAATTTTGAGTTATGGCCAAAATATTGGTTCTCATACTTGGAATACTAATTTCTGTATAGTACCCTTTATCTGTATATCTCTCCCCTTAAATATTAAACATTGTGTGCGAGATCAGAAACTGAAGTTTGGTACCATTCCCATATAGGCCTATGATACAATTGTTCTGGCTAGCCAAGGTCAATGCAAGCACCAATTCACTCAAGTGACATATAAATCACCTGAGTTACTAGTTTACTATTATTTTGTTCAAAATAAATTTTTATTTAAAAACATTTCTAGTTTCAATGCATTGAAAAAATTATATTGTTTTTTAAGAATAAGGCATAGAGGTAAAGTTTATTTTTATATTAAATGTATGTGTACAGCTGTAAAGAGACTTTTATCACTACTTGTAAGCATGGGACATCCTCCAACCAATAAAAAATATAAATATTAAGGATAGTTGGTCATGCAATTAATTAATTAAGAAATTGTATTGAACATAGAAAATAAGAATGATTCAAAATCATAAATTACTAAAAAAGTGAACAAAAATATTTTAACTAAAATAATGAAATCAAATAAAATCAAACTAAGTGCGTAACTTTTGAATAGTGTGATACCCCCTAGGATGGAATTGTAAAGGCGCGGGTTTGCATCTGTAGCCGTAGCCATTTGAATCGGAATGTATAGAAATCACGTGAGTTTTACATGCTATGCAAGTTGGGCGTCACTGCGTCAGCTAGTTTGTTACAATCTGGCTTGGGTTGGCTTCAAGGTAGGAAAGCAAGGACTGGACTCGGCGAGTGAGTCAAAGATGAAACGTTTCAAGTAAAAGTATATAATTTGGAAAGTGTAGTTATGTGGTAACAGGAGAAAGTTTTGTGTGTTAAAAGATTTGACTTGAAGGTATCATGTGAGTAACGTTGAGATAATGTATTCATTTTAACAAAAAAGTAACAGAATTATAAACATTTTAAATCAGACTATTTGCAAGGAACTCTTACGCACATGTTTTATAAAATGCCTAGGTTAAGATGTTGATATGTTTGTAGTAGTTGTTAAGCAGAATTTAAAGATGAAATAAGATTCTCTGTTTTGTGAAATCTGTAGAAAATATGGTTATTAAAAGATAGATTTCTTTAAGAACCATATTGACTGACTAAGTCTTTATTGAGTACAACCCGCTATCCACGTTTCACATGTAGCCAACCTGGTAAGTACAGATCAGAGCCTGAACCTTGTTTCTTTTTCTTTTTATAACAAAATCAATTTAAAAGTAAGAAATAGCATTCATACAGAGTTAGCTTAATAAAAAATAGAATCTCACATGCTTAATTACTGTAAGATGGCGTCCAACCACAAAATGGACGCCTAACTTAGAAAGTCAAACTTGCTATTCTTTTTCTATATATTTGACCATTGAAATTTCATAAACCAAATTAATAAAAATTTGTAAGTTTAAAGCAAAACAACTTACATACTTTTGCAATAGATTTTAAGTTACAAAAATGATTTCAAATTAAAAAACTGATACCTATATATTTGTTCAAAAATTATTCTGTTACAGAGTACAAATAATTCAGTTACAGTGAAAAGAAATAATGGTATACAGCCTAAATTCTGAAGGAAAAGGCGAATTACTTAGTTACATCCATTTCTGAAATATGAATGATGTTGTGAAGTAGAAGTCATCTTGATATTTAATCCTTACTACTACAATTGACTTATCATCTGTTTAGTAAGGCATGATTTAGAGTAGTAAACAACTCTCAACTAAATTAAAATATAAAAACTTAGATTTCAATATGTCGTAATGATAGTTTTTTTTTCTCCAATGACGGTCAATACTACAAAGTTGTCAATATAAATATAAAGAGTTTACTTTTTTTTTTTCAAGTTGAATTAACTGGACCGTAGTATAGGCAGAGAGTCCTATTATTATGCTAGCAATGTTCATCTGTCGTTACGTTGTTACGAGACCAAATCATTACTCCGAATATATTAAAAAGAAAAAAAAAATAGCCTTTACGAGCTCCATTGTCAAAATTATTTTTGTATTATGAATTTTTTTTAAACCAAAATCTTAACGTAAGCCTTCCTGGAAACAATTTCCGACAGCCAGCAAAATTCAAGGATTTTTCTCGACACAAAAATTCAAGCATAATCCCTGATTTTCAAGGCGGCTAGACACCCTGTTTACATAACTGTCACCATTTTACGATTAATATGTAATAGATTCATTGCCCCTCCTCTACACAAAGTGTTCTTATACTACTGAAGAATATCCATATAGAATTTTAGCCCCATATCTTTTACATTAACTGCTTAATTAAAAGTTAATTAAAAAACTATATAACATTTTGAAACAATAAGCTGCATTCACTTTAAAAAGACACAAATTTGGGAGGGGGGGAAGAAGTCTATCAATATATTCATGAGTTCCTACCAAAATGACACAACGAATAATAAAATAAGAGAGTAACTTAAGAAGTAATTGCATTATTCAATTATTTTAAGTTTACATTAACGGTCACCATTTTGTGATTAATAAATAACAGATTCTTGCCTCCTCTCTACAGAAAGCGTTTTTCTACTATCGAAGAATATGAATATAGAATTTCTTTTAGATATTGCTTAGTGAAACCTTAATTTAAAACCATGTTTTGAAATAATTTGTTTTGAGTTCCTGTTGGCCCTTAAAATTGAGAGTTATCTTAAAGAATATTTAATTGTATAATTTGGGACAATTTTAAAATATTTTGGATACAGTTACATTCATTTTAAAAGAAAGGAAATTTGGTGGGGGGGGGAGTTGACCAATAGGAACAAAAATGGTATATTTTGTGTTTTTTTAAATGGTATTTGTAGTAATCATTTTTTTTTTTTTTTTTTTTTTTTTTACCCAGACAGGGTAAAAATAATAAGCTAAACGTTATAAGTGTGATATTGGTTTTTAGCAAAAACTGAGAGGGTGGGGAGTACAAGATCCATGAGTTTCAGCATATATGGAGTTCCAGTTCGTATGAAAGGAAAACATTGTATATGATCTTGGCTATTATCATCATATATATATATATATATATATATATATATGATGATATATATTAAATTGTAGCAATATTTTTCCATGAGAAACTCGATTCATATACTTTCATTGGTGATGTAAAAATAATTGTTGAATAATAATAATAGTTTTTCCTTACCATTATATGTATCCAGATTGTTTAGGCATGCTACAGATGTTTCACTATTAATCACATTTTCAAAACACTTAATCACGAAACATGTTTAAAGTAAGTAAAGTTTGTCACTTAAAACAACAGTAACAGCATTATAACACATAAAACATGTTGTTTTCATGTGTTACAATGCTGCCCTAAGTTACAAAGACAATATGACTTTATATATATATTTCATGATTAAGTGTTTTATGTGTTGTGGGTAGTGTTTTAAAAATGTGGTTAATCGCGAAACAACTGTAGCACATCTAAACAAATTGGATAATTAATTATGACGGTAAGGAAAAAAAAATTATGTTAATTATTAAGATAACACTTATTAAACACAGTTTCAATACAGATATTCAGAGCATTGATACACCTCTTGTGGTTATCTGTAGAATACGACTCAATCATAAGACTGTAACTTTTTTATCTTTTAATCAGACAAAACAAAAACAACAAACAAAAGTAAGACAAATGTGGGAGGGCGGCAATAGGTACTATAACACTGGAAACCAGTAGTTGTTAATACTCATGAATATTAACGATGACATGATCAAAACACTACAACTGTAACAGTTAACACGTTCAATGCTAGAAAAACGTATATACTATCCCCTATGGCTATAAATATAAATTATTAAATTCACTTACAGATTACCATATAGAATCATGTTCTGTTATCCTGACAATAAAATCGACAGACTACATGGTGTTTTGTGAAGTCAGAATTTTCGCCGCCAGTAGGAGTCACGAGCTGCATCGGTACTGGCGCTGGGGTAATAGTACACAAAAGTCACTGTTTTTACCATTTCTGCCCTATATATAAACACTAACATAGTTTTTTGGGTTTTCCATATACATGTAAACATTTTATAATCAGTGTCCTTATATTTTGGCACTTTACATAGTTTTTACACATTAATACTATATACATAGCCTATTTACAAAGTCCCTATTTGTTGAGTTACATTAAGTCGTGGTACTTGTCAAAACAATGAACGGGACATAGGCCTGGTTTACCAGGACACGCCGGACAGTAAAACAGTGTTTCACTTCTCTTGCTCTTTTGTGAACTCATTTTGCATCACTTTCGGTTTCGTTTTCTGGTGGCGTCTCACGGTTCAAGCTTGGATAGTACGTGGTTGGGACTCTTCCTGGTGCTCATAGCTACTCGCGATTCTACATTCGGTGGTAGAAGTGATTTTATGATCAGGTGCCTGTAATCATAAAGCGTTATCTGTTTATCAGGATAGGCCAGTTTGTACATAGACCATGCATTTACTATGATCATTTGCATGACATCTACAAAAACTTTCTTATAACACCTCAGGGTCTTTCGTTCACAGGGGTAATAAGAAAGCATTTGGTCTGCACGATCTACCTCCTTCATATTCGCATTGTATTTAATTACAGAAAAGGCTTCTCCCTTGCCAGATTTCACTTGTTCCTGCTTATGCCATGGTATTTTCGTACTCAGTACTCAGGTAAAGCACGTTTCTCTCAAGTCCTTCCATTGTTGCTACAAGAACTCCCTCACAGTAACGTGCCTCGATTTCCCCTCTCTTCATTTTTGCTGAGATTACCTCCTTAGGTAAGTATTTCCTTTCGCTTCGCAACATACCTGTCATATATGTTTTCATTGACAACAGTTTTGCAGCTAAAGGGAACCCATTATAAAAATTATACATTATATAGGATAGTGTCTCTACAGTAAGTGTTCATCATTTTCATAACTACTTTGGATGCATACCCCTTACTACTAGTAATGTCTCTTTGCCTGCATAAATTTTAATTCTAAAAGTCAGGCCTTGAGATTCGTTCAGGCAGTAAAATTTAATACCGTACTTATGACGCTTGTTCTTTGTGTACTGCCACACTAACCTATTTCGCCACAGTACCATGGCTTCATCAAGAGTTAGTTCCTTGCTGGGGTACGGGTACATCTTGTTATTGAAATAGTCAATGATAGGGGCAACTTTCACTAAACGGCTGGTTTCCTGTGATACTTCTCCAATAAAGAAATGAAGACATCTAAAATCAGCACAAATCTGTCCTGACTCATGTGTTTTCGAAAAAAAAAAACAAGGTTTGCCAGTAGTCTTCTAAACAACTAAACCTTATGTGTCCTGTGTGAAACAATAAGGCTAAAAAAACATTGAACTCACCAATAGTAAGGGTTTTCCACCTGTGAATTTTAGACTGGGGCATGGTCTAAGGGCCACAAAAACCCCTTTAGTGCATACTTGTTTGTCTCCTTCATAATTGTTTCCAAAAACACATCATCTACTAATAAAGCAAAAAATGCAGATGAATCATTTTCATATAGTATAGGGCAACGAAATCCTTCACTGTTAGTGTAGGGAATTTCCTGTAAACCAGCTGTCAGACGTTGCTATTTTGGCTGATTTTGGGGTGGAATGTTTTCCTTGACAAGGTCGCTATCATTCTTTACTGAACTTTCGTCGCCACTTGTTCCTCATTCTTCTTCACTGAAAAGTGGGTTTTCTGCATTTTGCTTGGAAAAATAAGAACTTTTAAATTATATACTTTCAGATAGTTGTATAATACAGTATAACAAACACACAGAACACAATTCTCACAAAAAATACGCCTAAGTATCAGACACATTTCAACGACAAGGTCGTCCTCTTCAGTGATACACGAGCTACACCAATCAAACTATAACTGAATCTAACGTTGTGCCGAACCCCATATTTATACAAACTGAAGGAGGCGTGGCTTATTATTTTACACTGCCAACGCGATAGTACGTGCCACGTGTCAATTTAACTACTTAAGATTTAACATATAGCTAATACAAGATAATCGAACTAACCCTACATTTAACATTATACATTACATTTTACAATCATTACATTAGTTGTATAATCATTTTTTTCATTGTTAACTTTTTTGGAAATAAAAAAGAATTGTTATATATAGTGATACAGTGAGTAAGCTAAGCACAAATTTATTATAAAGAATTTTTTTCGATTCTAGAACATGTTTTCTATGTGGACAGTAAGGTTGAGTTTATTAGGTTAATAATTACACAAAATACATAAATTTGAATACATTATTTGAAACGTATAACCTCAAACTTCATGCTACATGATTCTAGACCTAGGTACATAAAAATTTCAGGCTGCTACATGATTCTAGACCTAGGTACATAAGAATTTCAGGCTCATCCATTAATGTAGTACACTCATCAAATTCAAAATTAAATTCTACATTAAAATGTCATCAAAAGAATCCAAAGGATTATCTAAACTATCTTCATCAACTGCAATGAACTAAACTTGTGATAACTTCAATAACCAAATAAATAAAAATACAACTTTTTACAAAAAAAAAAAAAAAAATTTGCAATACTGAGTAAGGTTTGTGTATATGTAGAAAACTGAGGATGACGAAGTCATTGAAATGTCATCTTGTATTTGTATAGCACAAAAAAGTGTTTTTGGCTGGAAAGTTGTTTTCATTCACTTGGTAATAGTTCAGAATACAATGCCCTGTATATTTCATAAGTTCTCAAGTAATCATTATTTAACACTTTTAAAGTTAAATATATACACAAGAAATAATAGATACCCATAAATCGTAAAAGCACTCAAAATATAAAACAAAAAAATGTTCACTACAAATTCAATGATCTAAACCATTTATTCAATCTATCAGTAATTTTGCAATATGGCAGATGCCACACACCTGCTTTTCATACAATGGACAAATTCAGTATCTGTTTATTGACAAGTTTTTGGTCATACATTTTTGAAAGTGCATTTGTAAATGTAATTTCTAGGACTTTAAGTTAGGTTGAAAATAAAACATTAAAAATATTGTTTACACATTTATTTTCACCGGATTTAATATTTACATAACACTGTTAGTGCTCTTTTCATAGCATTACTTATAGTTTTATTATCTGCACCAACTTTATAGTTTTTATTGTGTACTAAGATTCAAGATTAGACCAGTTCAAGAATCTGAGCAATGTAGTTTAGATCACCACAGCCCCCTAGTATTTTACTAGATGACTTAATGGTATAAAACTGATAGTTCAGAGTTCTTTCTAATCCTGCTCAGGTTGAAATGTTTTCACTTATTAAGTGATTTTAATTTTAAAATAATTCTTTCAAAATATCTTTATGCAGTTATTTCACAATTTTCCAACATCCAAATTTCTCAATAAGATATATTAAATTTCATCAATTAACAGAGATATATTTCATAATCATTTATTTGAATGTTCAAGAATGTGAATTTTGTGGTTTAGTCTTCTTATATATATATATATTTTTCTACAATTAAAAAAATAAATAGATGGAACTTTGATTTTGAATTTATAAAATATATGAATTTTCTAGAATTTAATATGCAAGAAACGATATTTACTTGTGATACCTTTGCCAAGGCCTCCGCTGACTTCAGAGATTATTCACAAAATCTCAGTTGCTTCACAATATGATCACTGATTTGAGTTTGAATTTTATACTATGACTAATAGCCGTGATAGTTTAGGGTTTCTATTTAACTTAAACACCAGGTCTTATTTGTATAATAACGATGGTTTCATTAATTTTATTGTATGATATGATTCTTCTCTGGATAGTTTAGATTGCTTTGTGAAAATGATCATTAACACAGTTCTGACATAAATACTATGTTTTTCTCTTCTGGCTTTAAAGTTATCGAATACAGTAGAACCCCTCTAATCCGCCCTCGGGTGGTCCGTTAATCCGACCATGCTCGAGCTCGCGATATTGTGCCGACTTGCCAACGACTCACGGCCCGTCTCCTGCCATTCTTTCCGGTTTGTTATCGCTTTCCCGCTTCAGTGCTGTGTCATCCTGCTTCATTGCTGTGTCATCTCTCGTGTTGTTTCTATTGATTTGCTATAGTACTTGCAAAGTTTATATATAGACTTTATTATATAGATTTTAAAAAGTTTATATATCACTTATTTCACTTTAAAAAAATCTCTTCATATAATATGTAATAAATATTGACTTTTTCGGATAATCCGACCTTTTTTGCTTTCCGACCATGCCCCCAGTCTCGAAGGTGATGGATTAGAGGGGTTCTACTGTAATAATGATTGCTCATATTATTAATATACTTTATTTGGATATTTGTTATCATTTGTGTATATTGAAACTAATACATGATGTTACAAGAATAAGGATCAACTTTCTGTATCAAGTGATAAATCTAGAACATGAGATATATTAAAAGAACCATCATAGCATAGGACCATGTTGGAAACTAAAACTAGTAACCTAAAAAAGGTGTGTGTAGTTCTGTGATTTCTAGCTCTTCTTACAAATTTTTTATATATTCTTAGTTATTTTGATTGTTTTCTGACATAACTTTAGTCCCCTCCCCCTTACCGAGTTCCTTTCTTAGATTACTAGTTTTAATTTCCAAATTGGTCCTAAACCATGTTGGCTCTTTAAATATTTCTCATGTTTTGGGTTTATTACTCGATAACGGGAGTTGATCCATACCCTTGATATGTTGTGTAATAGTTTTCATATACACAAATGATACAAAAGTTAAATAAATTATATCAGTAATATGTTTTCTATACATTTATTTTTTGAAATTTGTAATCATTAACTTTATACATCAAGTATGAAGTAATTTATTAAATAATAACAATTTCCATCTTAAATATATATATGTGAGTTAACTAACCTATGTACTGAAGGATTGCGAGAAGCACTTAGAGACATTAGGAGAGGGTTCACAATGTTATGAACAAAATGAAGAAGGGCTGTAAATAGTAGGCAGAAATTCCGGCACAAGCGAACAAATCGTTTCTCTGGATCTAAACTTGTAAGTCCAGTCTGTAAAGCCAATATGTAGAACAATATAGCAGACACTGTTCCAATACTCTTGTCATCATCATCTTCAGTGATTAGTACCTGGTATTTAAAAAGGAAAAAAAAGAAAATTCCATTGATGATTAATTTTTTTTTGGTGTGTAAACATTTTATTTACTATATTTATTACAGTAAAGTACTAGTTCATAGTTTATTAGTGTTTATTGTATATTTTTATTTATTTAAAGGTATAAAGGATGTTTTAAACTGATATATACATGTGCTATCCCATTAGCGCTGTATTATAGTACTCTATTATTGCCATCTAACATGTCTGGTGGAATTTTGTAATTGCTTCTAAGACTTAAATGAAATGAAATTTCTTCTTTTTAACAGAATTGTTCCTACTTTTGACTTAATTTTTAATGCAGCTTTGGTCTCGTTATTAATATTTATATATTTAATATTAGGAACTATTTTGTTTTTTAAACAGATTTTATTAAAGAGTATATTTAGAGGTATGTAATGTATTTTTAATTTAACATTCATAGACATTTTTGATGTGACTTCCAAAGTTCATAATTTCCAATGCAAGCATTTTGTTTTTTTAAGGCGAAAAACCATTGCAGTCATCATCGCCATCACAAAATTGAGCATTAAGATACTCCACATTAAAAACCTACAAGTGAAACTAAAAACAATAACATAAAATGTAAATAACAAAAACAAAACTAAAACTAGTTAACATATGTAAATAGACAAAAACATGTGATGAAGGCGGTAAAAAGCCCTGTAATTAACAATTTAACTACGTTAAATACAATTAATAACAAATATTACAGGGCTGTAAAAGGGCTCTGCAACGAGTTAAAAAGGATAAAATTTATTTAAAAAATTTAAATAGACAACTAAACATAAACATAATATTTATTACAGAGCTGTAAAGGGGTTCTGCAATAATCAAATCCAAAATTATTAAAATTTTATCAAAATATTTCCGATGACGCAAAAAGGACAATACCTGATTAAGGATCTCACTATTATTACCCAACATTTCCTGAATAGAATTGTGAATACAAATGTCCTCTGCACAACTCTCAAAACAATACAGTTAATAAGCATGTGCTGAATTGATAATACAGCTTGACAAAATGGGCAAGGCACCGGATTCCCGTGTTTCATCAGAAATCCATTGGCACTCATGAAATCACCTAAAAGGGTGGTACGGGTAATCACCACTTCCTCTTGATACTATATTTGTCCATTCTTCTTCCCATTGCCTATGCAAAATGGATTTAATAGTCGATACAAAGTCAGATTCCATAACACACTGTGTTACTGGTATCCGACTATAGCTGCCGTTGCTATTTCATCTGTTTTTGTTTCCCGTAATTCCGCAATGACCAGGTACTCAGGAAAATGGTACTCCAACGTCCTGTAGCTGAAGTCTGTGTATGGAACACATAATATCTTTAACCAAGGGATTCTTAGAATACACGCATCCTAGATAGCCTGTAAAGTATTTTTATAATCGGAACACAAAAGAGTGACGGAAACCAAATGGAACGATATTAAGGCCTTTCAAAATAGCAAAGAGTTCAGCAGAAAATGCACTATAAGCTGAGGGTAATCCATATATATATATATATACGTCCGACTGGATGAGTAATATAAGCAACCGACTTTACTGTCCAGTTTAAAACCATCTGTGAAAATAATTTCACTGTATTCACGAAGTATATACTGAAACTCCTTACGATACATTATAACAGGAGTGTTGTAATTTATGAATCTGGACAATGAGAAATCAAATGTTGGCATTTGAATAAGCCATGGAGCAATAAAACATGGAGAATTCTTGTAAATTGAAGGAAGTACAATTCCCAAATTGTCAAGGATTCTAATGCTAAATGGAGCAGTACTGTTCTGATGACATTCATATCTATTAGTCAATGGATTATTAAAAACAATATTATATGCTGGATGATATGTTAAGGAGCGCAGACTACTAATATATGTTATTTCTAGGTGCTGTCTTCGTTGAGAAAGAGAGAGTTCTCAAGTCCTAGAGGAAGTACAAGTCCCAAATTGTCAAGGATTTTAAGCGTTCTAATACAAAATGGCGCAGTACAATTCTGATGATATTCGTATTGTTCAGCCAAATTGGATTATGAAATACAATGTCGTAAGATAGATGAATCAGTTTGGAGCACAGACTACTAATAAATGATATTTGTATTTGTTGTATCTGTTGAAAAAGAGATGTTTCTTAAGTATTAGCAAGTAAGTAAAAACTGGACTTAAACGAAATGCTCCAGAAACAATATGAAGCTTTTCAATCAAAAAGAAATCAAGCTTTTTAATGGCTTATGGTCTTGCGGATGAGTAGACTATAGAGCCATAATCAATATGCGATCAACCAAGAGCACGCTAAAAGTGTAACATACAAGTTCTATAGGCTCTTCACCGAGAACCGCTGAGAACAAGTAACATGTCAAGAGTTTATTTACAGCAGGTTTTCAGGATCAGATAAATGAGGAATCCAAGAAAGTCTATGATCAAATAATAGGCCTGGGAATTTGACAGTAGTAGCAGTTTGTAGTTGTGTTTCATTAAAATATAATAAGGGCTGATGGTTTAGTCTATGACGACTATAAGCATTGTGTTTTTGTAGCAAAGAACTTAAATTCTGTTAAACTTGACCAGGATTGCAGTTTATTTATAGTGAGTTAAAGGGCTCTTTCGGCAGTTGCCAAACCCCGGGTAGCCACATATATTGCAAACTCGTTAACAAATAGAGAATAGCGGACATAGGGTACTGCACATTAGCGGCAATGCTGTTGATTGCCACAAAACAGGGTCACACTCAGCATACTACCCTGAGGTACACCATTCTCTAAATGAAAACAATCTTTTACATTAGCTCCAACGCACACTCTGAAATATCCGTTTCTAAGGAAGTTTTTTATAAAAGCAAGAATATTGTTAATTAAACCCCATGATTTTAAAGTATTCAGAATTGCTCTTCACCAAGCCATATCATAGGCCTTTTCCAGGTCAAAAACCACTGCAACCTGACAGGTCTGACAGAAGAAAAAAAAAAACATTCTAAATGGCAGACTCTAATGAAACCAGCTGATCCGTATATGAACGATCCTGTCGAAAACCACATTGTTCATTACAAAGCAGCTGGTTATTCTCGAGGTACCAAACAAGACGCTGATTGACCATTTTCTCTAACACACTAGTAAGAGAAACGGGACAGTGACTTCCTTGTTTTATCTTTACCTGGCTTTAGAAAAGGAATTACTGTAGCCTCCAACCAAGCATCGAGAAAACATTGCTCCTCGTATATACAATTGTATATTTTAAGGAGAGCCAGCTTCGCCGAAGTTGGAAGGTGTTTAATCATAAAATATATTATGTTGCCTGGGCCTGGAGCGGAATCCCGTCCCGACAAAATAGCAGATTCCAATTCCTGTAAGAAAAAGTGTGGTATTTAATGGCAATTCATCAGAGAGTCCTACAGTGAAAAGTAATGCTTCTTCAGACCTTTTATATAAACGAAAGGTGTCACTGTATGTAGGAACTGAAGAAAAGTTTGCAAATGAGAACTCAAAACATTAGCAATTTCATAATTATCTGTATATATATACACGTCCGACCGGATGAGTAATATAAGCAACCGACTTTACTGTCCAGTTTAAAACCATCTGTGAAAATAATTTCACTGTATTCACGAAGTATATACTGAAACTCCTTACGATACATTGTAACAGGAGTGTTGTAATAATGCTGCTGGTTAAGTCACAATAAGGAAGCAGAAGGAGGAGAACCACAAACAGAATGTAGCTTTTCCCATACCATTGGTTGACATGAGTGTGGTTCTTTATATTGTGCTACTGTGGTCCAACATTCTTTCCTACTCGCCTAAAACACTCGAATGCTTTGGGTCGTAGAATTTCAAGATTTTCACTTGTAGATCTTCAATTAAACTTTCTTAGAGCTTTACAACGTAAACAGAGAGCGCCACTATATTCGTCGTTCCAAGTGGATTCTTCGATATTTTTGGAATGTTGTTATCTGCTGCTGTACAGAGTGCTTGTAAGCTAACGTATTGCTTCATCAATAGGAACATTATTAGTAACATTAGGTGATACAAAACATTTGGCATAACCTTCCCATAATGTTTTTTGCAAAATCTACCCGTTGAAAGCGATCATTACAATGAGAGAAGTCAGAAAATGTAGGCTTCACAGTGGCGTGGTCACTAATATGTGTGTCAGATAGAACAAACCACTCAAAATTTACTGGCAAGACATGGGTTACAAAATGACAAGTCAACAGTTGACCAAGCACCTGTAGAAGCTTCTAGATGAGTTTTGAACCATCATTGAGGAGAATCCTATCAATGTGCTTTCCTCTAGGACTGCAGGTGTTTGATCCCCATGTATAGTGGAAGGTATATAAAATCTCCCAACTAAACAAATGGGGCAGGCAACTGTTTGATAAGGTAAATCATTTCCACTTCTACAAACCTGTAATTAGGTGATAGGTACACACAGAAAATTGTCATTTTGTATGATGTAGTGATCGTTATTACTACTATTTGCAATGAAGTTGTAACATTCACAAACATACCATAGATGCAGTTATGGGCGGGTATTGCCACTCCACCCTTAGCTCTGTCTGCAGTGATGAAATCAGTATAAAAACTAAAAACCCTTTCATACTAAATGAGTAGGGTTGATGGAGATGAGTTTCTTGGAGGTAAATAAGTAAGGGGGATCTATTACGTACAAGAACCTTAAATTCTTCAATATGACTTCTCACGTCGTTAATATTCCACTGTATCACATTATTAAAATTTTGATTTCTGATCATAACTATGATCTATTATTTATTGTATATAAATAAAATTATAATGGATTATTTTAAAATTGAAATTGAAAAAAGGATTTGGAGCTATATTATTTTTTCCACCAACTGGCTTGAATTTCCATCAAGTGGTTTTATTTTAGTTTTTAATTTTAATTGTTTCCGAGCTTCCTCAATAACTGAAAAAATATCAGGTGTTGAGGATTGGGATTCTTCAAACTTCTCCCAAAGTCGCTAAACCCCCGCCCAATGGGATTTAGAGACCTCTACTTTCACATTTTTCTTGTTTATAGTAGGCTTGGATTTTGAGACCAACGATTATAATGTTGGCTTAATTTAGGAGGACAAGAAACAAACTTGCTTTTTAAACATTGCTTTTTATTGCTGGTGCCCGAGGCTTTACCTTTGTCCCCAGTGAAGTTTTTGTTGTATTATTTCTCGAAACTAGGTCAGAAGTGGTTGGTGTTATATCTGAAGGACGAGTTAATAGATTTTTGGAAAGGCTGATGTTAACTGGAATACTTTGAGAGAAAATGGCCAATAATTGTACCACCTGATCCGTTAGTAATTTAATCGTCTTGGTCAGCTCTTCACAGTTCTCACACAGTGCCCTTTTGTTTGAAACTGCAGTACCAAAAGATTTTGTTATTACTGCAGGTTTGTTAGCTTTATACAGCTTTCTAGAATCGGAGACAGATATTTTGTCCTTCGACATGATAGACTTTTGTGACTACCAACTAAGTTTTGAACTAGCCAAGATTTAAGCTTTTTACGAAGTTTAAAATGGTTCTGTAGGACATACCTATTACCTCTGTAATGGTGGCGAATGTAATGTCAAGGTAAAGTAGCCTTTTATAGGCTAGAGGTTTGTACAAATAAAATTAACTACAATATAAAATTTATAAACACATTTCTCTAAAAAAATCATCCATAGATTCAAAGTTGAATAGTTATTTTTAATATCTAATACAGTAGAACCCCTCTTAACCGGTCTAGTCGGGACTGACACCCGAGCCGGTTGCCCGTTTGACCGGTTAATCCGAGGCTCCCGTGAAAAATCGGTTTTCGTTCAAAGAAAGCTTATTTAATTAGGTAGCACTAAAAATTATGCAATAAAGATGTTATTGCAACTCATTTTATTGTACATAAATGTATTGTGTATATTATGTTATGTATATTATACATCAAACATGAAAAAAATAAACACTACAAAGCTTTTTTACAGATTCCCCCCTGTCAAGTCTTTTGACCATTTAACCGCGTCTCAAACGAAACCAACACAAGCTTCCAAGAAAAAGTAATGTTATATTTTGCATAATGTAGGCTATACTAAATTGATTCGTGGAAAAAAGCGGCCCATCAAAAGTTTTTGTCTGTGTATGTCTGCTATACCGACGGGTGCCAATGCCGCGGTGTTTTTATGCCGCCGACAATGCGATACCGATATCGACAAAGTCATTTGACTCGCCGCTGCTTTGGTGCCGCGGTGTTTTTATGCCGCCGACAATGCGATACCGATATCGACAAAGTCGTTTGATATCGCCGCCACTTTGGTACCGCGGTGTTTTTACGCTGCCAACATTGGGATACCGCTATCGACAAAGTCGTTTGATATCGCCGCCGCCGCTTTGGTGTTTCAATTACAATTTATTTTCGGAAACTCTCATCCAACCAGTACACTACGATATAGGCCGGTTAATCCGAGGACCGGTTAATCCGAGGCTGGTTAACAGAGGTTCTACTGTAACTGAAATTTTGTAAGGGAAATTAAAGATTTTCAAAAAAGTTTTACGACCAGTAAATAAAAAGAATTTCTTAAAACAAAAGCTGTTTATTTTTGGTCATCTTATATTCATTTTGACAGCATTCCTTGTTGCACAATTATTTTGAATATCAGATGTGTCTTGGTTCCTGTTATAAAATATATATTGTACTTAAAAAGGGTTCTGTAGAGGGGGGTAAGTACTAATTTGATGGTCCTAAATTTATCATAAAAGCAGCTCCAATAGTTCCATTATATTTAACTGTAAGTATGTAAAGAAATTTTTGCTAAAATGCTGGGTTAAAAGGATAATAATGTTGTCAATTAATGACCATAGAGTAACAAATCTTAGAAATACCACCGTCTCAATTCCACACAACATATAATAGCTATACACAAAAATAATACCTATAATGTTTGTTGTTGCAGTTTAAAATAAATACCCTGTATATTTCTTTGTGGAGTAAAATGTGAATGATATGTAATAATAATATATTATGACTTTGTTCTAAAATTATTATTATTATTACAAGCCAAAATAATTTTTGAAATGGTAGTTAAATCTAAATAATGACACAAAAAATTGAGGTTCTACTTGAAAATACTCTACTTTAATATTTTTGCATCAAAATGTAGACATCTTCATTATAACTCTAGCCACTTCTGTAGAGTTATTGTTACCCATTATAACATTATTTAATAGGCTAGTATACAAATATTATATATATATATATATATATATATATATATATATATATATATAACTGGCTCAGATAAAATTAATAATTTAGTTAATTTGTTACCTCTCTATATTATTAAATTGAGGTCAGTAATTGAAATGGTTCATCATGGACAAATTCAATATAATTCCATCAACCCACCTCACAATTACAGTTTTTTTAGATAGAAATTCAATGAAATTCTAAAATATGAAAACGTCATAAAATTTAGTTATTTAATACTGACAAAAATATAACTAATGTCATAGTTTAATTAAGTAAGCTAGGAACAGAAACTTTGAACAAATTCAATAATAATAGTACTTTAACAATTAAAATGTTATTATGTGCTTTTAAAATTGAAGTGAGTCACCATGGACAAATTCAATATAACTCCACCAATCCACATAATAACTATATAGACAAAAATCCAGTTTATTGTAGACAAAAATACAATGAAAATATAAAATATGAAGATGGAATAAAAGTAATTAATTTAATATTGACAAAATATAACTAAATTAATACTTTATGGTCAAGTAGGCTATGAACAGAAACTTAGAACAACCCCTTAGGGGCTCTTCAATCTTTCAAATCTCTTGACCAACTCTTGTTCTCTTCCAACCCTGATACCATAACAGTATTTGAGAACTAGGATACTATCTTTTATGGTATTTTTTTTGTTAAGGCAATGATGACCACATAGGTTTTCACCTTTACACCAAAAAAACAAAAACAAAATTAAAACTATTAAATACTACTTACAGATCTTTTAAAGAAATTAAAAAAAAATAATAATAAATATGAGAAAAGAAAATATGTCTAAAGATATATGTATAAATATTAAATATGATTAATTAAGTAAATTTGCAAGTGTTTTAAGAGTACCACATTATGTAACGTTTCATAATTTTCAGCTCAAACAGTCATCCCTCCTCCTCCCCCTTAAAATCATTTGCTGACCTTTAACACATATACTTTTGAAATAAACAAAATTGTTACCCTCAAAATTAATTTTCAATCTAGTCATAATTTGTGTGAGTGAAATAAGTGAAAATTTGGAGAACTAATAAAATTAGGTATATAAATTGACTTACCCACTGAAAAAAACATCCTATGTAATGGCAGACATAAGAAACAATAGAAGTCATTCCTAAGACAGCTGTAAGTGTCTCACAACCTGATATTAATAAGGATTTTAATGTTGATATTATAAACGACATAGTGGTATCGACAGGAAGATCTGATTTAGTATATATATTCAACACTATAGATCCACATTGTTGAGACACTCGTAATATCCAGAAGGTACGTAAGACACAAGGAACGTTGAGTCTCAACCATTCGGTTTCCACCAAAGCCGAAAGTCCAAAATTTCTGCAAATGATAATACAAATTAAATGACATAGTAACTAAAACTTTATCTATAGTTCATATTTTTGATAAATTAAAAATGTTACATTATTCATTGGTGACATCTAGAAGATTGTAACATATTGACTAGATCCCAGAAACTGTTTATAGTTCATTAAAACCAGCAGTTAGAGTTCCTTTTGGTGTTTCCCACAATACTTTTACGAGTTTGTTATATTAGTTTCTGTCATTGCATTCATATTTCATTCATACAATGAGTTAACAATTTTAAACTATGGAAACTACAATTAATTAACAAGAATAAAAACAAATACTATAGGGCGGTAAAAGGGCTCTACAACAAGTTACCAAGAAAAATTTTTTAAAGGAAAACTAAACATAATATTACAAAGCTTTATAAAATGATTGCAATAATTGACTAGAATTTTTTTTTATTTTATCCAAAAAATTTCAGACGACGCAAATAGGACAATATCCGATCAAGGATTTGAGTATTATCTCCCAATATCGCCTGAATGGAATTGAGAAGGTCAAATATCCTATGCACACCTCTTAAAGCAACACAGTCAATAAGGATGTGCTTAATTGACAACACATCTTAACTAAATGGGCATTGTGGTGGATTCCCGTGTTAAATCAGAAATAAATGAGTAATCACAACTTCCTCTAAACGACTGGCATGTATGGATCTATTCTATGGATGGACAGTGTCTTTTACTTCCCTCAGCTTATTGGACTGTATATTTGTCTATTTTCCTCTCATTCCTACTCAAAACTAATATAGCTGTTGATACAAAGTCAGATACCATTAGGTGTGACTTACGGTGTGACTTGTAGCTTCCATTGCAGCTTTGTCAGCTTTTGTGTTTCCTGAATTTCCTCAATGCCCAGGTACCCAGCAAAATGATACTCCGACGTCCCGTAGCTGAAGTCTGTGTATGGCACACAAAATATCTTCAACTAAGGGATACTTAGAATACATATCCTGGATAGCCTGTAAAGCACTTTTGCACTCGGAACACAAAAGATAGTGATGGAAACAGTGTTGCAAAAAGTTCGGCAGAAAATACACTATAAGCTGAGAGTAATCCATACACATATGTCTGACCTGATGAGTAATATGAGCAACCAACTTTATTGTCCAGTTTAGAACCGTCTGTAAAAATAATTTTACTAGATGGTTATTCATCAAATAAATAATTAAACTCCCGACGATACACTACATCAGGAGTGTTGTGCTTGATGAACCTGGACATTATTATTGTAAATAGGTGATACAAATTCATTAGTGAAATTTTCCTATTTTGCTTTGTTCAATATCCACCTGGGAAGGTGATCAATATGATGAGAGAAGTCAGAGAAAGTAAGCATCACAGGAGCGTGATCACGTTTGTATGTGTCAGATAGAACAGACTACTCAAATTTTGCTAAAGAAAAATTTTCCTTTTCTGAAACTAGGAAAGTGTACAGACAAAGAACTGCTTTACCTCCTACCATATGAAAATTGTTTGCAAATGCGATATCAGCCTCAGTCCAGAATACATATTCATCGTGTAAGGAACTGAGTGAGATGATTCATATGCTTGCTGATCAGATTAAACAATTAATAGTAGTCCAAAGCTGTAGATCATTTAACATCCCATCTAAAGTCGACCTTCTTGATAAATCAACAACACCTATTGCATCCAAAGCAAAATCTGCGCCTTCGTTACTAAAGGACACCAAATTACCACCAATAACTGGACAGACAAAATCATCATCCATTTTTAAAGTTCAGAACAAAAATAATAGAGACAAGGCTAGTACTCCACTGGCTGTAACTGCCAACCCTCTACAAAATAGAAATAAGTTAGGGGCGGGTTCTTCTAAACCCTTCCCAAAATCTCCTCAGGCGTCTACCAAGCCTTCAACACCCGACGGTCCAGTTGTTGATGTTGCTATGGATCTTGACCCTGAAACTTCCAAAATCAAAACTAAAATTAAATCACCTGATGGTATTTCAAGCCAGACAGGTGGAAAGCATAATACAGGTCCTAGCCCTTTTTAATTGTTAACGAATCCATTATTTCTATCTTAATAATAAAATATAGCCAGGAATTTAAACTTAAATAGCATAATACAGTGGAACATTAACAGTGTGAGAAGTCACAAAGAAAATCTTAAGGTTCTTGTAGCATGAACTACTTGGGTTGCTGGAATCTAGCGGTTTTAAAGTAATAGCATATGCTGACGATCTGGTAATTATCGTTAAAGGTAAGCATGGTCAGACAGTGTCTGATCTCATGCAGAGTGCTCTTTTATTGGTCGGGAGGTGGTATCAAAAAGAAGGTCTTACCATTAGCCTTAATAAGACAACTATTATTCCTTTTACAAGATGGAGGAAGTTTACTCTTCAGCCTTTGATGATAGATGGTGTGGAAATTACTCCCTCAAAGGAAACAAAATATCTGGGTGTAGTTCTAGGTCAAAGACTCACTTGGAATAAACACATTGATAAAACCATTAAAAGAGCGAGCATGATTATGGGGCGGTGCAGACGCCTATTTGGTAAAACTTGTTGACTTAAGCCATAGATGGCCTACTGGTCATATCTGGCTATAATTAAACCTATGGTCACCTATGCTTTGGAAATATGATGGCCAAAGATGGAACAAAAATCTACAACAAAAAGCTTCAAAGACAGGCTTGCCTCTAATTTACCATTTATTTGTTTTACAATTTTGGTTGTTTGCTTTATTTGTAGCGGTATATTCTCTAAATCATCAAAATAAGTGTCAGAACAAATACCTCTTACTTCGTCTGAGTCATTGTAGTTCAAGGTTTCTTGTAAATCTTCTTCAGATTCATCTTCCTCCTCACTATCTTCAAACAAATGCCGTACAAAAGCACCTATTAGTCTCAATTGTAGGTTCATCTCCCTCCTCCCCTTTTCAATACTAGACAATAGTCTTGCAATTCTTACTTCATCCATTTTATAATATATTGACATATACACACAATAATACAATACAAAATATATATACACAAAAATAACGCAAAGTCAAATATACACGGTAACATGCTCACAGAGCTAAACTCCGGAATCACTGTAACATAATAAGGCGCTCACAAAGTCTACTTCCAGTCTTTAACTGCAAAACTCCAAGTACGCAACTTACAGGGTATAAGGAGGGGAGGAAGGGTTTGCTATCTTTTCCTAGAAAGAGGCTCGGGAATTAGGGTGAATACCACAACTGCCGACCATATACAATTAATGTTTTTCTCCAAAAATTTAGTGACCCAAAGGTAACCTCCGTGAAGCGCCTGATGGAAGGTTAAATGTTATATTTTAAATTGAGAATAATTCTATTTTGTCATTTATTGTTGTATGCGGGCATGGCTGCACAGGTTTACTAATTATAAGAAAATTTTAGGTTTAAAAATATATCAAATAATAAAGTCATCTGACAACCCTGTTCAGATCAAATCCTTTCTATCCCTTCTGTTGACTACAGTAAAAACTTTCTAGAAGTTTTGTTTTGATTTTAAGACATCAATTAAAATGATTAAAGGAATAATTGAGATATATTGACTTTTGGAAAATTTGTGCTAGCTGTTATAAAAAAAGTTTGTGTGATAATAAAAAATAAGATGAATTTTTATTTTGATTTGTTTACAATTTTAAAACTATTTTGTGAACATTTTAATTGGGATGAATTTGAGGACTATTTTATGAACATGTGTTTCAGGTTGCATTAATGTTATTAAGTATCTTTTCTGTTCTAAATCTGATAATAAATGTATGTATTTCAGAGATCAAGACTGTGTTTTAATTTAAATACATTGTTCCAAAGAATTTGTGTCCCGGGATTAACTTATTATTTTTTTAAAAGAGTACTTGTGCTTAATCACATTTTGGCACCCTATATTTTGAATTTCAATAGTATGAGTACGGATGTAAAAAAGTAACGAAGGGTAAATAATTAAAAATCAGTAAATTCGTTGAACAGAGAAGAGAGAAAGATTACAGAACACCAATCCCCTCTTATAAGTGCAACTAATTTGCACTGCCCTTGCAGGGCTTTTAGAATCAATACTGGATCAATAAGTCATTTATCATTAAAAAATGTTGTACCCTTCCAAGATGATAATTTGATAGGTCGGGAAAATGTTGCAAACAATTTAAAAAATGTAAAGAGTGTTTTGTAAAGATTAGGGTTTATTGTGAAAAAAGAAAAATGTGATTTTTTTTAAAACTAGAATTAAGTCTTTAGGATATATCTTTATTTCAAAATGTTTACAAACTGACAATAACAAGATTGATGTTGTACTTAATACATCTCCTACCACAAATGTAAGCGAATTTAAATATTTTTTGAAATGGTAAATGTTTATGGGAGATCTATACTTACCTAATGGTTACAGCTTATGTACCAAGTTATTGTTAAAGGAACAGGCTTGGAACTTGTTAACAGAATGCAAGATATTAATTGAAGCACCTTTTTTAGCTCATGGCACTAATCTTCTACTGCAGTTAGCTACTGATGTTAGCTCATATGGTCTAGAGTATGTTCTGTCACAAATTGTTTTCAGATGGTAGTAAACTATCAATTCCCTATACTTGTAGGGTTCTTTCTAAAAGTGAATTGAACTATTCAGAAATTGTAGAAAACTCTTTGTAAATTATTTTAGGAACCAAACAGTTTAACTACTATTTATATGGTAGCAATATCATTTTGTTAAAGATCACAAGTCTTCGCTATCAATTTTTGGTAAGTAGAAGGGTATAACACAAATGGGCTTATTTTTTAAGTGCATGTGATTTAAAAATTCATTATGTTAAATCTTCTCAGCAAGGTATTGCTGATTTTATTTTTAAATTTCCTATAAGACATACTTTCAATAATAATACTAATATAAATAAATTTTATAATCATGACTACAATTATCTTAAGTTTATACAAACTACATGTTGTCCTATTTCTGCAAAATCAGTTGCAAATTAAACTATTAAGGATGAAATTTTTAATAATGTGTTAGACTATATTTTGCATGGATGACTGGAAAATATATCATCAGAACTAAATAGTTTTTATATTGTTTACACTGATGACCGACGGTACTAGATAGAATTCCTTTTTAACAAATAAAACACAATTATTCTTTTGTAAATTCTATAATTAATCGTTTTATTTGTTTAAATAGTTTTTACCTTAAAAGACATGAATTGCCAGTAAAGAATGATTTGCATTTTAAGAATTTTTGTGTAGATTAACTAGTTGTAGAAATTCCTTGTTAAAAGAACTTCATTTAACACATTTAGGAGTTGTAAAAATGAAATCTCTAATTAAATCAACATTTTGGTGCCCTCAAATAGATCAAGATATTAAAGAAGTTCTTGTGAGTTATGTCACAGTGAGAGGAAAACTCCTCTAAAACATTTACTATGTAACTGGAATATTCCTAATGGACTTTAAGAAAGCTCAAAATTAAACATAGTTTCACTACTCCTTTTCACTCTTGCTACAAATGGTGCTGCAGGAAGAGTGTTAAAAAAATTCTTAAAGCCACAAGGGTATCATTGTTCTATCTGTAAATCACCTTCATAACTAATGCTTGGTTGTATAGTTAGATCAAAATTATCACAAACGTAACAGACAAGTAAAATGTATTCAGCCTTGTCAAAACAAAAAGATAACTTACTTGGTTATAGAAATGTAATATTCAATGAAAATCAACTAGTTTTAGTTAAGGACTACCTTACTTTCTATGCATCTCACTAAAGTAACTATAGTTAAAAGTTTGTCCTGTTTCTTATTTAGTAAAATTGTTAAATTCAGATTTAATCTGGAAATGACACTGTGACCAGATTTTACATCTGTTTAGTTAAGAGAAATCAAGGGTTAATGAGAAACCAAGGTTTAATTTATACCTGTCGAGAAGTCCTTTTCTTTGAACAGTTGTTCAGCCCAACAAAACTTGAGTACAAACTATAATTTTGGCTAGATCTAAATAATTAGTCTGTCTTGTCTAAAACTTGTACAGCAAGTCTCGAACGTGGTATAGAAAAGCCACTGTTAGAAAAACAATTTGATTTAAAAGATAATTATGGTGCAAATTCTACACCCAATACTTTTCTCGAAAGGTGTTATCTCTTAAGAACAAGAGTCGGAAAAAAAAACTCGAGATATGTAAATGTATCTCCAACAAAAGAAATAAAGTTTTTTCTTTTTCTATTTTTAACAATTTATTCATATGGAAGTTGTTAGTTTTTATTTATATATATATATATATATATATAAAAATTTTAAAAAAATGTTAAATGAAAAGTCTGTTATTTTTCAAGAAAGAATATTTTGTTGTTTATTCCATTTCAAAGTTATTGCTTATCTAGGTCAAGAGATGTATTAAAAATTGTACCTAGGCACATGTAGACAGATCGTCAAACACACTCTTTTGTAAAATGAAAAATAATTATTAATTTTATATCTTCTATTAAGGGGGAGATAATGTAGTGCATGAACTCCTTGCTAGTTATCTATGTGTAAGATAACAACCTTGCAAGCGAACAAGCATTAACTAAAATGTGAATAAAACACTCTTATGGTAGCCAGAAACATGGAGTTATGTGTATGATATTTACCCTTCTATAATACTTATTTTTAAAGGTGAATACACTACAGATACAAATGAAGATCTCGTGCCTGAGGTTGTACCTGCGTCTATTTTCCAAGGCTAAACTCAGTTTAACATACATACTTTTGCCAGAAAATGTGACACATCCTGAATACAGAATCGACTTGCAGCGGCATTGGCATCTGCACATATTCATTATTATATTAGGCAGAATTACCATATTGAACTGTCTACATCTATAAGTAGAGAGCTCACTATTGTATTAGACATAAGTGAAAGTGAGATATGAATGAAGTAAGATTCGTGAAGAAGTGCAGACACAAAATAGTATCAAGTAGATTTAAAGGGTTTCTACTTTGATAATAGGAGATAAAACTTTATATAAAGAAACAATTAAAGATGCAAAAATGCATCATAGGATGAAATATGAAGATCATATGTTGTTAAACATCCAGAATCTAAATATGTCACCTATGAAACTCTGGAAAACCTGTAGGCAATGCCAATACTATATGGGAATATATATACAAGAACACATCTTATCATCACTGGTTTGTGTTGTGTTAGGAGGTCAGGTATAGATATAGGAATAATAGTCTTAAGTTGGTATTTCTATCAGAGTCGACATCAAGAGCCGTATTATGTAAACAAACTGGAAGGTAAACAATACACTAGCATTAAAAATGCTGACAATGATATAAGCAATGTTGTGTCAGCAAAACAGTACACATCAAGCTATTTTAAATACAACAATGAATATTACTACATCACATCTTACATTATATATCAAGGGCAAATTGAATGACGAATGTATACCTATTTCAGCGGATATGGGGTGTAATGTATCTTGTTTACATAATAGATATAGACACTTGACAAGGGCGGTTGCCAATGACAATATGACTTTAACTTTTGCTAATGAGACGATGATGAATATCACTGGGAAGGCAACATTTACTTTTAACATACATGGTATGTTCTATATACAAAACTGTTTACTTAGTGGAAAAGTTGGCATGCAATTTTTTGATAGGAAAAGATATTTTAGATGTTCATGGCGACATAATAAATTTCAAAGAGAGGTGTATGTTGATAAATGGCAACACAATTTCTTTTGACAATACTAATGACATTAAAAACCTATCAGATCAATACAGTAATACTGATATAGGTCACAAGGTACAAACAGACATGGATAGACCTTTCTACTGGCGGAACCTCAGGCCTTAGTTCTTGAGATTATAGAAGCACTTCATGACTACTTTTTGATGGGGGGACATGCAGGGATTTCAAAGACTTTATCTAAATTACAAAACTAATATTTTTGGCCTAATATGATGACAGATGTTGTAAAATATATTAAGGATTGTCATAAATGCTAGACTATGAAGGCAGAACTGCAAAAACCGACAGGGTTGCTACAGCCTATATCCATTTGTGGTAGCCTTTTACCAAGGGCTAATAATAAGATATATATTTTAGTGACAACAGATAAACGTTAATTGGAAAATTTTGTTGTAGATAATTAATTTATCTTTATTTTATGTGTTGCTTGGTCGTTTTTGAAATTTGTGAAGGATTACTTTTTATATTAATTAGTTAATTTGTTGAATTGTGTTTGAAAGTTGATTTGTAATTAGAAATTTATAAACTATGAGAGAAATATGAGAAATATTGTATGTTTTGAAGTAACATTTATATTCAATTTGTTCTATGCTTCTAGGTTGTCAAATTTTTGTTATTTCTGAAGATTATTAATTCCTTTTAAGTAAATTTGTTTAATCTGTTGATTTAAGAATAATTTGATTTATTTTACAGTTTGAATTATTGTTTTTTGATATGTAGGTATGGATGTTATGCATTAAAAATATATAATATTGTCAGTGGTCAATTTTAAGTTAGTCTTTTGTGTTTCTCAAATGATGAACTGAGTGGGCACCAGAAATACTTATGTCAGGTTTAATATGAATGAAGTGTTGTGTGAAGATTAGATTACTTGCTGAGTAGGGAAATTCCTTGGAGTTTGATTGTTTATTTCCATATACTAAATTATACTAAAGTCAATTTGTTTATTTCCTGTGAAAAAGTCTTCCCAGTAGACTTATAAAGGCTTAACGGAGGTTTATTTTTGACCTTGGTGAATTTAGTAATTAAGACGATTGTAAACAAACGTTATGTCATAAGTCATTCTTTGGTTGTAATACTTTCTTTGGTTGTAATTATTCAAGATAACAAGGCTACACAAGGAATGCTGACACATTGAATTTGATATGACAATTATGGTTGTAACTGTTTGAATATTTCCAAATACATGATTACATCACTTACTATTTTAAATACATGTCATGAATTTGATATTGACTGAAATCAAGAATTTAAATATAAAATTTGTTAGAATATTGGTAGTTCAGAATATTGTTATCACTAAAAATGGATAAAAAAAAAAAAAATAATAAAAAAAATGAATGATAATTTTTAGTTTTTATTTTGTTAAGGAAGAAAGAAGGAGTTTTGAAGTTCAAATAGAGTTTGACTTTTTTGTAGTATACAAATGTTTTAGTTAAAATGTAAGTAATTTTTAAAGCGGGGAAAAAACGGTAAAAAATATTATTTGTGGAAAATTAATTAAGGTTGATGAATTAGTGAAGGAAATTATTATATCAAGATTAACCTCTTGATGCCCACGCCCGTATATATGCGAGCAGACGACTGCCCTGCCAGCAGCCCACGCCCGCATATATGCGAGTTGGCGTCAGCTGTTTTATATCTCATTTTTTTGCGTGTTAGCGGTTATACTGCTATGACGTATTTGGTATTGAACTGTTCAGCAGAATGCAGGGAAATGAGAGGTAATTTTTGTTTTAGTGCGTCTTAGTCTGCATCACTGCAATATCCGGTTCACTTTCGTTATTTCGCCAGCTGTCACTGTATAGCTGTGGTAGCTTCTTTTGTTGTTGTTGTGTCTTGATAAACAAACAAAATGTCTAATTTGCGTGAATGTGAAAATTATGGAGTATTTATCTCGTGATGATTTTAGTGATTTTTTAGACAGTGATAGTGATAATGACGAGATAATACGTAGTGTAGTGACGTGTTCAAAGCGTGTAGTTGAAAAAGGTTCCTGGACCTTCAGGCGATGCACCGACGCATTCTAACCTATATGACAATCCAATTCCCGGCCCAAGTGTTGTAAATAGTGAAATATATAATTGTAATAAATATAAGAGTACTGAAAATCATGTACCAAAAACATATATAGCTTGTATATTTGTTCTTTTTTAATTTAATGTAAAAGCTACAATAAACAGTGTGAAAATCTGCATTTTTTACTTTTACGTTTGTTTACATTTTTGCACATAAGTTATAATATTTTTTATGATATATGTCTATATATATATATATATATATATATATATATATATATATATACATTTTTGTGTAGGGAATTAAATTTCCTACAAAATGTATGTAACGATTTTACAATAAAAAAAAAAATTATAACTTTACTTTTGAAATTTCAATATAA
Source organism: Aphrophora alni (assembly GCA_963513935.1). NCBI lineage: Eukaryota > Metazoa > Arthropoda > Insecta > Hemiptera > Aphrophoridae > Aphrophora > Aphrophora alni. The sequence goes on from OY740765.1 coordinate 91,388,992, forward strand.
AATTTAAAAAAATAAAAATAAAGTAAAAAATAATAATAATTTGGCCTAGATAATGTAACTTTTTATACCATTTTCATATTCCCCTGTTCTTTCTGAACAAAAAAAATATTACATTGATAGGTTTGCTTCATATTTAGATTTTATATGAATTTTCATAATAATGTCTGCAAATTTGCGAAAAATACCCGGGCTGGAGCTTGTATTATACTGATCATAAGTCGGGCATCAAAAGGTTAAGGAAAAGGTTTTTTGTACAATAAATGATTAGAAATATTATAAAGCTGGAATGTTGGATTGATGTTTTTAAGTGTGATAAATGATATTTCTGCTAATATTCAAATGATTTTACAGCAAATTAGGATATTCTGTGGATTTTAAAGATGATTGATAAATTTTATGGCGAATAATGTTTTACAGCGATTCTATGAAATAAATGTTCACGGATTAATTAGTACTCTACTATTCTATGAACAAATAAAATGTTCTGCGAATTTTTATAATGTTTTTTACTACAAATTTACGGCGAGTTTTTAGAATGAAATGTGAAGAGTACGGCAAAGTTTATTTATAAAAGACCTAAAAGAATAATTCTAAGATGGATAAATTATAGTTGATAGATTGAGTAAAGTTAGTTTTATACCACAAATATTTATTCTCAGAAAAAATTTTTGTTTACTTTGGATGTTTGAAATAGTTCTAATTGTTTAAGTTTTGGTGAAGTTTGGAGAAAGAAAGAAATTTCGTGACCTAGCTATGAAAAAAAAATTAAATTAAAAGTGATGTTAGTAACAGAAAGTAGTTTTGAAAATTATAGTTTTCGATAGGTTTCCCTAAATAAAAATTATGTAAACATAAAATAAACAATTATAATATAAAGGGGTGAACAATTTTTTTTGCTTGTTCAAATTATAAGTACTATAGTTTATAAGTAAGTCTAGTATGAATAGTTATATTGTAAATTTTTTAAGATTAATGTACAAAACAGAATGACTCTAACCAGGGGGGGGGGGTGAATAGTATGATGATTTTTAGATAGAGAAGGTAGTTGATTTTTCAAAAATTGCAAGGAAATTAAGACATGACGTTTGCTCAGTTACGGCAACCAGTGTAGAACTGTTGTAAATTGATAATTCTTTTGTTACTGCTTGATCGTTTCAAGGCTAAGTGACATGTTGGCGACGAAGACAGAGAGCAGTTCAACAAGTTGAGCCAAATTTTACGCAAGACGAAGAGGAGATCTGTTCTTAAACCACATTCTCTTGTTGGTTCATATCACGAAGATGGATCTGATGAGAAGGAAAAATTGCAAGGCAGCGAGTAATTGATGACATTGTATTTGTAATAATAATTGTATTGTTCATGATTTTGTTATGAGTTACGATGTATATTATGGTAAGTTTGTTTTGAAAGTATAAGTATTAAAAATGTGACACAAGTTGTTTTGATGTATGTAAATTGTTGCTAATTGTAAAAATTTGTTTTTTATTTTGAGATTATTTGTATAAAGTGTATGTATGTCAGTTGTGATGCAATATTTAGGTATAGTAGCGATGTATTTTTGTATAATTTATTTTTTTCTTTTTTGTACAAATAAAGTGATTTTTTTTTGTAAACAACGGGACAATGTACTTGGCGAGTAAGAGCTTCATCCAGACGAGTATCTATGAGTGACAAGCAGGGTGAGCAAACTTCGTGTATAAATCTTGTAATTAATTCAGAGAGAAGCCATTATAAACTATAAAGTAGAATTAGAAATGTGAGTCAAAACAATTAGAGTAATTCTGGATTCTTAGTAATTAAGAAGATTAAAATAGTTTTAATTAGTATATAAGAAAACTAAGAGAAATAGTGAAATTGTATTAAATAATAAAGAACCATTAATTAGATAACTGAACCACTGATTTATTTAGTTTAAAGTTAAAGAACCCAGGCAGTTTAGAGGAACTAATCCTAACAAATGGTTTAGACATTTCCCATGTGATAGCAAAGCAACTTTCGAGCCTACCTTGCATCATGTCGTACCAGTATCATGGACTACCCATGAACCCTTTACGGTGAAACCATTTCCCCAATATGACTCACCAATATTTCTAAATTTATCTCGAATATTGAATGAGAATTGGACATTGTTTACTCCAGTGTTGTTTGTACACAACAACATAATGGGAAATGATTTAGCTTCAATTCCATTACCCAAGGGATGGTCGGATGTGATAGATGCAACAGACTTCATACACATATGGACTTATAATGTGGATTACTATTTTAACTTTTGTATTGATTTATTTATTCTTTAAGGGGTACATGATCTCAGGTAGAACAAGAATCCGGGTACTGGAAAGGGACTACGCTGACTTTGAAAAAGATTATTATTAAACATGCCCGAGTTATTGTTATTGTTCTCGTTATGTGTTATTGTTGGTATTTTGATATATGTGTATTTTATATACGTTATAAAACATTTAAAAAAAAAAAATCGGGAAGATGTTTCAGGGGCGTCGGTGGTGTTAGGAAGTAATGTACAGATATAGGAATAATAGTCTAAGTTCTCATTAAGAAGCCAGAATAGTAACAAGTATTGCGACAGACTTGAAGATGTTGTTAAGTGCTTGCCTTGCAAGCATGAACTGCATACAAGCTCTGGAGAGAGGAAGCAGTGGGGTCAGTTGATCAAGGATGGCTGGAGGTTTTGCTGATAGCCAGGGGTATTTGGCGAGAAAGAGTCTCCAAGGTGCAGAAGGAATCTCTGAAGAAGAAAGGTGAGGCTAACTTGTAATTAACTGGGGAAACACTCATTAGAGACAGTAAAATAAAATCAAGTCTGAAAGTTATGATGGTTAGAGTTATTCTGGATTCTTGATAAGGAATTTGTATATAACAATATTGTATTAAAGTGGAGAAGGGAAAATATATTGTATTTTGAGTAAAAAGATTATATGAATATTGTATTAAAGTGTAGATTTTGTTTTGTTTTTGGTGTCTTAAGGCGAAAACCATTTCAGTCATTATGCCCTTCAAAATTTTTGCAATAAGATGTCATTACCATAAAACAACAACATAATATATTAAAAGACTGTAAAATGGCTCTGAAACAAGTTAACCATTACAATTACAAACTACGATAAATTATAATTACAGTTAACCGGCCTATATCGTAGTGTACTGGTTGGATGAGAGTTTCCGAAAATAAATTGTAATTGAAACACCAAAGCGGCGGCGAGTCAAACGACTTTGTCGATAGCGGTATCCCATTGTCGGCGGCGTAAAAACGACGCGGCACCAAAGCAGCGGCGAGTCAAACGACTTTGTCGATAGCGGTATCCCATTGTCGGCGGCATTAAAACACCACGGCATTGGCACCCGTTGGTATAGCAGACATACACAGACTACAAAGTTTGATGGGCGGCTTTTTTTCCACGAATCAATTTAGTACAGTAATACCTCGAACTTAAGCGATAGGTGGGACCGAGCGATAACCGCGTAAGTCGAATTCGCGTAAGTCGGGGTACAATTTTGCATATAAATACTGTACTGTACTGTACATACAAATTATGTTTAATTGGGATCGGAGAATAAAGAAAACAATAATTTATAAGAAAAATGTGTAATAAAGTCTTAAATACAATACTGTACACGTAACAAATTATACAAATTACATATTTTGAATTACAAAAACGTAAACCAAAGTTTATTTTGATGTAGAAGGCTTCATAAAATCTAGCAAAGTCGTCTGACAGATCAAAGTTTTTCTCTTCTCAATCAAAATTTCTTCGTAGCACGCTAATAATTTTTTAATTCCTCGTTTTGTAATATTTGTGTGTACTAATAATTTTATAGGTTAAGATGGAATTATAAAAGAATATTCAGAATAGGAACGTTCAGATATTTGTTAGAGTTTAAGACGGAAGGTTTTATCAGTGATAGTGTGGCATTTGTATATCCAAGTTATCAACATTTACAATACAGTACGTGCATATGATAATTTCTTGGGTTGAAAGGAAATTATTACTGTATGCGACTTGGATATGAGAGAGTTAATATTGAATATTAAGCGAGCAATATTGAAATGGATTCAATAATTGAGAAGGAATGTATAGCGACTTCGACTAAAAGCATTTCGTGGTGAGAAGTGTTTACAATAACAAGATAACGATTGCGTCATTGTACAGAGGGGAAGCTGTTATGCGTGTTAAGAATGAGCCTAACACATAGATAGGAAATATTAGTATTGAAATAATACAATTGTTACAAAGTTCGGGCCCAGACTGAATTTAATGAGATAGTTCTAATAAAGTGTTTCTTTTTTTATATACAAGTTGAAATTGGATAGAATTTGAATTGAATAGAATAAAATGATTAATTAAAATGAAATGGACTGCAGTGCAGGCAGGCAGACTAAACATTAGTAGAGGCGGAGTGGGGATGAAGGTGGAGTGGGGATCTTCCGATCGCGTAAGTCGGGGTAGCGTAAGTCGGGGTATTACTGTATATATTATGTAAAATATAACATTTCTTTTCAGTTTTTTTCTTGTCATTGACTGGTTATGATCTACGTACAGTATATACAGTAAATAAAAATGAGCGAGTTATGAAAACGGAAGCATGTGTTGGTTTAGTTTGAGACACGGTTAAATGTGTCAAAAAACTTGAGAGGGGAATCTGTAAAAAAGCTTTGTAGTGTTTAATTTTTTCATGTTTGATGTATAACATTCATAAAATAATATATACGATACATTTATGTACAATTAAATGAGTTGCAATAACATCTTAATTGCATAATTCTTAGCACTACCTAATTAAATAAGCTTTCTTTGAACGAAAACCGATTTTTCACGGGAACCTCGGATTAACCGGCCAAACGGGCAACTGGTACGGGTGTCAGTCCCGACTAGACCGGTTATTAAGAGGGGTTCTACTGTAATAACAATTATAAAAAAATATTACAGGGCTGTAAAATGACCCTGCAATGACTTACACAAAATATTACACAGCTGTAAAGAGACACTGCAATAATGGAATCGAAATTTACTTTAAAATTTGTTCAAACATTTTCAGACGACGCAAAAAGGACAATATCCGATCAAGGATCTGAGCATTATCCCCCAACATCACCTGAATGGAATTAGGTAATGTAAAAGTTTGTCGCACATCTCTTAACATAACAAATTCAATGAGGATGTGCTTTATTGACAACACACCTTGACAAACTTGGCATTGTGGCGGATTCCCCTGTTCCAATAGAAATCCATGACTGATCATGGAATGACCGATATGAATACGGGTAACCACAACTTCCTCTCGATGACTGGCACGTATGAATGAATTCCACGGACACAGACAGTATCTTTAACTTCCTTCAGCTTATTGGACTCTATATTTGTCCACTCTTCTTCCCATTGCCTATGCAAAATAATTTTAACTGTCGATACAAAGTCAGATACCAAAACACGATGTGTGACTGGTATCTGACTTGTGGCTTCTTTTGCCACTTCATCAGCTTTTGCGTTTCCTGAAATACCTCAATGCCCAGGTACCCAGCAAAATTCCGACGTCCTGTAGTTGAAGTTTGTGTATGGAATACAGAATATCTTCAACTAAGGGATTCTTAGAATACATATCCTGAATAGCATGGAAAACACTTTTGGAATCTGATCACAAAAGATAAAGGAAACAAAATGGCACGGCATTAAGGCCTTTCAAAATAGGGAAAAGTTCGGCAAAAATACACTATAAGCTGAGAGTAATCCATACATATACGTCTGATCGGATGAGTAATATGTGCAACCGACTTTACTGTCCAGTTTAGAACCATCTGTGAAAATAATTTCACTAGATGGGTATTCATCAAGTATATAGCAACACTCCTGATGATATACTACATCAGGAGTGTTGTGCTTGATGAATCTTGACACTGAAAAATCAAAAGTTGGCATTTGAATGAGCCATGGAGCAATAAAACATGGAGTATTCTCATTAATTGGAGGAAGTACAAGGCCCAAATTGTCAAGGATTCTAAATCTTCTAATGCCGAATGGAGCATTATAATTTAACGACATTTATATCTATCAACCAAGGGATTTTTAAATACTGTGTCGTAAGCCGAATGATACAGTTTGGAGCGCAGACTAATATATGTTATTTGTAGTCGCTGTTTTCGTCGAGTAAGATATGGTTCACCAGTCTCAGCATGTAAACTAGAAACAGGGCTCGAACGTAATGCTCCAAAAACAATATGCAGTGCAGAGCTGTGTAGCGAATCAAGCTTTTTAAGGCTGATGGTCTTGCGGATGAGTAGACTATAGAGCCATAATCAATCCACGATCGAACAACAGCACGGTAAAAATGTAGTATACAGGTCCTATCGGCTCCCCACCGAGAACCACTGATAACAGGTAACATGTCAAGTATTTTATTGACCTTGTTTTTAGATTAGATATATGTGGAATCCAAGAAAGTCTATGATCAAATAATAGGCCTAAAAATATATCAGTTTCAGTAGTTTGAAGTTGTGTTGCGTTAAGAAATAATAAAGGCTGATGGTTCAGTCTTCGACGACTAAAAGCAATGCATTGCGTCTTGGAAGCAGAGAACTTGAATCCTGTCAATCTTGACCAAGATTGCAGTCTATTAATTATAAGTTGAAAGGCTCTTTCGGCAGTTACCATACCTCGAGTAGCCACATATATTACAAAATCATCAACAAATAGAAAACAGTGGACAGGGCACTGCACATTAGCGGTAATGCTGTTGATTGACACAACAAACAGTGTCATACTCAGCACACTACCCTGTGGGATACCATTCTCTAAATGATAACGATCAGACAGCATAGTTCCAACACGCACTCTGAAATATCTGTTGCTAGGGAAGTGTTTTATAAAAGCTAGAATATTACCATTTATACTCATGATTTTAAAGTATTGAGAATACCTCTTCGCCTAGCCATATGATAGGCCTTTTCCAATCAAAAAACACCGCAACCAGTGTCACACGCAAGAAAAAGGTATTTTGTATGGCAGACTCTAAAGAAAAAAGCTGATCGGTAGATGAATGACCCTGCCTAAAGCCACATTGTTCATTACAAAGCAGCTGGTTACTCTCGAGGTACCAAACAAGGCGTTGATTGACCATTCTCTACTAGCTTGCAGAGCACACTAGTAAGAGAAAAGAGTAACAGTAACTTCCTGGCTCAGTTTCTTCTTTAACTGGTTTTAGAAGAGGAGGCTATAGCCTCCAACTAAGCCTCGGGAAAACAGTGTTCCTCGAATATACAATTGTATATATTTTAAGGAGAGTCAGCTTCTCCGAAGTTGGGAGGTGTTTGATCATAGAATAAACTATGCTGTCCGGGCCTGGAGCGGAATCCTGTCCTGACAACATTAGCAGACTCTAATTCCTGTAATAAAAATGGATTATTTAATGGTGAATCTACAGACAGACCTACTGTGAAAGGTATTGCTTAGTGAGATATTTTATACAACACAAAAGCATCGCTGTAAGCAGTATTTGAACAAAAGTTAGCGAATGATGAGCTCAAAACAATAGCAATTTCATAGTTATTTATAGTCAAAGCTCCATCCCCCTGCTTAAGCGCCATTAAGGAAGCAGAAGGAGGAAGGCCACAAACAAATAGAACGTAATTTCTTCCACACCGTTGAAGTGGGTGTGGTACATGATATTGTGTCAATGTACTGGGCCCATGATTCGTTTCTACTTTGCCTAAACACTCAATGTGGTTTGGCTCGTATAATTTTATACCGTTCGAAGTTTTCACAAGTAGTCTTCGATTAAAGTTCCTTAACGCTTTACAACGTAAACGGAGAGCATGACTACATTCGTTGTTCCACCACGGGACTAGTGGATGTAGTAGTCTCGTCGACGTTTTCGGAACGTTGTTGTCCGCTGCTGTAAGGCGTGCTTCCGTAAAATACTGTACTGATTCATTAATAGGAACGTTATTATTATAAATAGGTGATACAAATTCACTAGTGAAACTGTCACATTTTGCTTTGCGCAAAATCTATCTGGGAAGACGTTCATTACAGTGTGAGCAGTCAGAAAATGTAAGCTTCACAGGAGCGTGATCACTACTGTAAGTGTCAGATAGAACAGACCAATCAAATTTAGTGGCAAGACTAGGGCTACAAAATGACAAGTCGTCAGATGAGTTGGAGACCCATCATTGAACAGAATCAAATCCAATTTGGATCGAATCCTGTCAATACGGTTCCCTCTAGGTCTGTAGGTGTTTGATCCCCAAGTATAAAATCGCCCACCAAAATAAATGGTGATATATAAAATTTACAGTAGACTGTAAATCTACTGTAACTGTCTGATTAGGTCGATCAGTTCCATATCCACAAACCTGATATTAGGTGGCAAATATAAACAACAAATTGTCATTTTATATGGTGTAGTGATCGTTATTGCTATGGCTTGCAATGAAGTCCTAAGGTTCATAGACGTACCATAGATGGAGTTGTGGGCGAGTATTGCATCTCCTCCTTTAGCTCTGTCTGCAGTGATAAAATCAATACGAAAAACTGAAAACCCCCTCGAACTAAATGAGAGTGGTTGATGGAGATGAGTCTCTTGCAGACAAATTATTAATGGGGATGTATCACATATAAGAACCTTAACCCTTTCGCGGGCAAGGTAACGATCTATCGTCACCCAGTATACTTGCTAAAACGGGCAGAGTAACGATCTATCGGTACCCTTTAAAACTGCACGTAGTTTAAGTATTAGCTAACAGATCGCGCTCTATGTTATGTGGTTCTATTCATAAAGAATAAAGGAATATTTCAACATCGATTTATATCGATATTTTAAAGTTGAAGTCGATCTACAAAGCTCACAGCCGATTGCATTTGGTTATGGAGGTTATGTTTATTGCAGCGTCATTGTTTGTTAGTGGTCTTAAGTTGTGTGTTTATTTTAAACAGTTAAATTAGTTTCTTAGTTACTTATTATGTTTACATCGTTTACTTTACTCAGTTCTATTACTTTTTCATATTAGTTTAGCGTATTTTTTAAATATTTGTGTTGTTGGTTACGTTACAAGCAGTGTAATGGCAGGGCCTAGTGTCAACACTTCAGATATTGACAAATATTTGGATGAAGACAGTGAAAGTGATTTATCTTTTGATTCGGACAGTGAAACTGGTGATGAACTTATTATTGATAGTGATAATGTAAACAATGATTCTCTTGACAATACCAATGACTTAGGCCTAGGCCTAAATGATGATAGGTTAGACTGTTATAGAATTCCTACACCCGGAATGCTTTCCAAAACACAAGTGCTGACACATTTTATAAAAACTAATATAAAAATTGTAAATATTAACCAATTTAAGTGATTTTTTTTTAAATTGTTTGAAATTAATTGGACTCTTAAGACATATACAACAACAAAAATTCATAACATAAATTTATGGTGTTAAATTAGTTCAAATTGAGAATTTTTGAGTTTTTTGTTATTCATTTTTTAGAAATTTTTTTTTTCAACATTTATAAATTTAACAATTAAAAAAACTTGAACACCATGTGATTCTCCAGAGTATACTTGTTAAGTGACATTATTTTCACTAAATTCTATATAAAATTGAAATTTTGACAAATTTTTTTGTAAAGGTGTTGTATTTGGTAAAAAAAAGGCTTGCCCATTCTCGTATACACAGTTGATAATGCATTGCCCGCGAAAGGGTTAAGATCTTCGATGTGACTACTCATACCGTTAATGTTCCATTGTATCACGCTATTCAAGTTTAAATTTCTGGCCATATTTTATGATGATATATAAAATTATTAATATAAATGGATTCGTTAACAACTAAAAAGGGTTTGGACCTGTATCATTATTTCCGCCTGTCTGGCTTGAAAGACTGTCAGGTGGTTTAAATGTAGTTTTAATTTTAGATATTTCAGGGTGAAGCTCCATAGCAACCTCAACAACTGGAATATCAGTAGTTGAAGGTTTGGTAGACACTTGAGTTAATTTTGGGAGGGGTTTCGAAGAACCCGCTCCAAATTTATTTTAGATTTGTGGGGACTTTGTAACACCCAGTAGTGTGTTGGGTTTGTATCGAGAATTTTTATTCTGAACTTTAACAAAAGACAAAGATTTTGTTTGAACTGACACTGATTGTGGTTTAACTAGCTGTCCCGTTGTGAGAGGTAATTTGAGGTTTTATAGTGGCGAAGGCACAGATTTAGCCTAGATAGCAATAGGCTTTGTATAGATTTGGCTAGAAAGTCAATGTTAGAAGTAGAAGGCAAGTTAACAGAAGTATTACTTTGGACTGCTATTAATTGCTTTATTTGCTCGGTAAGTAAACGAACCAACTCACCCAGTTCCTAACATGAATTTGGAGCTGGGGTTGATGTCGCGTTTGCATAAGATTTTCCTATGGTAAGAAGTACAGCAGTTCTTTGCCTGTATACTTTCCTCGCTTCTGGAAAGGAGAGTTTCTCTTTGGGCACAAATTCTAAAATTGCCTTCTCAATTTTATATTTTGGGCATTTCGGTGAATGTGCAGGATGGTCGCCGTCACAATTTGCACACTTTGCTTCGATATTACAGCCTTTGCTTTTGTGGCCTTTAATGCCAACTGTCCACACATTTCCTCTTTGGAGCAAATGTTGCTAACATGTCTAAATCCTTGGCATCGGAAACAACGCCTTGGATTTGGAATGTACGGTCTAACAGTTAGACTGTAGAATCCAGCAAACACTCGCTCAGGAAAATTGGGCATAGCAAATGTCAATATTAGAGCAAGTTGATTTTTTCTCGCCATTTTCTGTAAGAAAAAGTCTTTCAACATTAGTAACATGCTGTTCGGTGAGCTCTTTCTTCATTTCCTCCGTACTATCGTTCAATAAGTCTCGGCAGGAAATAACGCCTTTAGAAGAATTCAAACCCTCATGAGGTTCAACTAACACGTTAACAACATCGAAAAAGGACTTCAATTTTAATAGAGGGTGACTCTGTTTATCATAGTCAGTCTATACTAATAAAATCCCATTTCTGTTTTCTAATGGAACGAACAACTCCTGCAGCACCAGTTATGGCTTTATTAAAAACAAAGGAGGAAATCTTTGACAGATCTGACCCCTCAGTAATGTGTCGGACAATAAGGAAACTGAGCAGGTCCCTGGATCCTTACGTCTAAACTTTGCCTTTTGCTTTCGCACACAGACTCTTTGGTCAATGCTGAAAGTTGTTTTTCACTTCCCAGGGTGGCGTTTATAATTGTAGAGGCCATAAAAGAGTTAACCAGCGCATCATTATGGCGGTTGCAGATGAGACTCTGGGAATGGGTATACCTTTGGACCACTTTCGATCATTTCCATACCCCAGAACTCTGGGGCCCAGAGTATCCACTTTAACCAGACTGGATGGACATCAGTCCAGATCCGCAACTGAAGAGGGAGGATCTGACACCTCCCCCATCGCGAACACTTCTTGACCAAGGACTGAAGAGGCTGGCTACTGAACAGAAACCGCACATACAGCTTCGGCAGAGTTAGCTCACATCAGCTTACCAGATTCAAAGGTTGTTACGCTTTGATCTGGTAAAACACTCCTAGACAAGCTGCGTGATTATGTATCCCATGTCAACCATGAAGTGTAACAGCCTCTATGAATTGTAAAATATATATATGAGTGTTGTATGTGTGTGTATATTCGTAGAAGATGCTTTATTGTACCACTCCTCTAGCTCGGGTTTCGCGAGGGACGCTAAACCCATCTCAATAGGTACAGATAGTCTGCACCCCCCTGCGATAAAACCCTAAGTAAAGGTGAAGGTAAGAAAATGTATGTAGGTGAAATGGATGTATGTTTATATGGATGATAGTCTATGTGTTGTGAATGTTTGGTGAGTGTTTGACTGGGGACCACGAGGGACGCCAACCACCCTCTTATTAGGTGCAGCTAGTCTACACCCCCCTTGCGGGGATTAAAGTGTAGAAGATAATGTATTGTATTTTAGATAAAAAGATTATAACTGATAGTAATTGTTAATAAAGTTTAATTGTTATAACTGAACCACTGTTAATTTTGAAAATAAAGAACCCAGGCAGTTTTAAGGACTAGCTCCTATCAGTTGGATGCCCAACAAACACAGGTAAAAATAATGGGATTAATCAAATGCTTAAGAAAGACTTGCATGACCAATTCAGTGAATCTGATGCCAGCTATATACAAATGATGTACCTTTGACATCACTATTAAAAAAACTAGATAGATAGTAAAACAACTGGTCACCCATGAATTTGTAGACCTAGTGGAGAAAGGTTTAGCTGTATGCCATAACCATAGTTTAGTTTGGTTTGAACACATTGAATGTGCAGTGGATGGTTTATTTCCCGATTTAAGAACTGATTTATGTACAAGCCTACAAATTTCCTAGGCATTTGTAGAGCTGTTTCAACTAGTGTAGGTCCATCTGAACTTGCAAGAAGAAGTTCTGGTAAATTATTTCATACAAGATGGCCTATTTCTATGTTATTGTTTATACTGATGACCGACAGTATTTGATAGAATTCCATGTTATGCAAATAAAACACACACAAATTCTTTTGTGAAATTCTACATTTATTAGGTTTAGCCGACCATGCTTTCGCAGGTTACGGAAGTATGAAACACAGATCTCGACATTTTCATTGGTGATTAACCTTTGACAGATGTAGTTGCAATTTCCATTTTGGCGAAAGTTTTAAAATTAACAACTGTTTCGTCTGAATTGACAAATGGTAGAGCATCTTACAAATGTGCACACTCGATATTTAAGGCATGTGAATTCTCATGAAATATGTCTATGTATTAACGTATTTCTGGTAATGAATGACGCTTAAGTGAAGGCATGTTGATAATTTTAGATATATGAAAATTAACTAGCCTACGAATATTCTGATATCTGTCGCACACAGTACCCCAAGCAATTTTATAATTGTCAGGAGTAATAGGTAGGTTATGAATTAAACTTAAGGGTTTACCAGATAAACAAGAAATTAAATATGAAAACTTTTCAACAGAAGATAATGATTAATTTTTATTGATTGTATTCTCAAACATATGATAGAATGTTGTCCATTCATTTAAATTTCCTTGAAAATATTTTAAATATAATTTAGGTACATCTAATTTAACAGAAACATTAACTTGTTTACGTTCAGAAGACTGTGTACAATTTGAGTTAATTGGTTCTTCCACTGTAGGAAGCAAATTTTTAAGAAGAGAATTTATTTCTACAGCTAAATCTGATATTTCATCTTGTATTTTAAAAACTTCTGTTTGGTCAAAACTCTCCCCTTATTCCTCAAAGATAACTTGATCAAACAATTTATCAAAACCACTTGATTTTTTGTGTGTCTCTACTTTTAATACAATAAGTTTGTTTTTAAGAACTGAATTTAAACCATCAGTTCCAGAATCAAAAATTGTTTGTATTATTGATAAAATATTCAAAAGTCTATTTTTAATACCAGTAGACTACCTTACAAAAGTTGTAAACCGCATTTTGATGTTTGACTCTATTTACTATTTTTTAATTTTATTTGAAAAATATTAAATTTGAACAAAATATTCAAATTAATAATAAGTGCTGCTTATTACTAATTATCAATGAAATAAATTGATTACAATATCAAAGTAATAAATAAACATATCACAAAGTGAATATACAACGTTGTAGCTTATACAGGTTATGTTGTTTTGAAGCTGATTGACAAAATGAATGTGTGTGTGTTGCGAATATTTATAATAACTTTCACTGGAAGCGCTGTGTGCGATTTTTGCAGCAAAATGTGCGTCAGATGGACTGCGCAGTAGATGAACATTAAAAATGGCGGAAACTGAATGAAATCCAAGTAACCAAAATAGAATAAATTAAAAACCTAACTCCAAGGTTATCCAGCCCGGAGAACCAAAAAATGTTGAATAAAGAAACTGAAATAATACGGGTGATACTGAAACACTGGCAACAGTGGATGGTTTTCCTTTTATTCTAATTTTTGATTCTTGAAAATTAAAATGTAATGAATTTGTTTGTGAAAAGAGTCGGAGGACCAGATTAATAATTAAATTAATCAAGAAATTATGATTGAAAAATAGAACTGACAATTATGAGATTATTTGTCATGTTTGAAAAATTAGCTTAAGTGAACTTTACAGTACCTTTGAATACGATGGCCGACTCGGATGGCGATGATCTTGATGTATGTAGGCTACACGAAAAATAATTGCACTCACGAGTGCGAGGAACAGCTGTTCTAAACGCACAATTAGAAGGTTTATAAGTCACACATAAAATATCATTCACTTAATCTAAACACGACAAATCTGTAAATTATAAAACACTAGTATAGTCCAATGTTCACGTCATTGCACGTGGTGAAAATTGAAAGTTAGAATTGAAATTATATCATTTTAATGAAAATATGATGAAATGATGAATGATGAAAAGATTCTAATGATTTGTGCCACTTGAGGCAATAATGGGTTGTATGCACCTGAAAGTGAAATTGTGAAAAAAACCAAATAAAACCAAGAATTCCCCGGAGTCAATCTGTCTGCATTGAAAGCTGTTGAAAACCAGACTAGACTGGGGATGAAACGAATTTCGTTTGAAAGCATCCGTACTTGCAACCGGCGGGAATTTAAAATAATGTTATGATACTGAAAATCAGTGATGGTAGGCATAATTTCAGCATGTTTAGGAAAACCACGTTTAGTGATAACATTATACATCCTACCTCGCAACATCCGTATAATCACAAATTAGTTGCTTTCCATAGTATGTTGCATCACCTTATTTGTTCCTGTGGATAATAAGAATTTTTTGTGTAGAACTTTCACGTATTAAACAAATAGCGAATAATAATGGATATGACTCTAATGTCATTGAAAAATGTTAAAAACAAAATTAAAAAACAATGCAAAATTGTTGAATTACCAGTAGTCAATTCTAATAAAACCACACAAAAGTGGCGTAGAATCAATTATTTTGGGAAAGCTAGCTACAAAGTGGGTAATATTTTGGAAAAGAAAAAAACACTTTAAACCAGCCTTTTACTGTAATAGAAATATAGGAAAGATATCAATAATTTCTAAAGATAAAATAGAAAAAATGGAAAAAAAATTGGAGTTTATAAAGAGACATGTAGTATTTGTAATGCTGCTTATGTTGATCAAACAGGCCGTAGTTTTAAGTATAAACTAAGTGAAGATGAAAGAAGTTAGTGGTTAGGTTATTACGATTCTAGTTTTTCCAGTCATTTAAAAAAAATCATGCATTAACTGATTTTATTCAAATATTAAATTTGAAATTCTTCTTGTCACATCAAGGGTAAAAAATTAAACATTTTAGAAATATTAAAAATTATGACGCTTTTTTGTAATAATGTTAATTTAGTTTGAAACGATCAAACAGAATTCTTGTCTTTTTCTCCACTATTTCAAACTTTGTCAAAGCATGTTTAATATAGTTTGATTTACTGGGTTTCCCGGCTACAGGTTCCATTGTAATGTAACGAGACTTGTGGGCTTGGTCTCAAAGTGAGTACAATTGTTCTTAGGTTATACTGCCTTTGTATAAGCTTCGTCAATGCCTTTAACTAGTGAAACAATGGTCGACTAGACCAAATAAATGTAGAATTTCACAAAATAATTTGTGTGTGTTTTATTCGTATTTCTATATTTCTACATAAGTACCAATTCACCTTCTGACACCTAGCGAGAGTTAACCGAAATTTGTAGCCAAAGCATATACAATAAATTGCAGACCACAAATTAAAATGGGTCAACGAATCTCCGAAGAACAAATATTGCTTTCATCCTACTTTAAAAGACGAGTGTAAACGAATGTTAAACAAAAATAATAGACAACTTACACATCCTGAGAATATATTTCTCACAAAGATAACAAATCCAGGAACTAGCTATTAGGTTAGGGCGTTTTTTTCTACTAATTACAAGGCAAGTTTCTAAACAATGGCAAGACTGCTAAACAATGGCGACTCGTGGGTATTACTGTTTGAATTGTTCTTAAACACCCAAGCAGTTGAACGTAGTGTAAAGGAAATAACACTATACAGTGTAAGGCTTTAGAACAAGTTTGAAATAAGATCAAACAAGATGGCATTATCCATAAGTAATCGCGAGATAAGACCATACAGTTTAAGAACTAAATAAAGGGTGCATGGGTAGAGCAAGGATGGGATTTGACATAAAATCACTTCTTTATCATGAGTTGTGGGTAGTTTCATAAAACTATCGAAGAGTTAAATAGCATAGCACAGACTATTATATTATTATGTTATAAAGTGTTTTAAATTAAATACATTATAATAAATACTATAATTTCATAATCTTATAAAAAAAGACATTCAACTTTGCTAATTTTACAAAAAATTGTGAAATTATTTATAATATATCCACAGTTTACATGACAATTATAAGTTATAAAAAACTATTTTTTAATTACAAATTTCAAGCATACTTTAGGTCATTTGTACAAACTGAAGTAATTATTTCATGGTTTTAGAATATTACACAAATGTTAGTGAATCAAAACCACAACATTTGATTTATATCTCACTGCTATTGTACAAAGTTAGAATATTTTATATGCTATCCTTGCACATATTTTATTACATATTGATTCTTTGTACCATACTCTTCACTATTTACAGAGTTAATTCTGCTCTTTCCGAACATTGTTATTAACAACTGCAGATGGAACACTCTAATGTGGTAAACCTAACTTGAAGATTTCTGTAATACGTAAAATGACAAATGTGGTAGTAGATATTATAATAAGATACTTATGAAGCATCAAATAATTTATGATTGTAAATGTAATCTAAACTTTACTGATTACACTTAGTATAAGATTACATTTATTTCTTACCCAATAAAATTATTTGCATGTAGACATCCACCATGTATGGTTTGAATTACAGGATTCGCACTACACCACAAAACAATTTTTACCATTACCAATGGTAATAATGCTGAAAATACGGGTGCATGGTGAAGAACTGCAACTGGTAATGGTAAAAGTCCAAGCACTGATGGTGCCAAGAAACTCACTGGTAACAGCTTTTGTAAAAAATTGTACCTTGGTCCGAGGTGAACAACAAGAAATAAATATGCTAAAATTCCTTGGATTATATAGTTCTGTACTAATGTAAAAAAACATCCATCTTGATCAAAAATAGGATCGATATTTAATGAAAGAATATCTTCTAAGACACTTCCTCCAGTCGAAGCCATGCTTGCATTGATGGCTTTCATTGTACTTACATTTGCCCAATATGATACAAATACGATCCCCACTGATATCAAGTACATGTATACTATCACCAAGTGCTTCGTCCATAACATAAACACACAAGTTGCGGCAATACATCCTGCAAGTAAATACAAGAAACATATTAAATACTTGCATAATATAAGAAGTATCATTTAGAGGAGTACATGTTATCAAGTACATTGTCCATAACACAAATACATATGCTGCGGCAATACATTCTGTAATTAGAGAAAACAAAGAAATTAAAAATTTAATAAGACATGTTTGTCAATTAGAAGGGTGTGTGATTGGTAGTTTAATAGTATTTGCAATTCAAGGTAACAGAAAAATTACATACTTAACACGTCAAGTGCCAAGCCAGTTGTGCCACTTTTATCATACAGTGCCAACTTAAATAAACAATTTTAATAACATAAACTGTATATGTGGTTTTATGGTTATATGGAGAACAGGTTTTTTGAGAAATTGTTTTTCAAAACATTCAAAAAAATGATCGGCCGATTGGCCGACCACAATTTTGATTGATTTCCTAGGATAATTTTGATCTGTGATGTTGGTAACACATGACTCAGTGGCGGGAAACGCGTTGAGTAACTGCACGTAAACATCAAGTCGACATGGTTAAAACTGGAAAGCGGGATCGAAGAGGAAATGTCATTTTCAAGCCTATTGCAATAACAGAGTACAATGAGCAAAAATCCAGCATCGATGTTGCTGATCAAATGTCGTCGTACAACTCAGCAGTACGAAAGACACTAAGATGGTATCATAAAGTTGCAGTACATTTACTATTTGGCACCTGCATTGTAAATGCTTGGCTCGCTTACAAAAGCAATGTAGGACCACGACTGCAACATCAATACTTGTCAATAACAGATTTTAAATGCTTTCATTTTGCTTTCAAAATGCTTTCATCTTACAGTTTAGACAGTAATAATATAAATAAATGATTTTAAAAAACTTAATTGTAAATAAATAACATTGTTAAACAGTTTTAAAAATTGCTTTCCAATTTTGTAATTGTTCAATGTTTTAAATACAAAAATATGCATAATTTATTGTTTTGCTTACCGTAATAGTTAACCTTTATACGTTTATTTTTAAAAAATATAACAACTGTAGAATGTTCAAACTGTATATTACTTGTTGTAATGCATTAATCCATAATTCCAACTGAAAATTTCGCTGCCCTACCGATCGGTACGACGAAATTGACAATTGTTGAGGTATTTTATTTGGTTGTTACGCAAAACTATTTAAAGATAATAAAATGAAATATCTACGGCTATTAGCTACAATCTTCTACTTTTTACTTAGTGTATGTGTTTTCCGCTAGGTTGCAACACTTCCTGATAAAAGACTCTAAAATAAAATCTTGCATTGATGGCAGTGTCGTACCGATCGGCCGACACGCCACTTTAACTATGAGCTTGCTGTCGTACCGATCAGCTCCCCATGGCACTTAACGTGTTAAGGCATGCTAGTTAGAGAGTTATGTGATATGTAGTTAACCATATTGATTTGTTCATGAGGGAATTGAGATTGTACAAAGTAATCTTTGGATTTCGATCGAATTGCGAATTTCCAGCAAAATTTGTAAGTGTCCTTTAGTATTATGAAATCTACTATGGTACCAAAAGTTACACAACTACCATGATGGGGTCTTTTCTGACCCCAATATTCATTAGGCTTAAAAAAAAAAAATCTGATTTTTAAAAACATCTTTTATTAATACATTGATTAGATACTTTTAAATACAAAATAAACAAAATATAATACATTCTTCTTTTAAACAATTTTTTTAAAATAATGTTAAATTCAAACATTTCAAAAGACTCTTGAATAAAATGTCACTATAAAAAAAAAAGAAATAAAAAGATTAGTATCCTAATGGCTGTTTTCTTATATTATATATGTGTTGCTTAACAAATACGAAAAAAATAAAAATAAAAAACTTTATTCATTACAGAGCGTTTTTTTTTTAGTAGTTTTCTTCATTATTTCTTACAGTTGACACAAACAACCTCACTGGTGCTGTCTTCTTTACATACTCCTCCGAAGAATTTAGAACACATAGCAGTGGCACCTTGCTATGAGTGAGTGAAGATTACGTGGTAGATTTTGTTGTTCAGATCGTCGTTTCAAATGGTTGTTTTTGAGTTCTCTACCAAGTGAACTCATTGCCTTTCCACACAGGGATTAGGATTGGCAGCGTTGAAGACGATCCGAGGATTTACGCCAGTAGTGATGTTCATAATCACATATTAAATGGCCATGGCCCAGCTTCTTGTGCGACGACCTACTGAATATACTTCACATTTTTTATCCAAAATATCCACTATTACTTTGGAGATGTTTGTAGAAGTCTATAATTTCTGGTTTCTTATCTTTATAGGCATCAATTATTTGTATCTATATAGGCAACAAAGAATGCACGGAACTGCCGCTGAGTAGCAATGATTGAATCGCCACTTTTATAATACGCCTCGATAACAAACGCGCGTTGCTCAGGCGACCACTGCTCCTTGACTACTGACAATGGCGTCGTGTAGGCTTTCCAACAAGCCTACCCCCATCACCCTCAGACGTCCTGTCGCTGAACAGTACGCCGCAGAAAATAGATCGGTTTTTTGCTGCACCTTGTATATGTATACATATTATAATATATAGCTCTAGTGTCTTGTGACGATTTTTGATTACAAGTCAGCTCTTTTTTTTCCCCCATACACACAAAATTCTATAACAACAGTCTCTGCAAAATGACTCTAAAGAAGTTTTCACTTCAAAAATTAACCGTGAAATATTATCGAAAACATTTTCTATAGTCTACTTTTTTCTTTTTTTTTTTTTTTGTTTTAATTATATTCAAAGTGTTTCAAATATCGTCCCAAAACTTCTACACTTCAAAACCAGTGAAAAATTTATATCTAAAAATGCTTATGTTTCTATCTAGCTACCAATTTGTGATTTTTACAAAACAATTCATATCTTTTTAACTATAAATGATATGGAGTTGAAATTTTTCATGCTACTTAGTTTCATAAAGATACAAATTGAAAAAATAATCAATGGATTACTCTTACTAACTTCACAATGGCCGCTATTTAAATTTTTAACATTGAATATCTCAAAAACTGTTAATTTTACAAAATTTAAAGCTAAAAGGCCGTACCAAGATCACTTTCCTAATTGATACCATCTCATAAAACCTTCTCAACTTAGAACACACTAATACGAGGAGGATATATTAAATGATATATGTAATAATCTTGAGTGCTATGAGAGTATATGTACAAGTGCTAGAGAATTGGCCCTGCAATTTAATGTAAACCAATGCAACTGGTTGGAGGGTATTTATTCCATGAGCAACAACTCTATCCCTACCATGTTTAGCAAGTCTAAAGCTTTCCTAACACATGATTGTCCTCATTATGTTCAATTTTGTCAATTGTTAACTGTCACAATGGTCTGATTAAAACCCTTACACAGAGCCATCATCAATACATTTTTCTTTAAATGTACGAGTTGCAATTGTGGATGATTACTTGTCTGATTTGTACCTCCAAAACTGGTGAAAATTTTTGTTTTTAAATATTGATGGTTGATCTTCCACCTTTAGTAGAAGATGTGCCGTTTAACACATGCAACAGTAGCGTATGTGGTGAAGTAGTAACAGTAGCATGATGAAGCTTCAGTCCATTTCAGTTTAAATGTTTGAAACCACCTAAACAAAACTCACAAAATTAAATTGACTGGTCGAGAAGAGCGAAGTCGCAAAATATCATTGTGTGCGAGGTCACTTGATTTCAATTCCCTCTACTTTTTGCAATGGGGGCATCTAAAGACACTCGTATATTTCACATCCAGTGGATACCATGGAAGAATTCTGCTATAATACATGTAAGAGCTCTGAATGGGATTCAAAGGATTCATACGACACTAAAATATTGGAAAAGATTCCAGCAGTCATACAAGTTCTGTTCTTTCATACAAATTTTGTGTCCCATTAGTTTTTTGTAAAATAAATTTCCATGGAAAACAATATGATTCATTATTTTTTCCTGCTCAAATTTCGGTTCTAGGCTAATCTTGGGCGTTATAGACAATTATTATTAATTTACAAAAATAATTTAATAATATTTTGTTTGTCTTTAAAAAAGAAAAAAATGTTTTGTCTCTTGCAAATATTTTGTAAATTAACAGTTATTGAGATATTCGACGTTAAAAAGTTTAAATAGCCATTTAATAAAATAATAATAGCCAAAATACTCATTTTGAAATGAGTAATGGAAATTAATTGATTATTTTTCTCAAATTGTATCTTTATAACACTAAGTAACATGCAAAATTTCAACTCCATACCATTTACCGTTAAAAAGATGATTTTTTTTGTTAAAAATACAATATGGCGGATTGATAAAAAACTAAGTATTTTAGGAAATGTGTTTATATTAACTATTGCATTGGTTTTGATGTGAAGAATACGCTCCTGAAGTTTTGGAACGATTTTTAGAAACACCCCTGTATACACGAAGCAGGAATTTATAACCTGTTGATTTTTTTCCTGGAACAAATATATATATATATTATTTGATTTGTTCCCAGTGGGTTTTGACTACCATAAATATAACCAAAATTAAAAATCTAAGATATCTAAAGGTAATATATCCAACTGAAATAATTAGCGGAAACAATTCTAAACATCTTAAAACAAAATTTACTTTAAATCATATATTTTAGATGTATCCCAGCCGTCAAGTTTCACCTTACGAATCAACTTTCTATAATGAACTATAAGATATATTAATGCCACTTCGTTTTGCATTATCTGTTAAATATATGTTTAGTTAAGTACAAACAAATAGGTACGTGTACGTGTGCAGAGGTTTTACGTGTTTGTTGTCAATTTCAGGTTTCTATATTATCTCTATAATTGAGGTTTATAATCTTAATTACGAATATCGGCAGATGAGCAAATAAAGTTACATTGTAATTTATATATTGTGGCTTATGTATTGAATTTTTATCACCAGCAATCAATTATAAATCACACACTGTTCAAGACTAGTTTTAAGGTCAATTTTCTAAAATAAGTTATGTTATTCCTCTGTGTGATGTTATTTGTACATAATAATATTTCGATTAAATAAATTTTAACAATAAATAAACAACGTATTGAACATGCTCAGTGGTTTTTACTTTTACTTTTGTCTATTATGTATATATTATTGTTATATTTTCCGATTTTAGTCCTACCATTTTAGTATTTTATATATAACTTAACCGATTTGTGGTGATTCTTTCAACCAATCTAATCTAAATTTTAATACTCCGCAAATAGATTAGGTTACGTCAATTGTCCAAGGAGCACTATGGCGATATTAATAATAAGGAAAACAACGATTCCCCAAACCACAAAACTAAGATTATAATAAATCTAGGTTAGGTCAGGTCATATTATATTCAAATAGACTAACTTAAATTATTTAGTTTAAAACCAACATGGTTTTAAAAGTTTAAGTTAATAGATCTTGGTTATAATTTTACTTGTACCAAGATTTTTAGTTAACAGATACACTAACACATAAACATATTTTCAATTAGTTTGGTAATAATATCTGTAATTTAATACATTATCAGAATTGTTCCAATTGGCTGATGCATTAAAAGATGTATACATTTTCAATTAGTTTGGTAATTCTTGGTTCTAATTTAATGCTGTAATTTTATAGTCAGCTGATAAGGATAAATCCATTTGTAAATTAGTTTGGCAAGTCTTGGCTAATTAGTTAATTCACAACATGATAGACTATCCTTTTTTTTTTTACTCAGAAGTAACAATTGCAATTAGGCCTATATCGTGTACTTAGTTTACATTCACATCATTCATATGGTTTATTTCCTATCATATGATGCAGATTTTTCAGAATTTGACCAAATGTTGTAATGGCCTACTGCAAAGAGCAACACATATGAATAACTAAATGTATAAGTTGGCGGATGGCTTATAATGTGTTTTATAAGGAATTAAAAAAATCAATTCAGTAATGCACAAGTTACTAAATAGCACAACAATATGAGGGCAGTAATTGTGGAATGTAACATCTCCAACAGATATTCATTGAAATATTAATTTTTTAAGTTTTCAATGTCTAAAACTAAATTAAAAATTTCAAAATACAAAACATAAATATGAAGAATAAAAAAGGTCCTTTTAGCATGTATTTTGGTTGCCATGTTAAATTTTTTACATATCAAGTTTCTACATTACATAAGAAGAAAACTAATGGTTCACCTTATGTATGATGTCATACAAACATGACTATAACAAACACGAAAAAATAATAATAAATTGGCACAATAAATTCAGCCTACTTTGACATAAAATTAATGTAGTTGACAATAATTTAAAGATTTATCTGAGCAGGTAGTACTGTTGGGATATTACTTTCTTTGTCAAGTAGATAAACATCAAATTTTGATTTATACTCTCAAAATGTCATGTGTTAGTTTTTTTTTTTTTTTCCATATACACAAATGATGACAAATGTCCGATTAAACCATATTAAGTAACCATACCAAATACCGTATGTAAACAGTATTTCATCTAAATACTAGTTGAATTATATTAATATAATAGATCTTTATCTAGCTTGGCCTGTTTTGGATGAAAAAGACAAGTTATGTAAGGTTAAATTATTTTACATTTTTTATTTCATAATATTCGTATTTAACGGGAAAGTAAAATTATAGCAAAAGTTGTATTAGCATGCACAATTAGTTTGATTGATAATTGATACTCAGTTTATTATGTAATAACTAATACCTAGTAATCTGTAATTACTTCAGTAACAACAATTTTCTAGACTTTAAACACCGGTAACCTATTTTATGCGAATTTGGTACTTTTAATAATTTTCCATTCTTACAGTAAAAAAATGAATTCCGTGTAAATTTTTCTTTTATCTTTTAAAAGTAAGGCTTATTATATTAGTACATAAATTTGGACAAATTTGTTACCTATTGATGTACTAAACTTGTACATTTTGAAATTTGGCAAATTTTTTTTATTTAAACTTATTGATTTTGTAAATTTTTATTATTGTTATTATTATAGACTTAACCTTCAATGTTACTGTACAAAAGAAATTTGTGGTGGTTTCATTTAATTACTCAAAAAATAACATTTTGTTAGGAAATATTGTTACCTGCAGAGTACAAATTTTGTCAGACGTAATTTTATAAGTTAATGTAATGAGACACAACATTACTAAAGATAAACCTACAGTTTACTTCAAAAAAGATGCACTTCCACAGTATATTAATTTGGGAGCATGGAATTAGAAGAATATGAATCTAGTTTGAATGATAATATCAAAATAATCGAATGATTAAATGCAAATACAGCAACATATTACAATTTAGGGGACACATAAAAATTCTGTGTTTTTGGGCGGGTGAGAACTAAAAATACTCTTTTGGCATGTTTTTCTTGTTATATGTATTAAAGTATCAATATAAAGGTAAACAAGTTTTGGTCATCATCACCTTATAAAAAAAAAGAAAGAAAGAAGATAAAATAAAGACTCCTTGCCCTCGAATAGCACCAAGGACAGAAAAGAACAATTATTGGTCAAGAGACTGGATAGGAAAGATGAAACAGGGATCTAACTCAAGACTAATGAAACAAGCTGTAGATTCAGCGAGGTTCCCTTGGGATTCCTAAGTCTGTACTCACTAAAGTGGGCCCCTGAGTGTAAGAATAAGAGGTATTGCCACATTCTACGACAGGTTAATGTGGGATGATCAAGACAGTAATTTTTGGAACAAAATAGTATGATGTAGATACCTCTCTATAATAGATAAATTAAAAAGTATGGAAGTGGCTTAATGATATTGTTAAATCAATGGATATCATTTGATACATATTTACAACCTACAGAACAATTATTTTATGTCTGCTAAAGTAAGGTCTTGAAGATGATTACCGTCAAGATAAACTTCATACCTTACTTTAAATAGGAATAATAATATTTTATACAATTCTCACCATAAAAATTGAAAATGAAAAGTACCAAAAACATATACAAATAGGTCATGTACATATTTCAATAGGAATTTACAAGTTCACATAAAACTCTCAAGTAGCCTGACAAAACAGTGCTTATTTCCAAAATGGTGACTGTTTTAAAATAATAATATTTATCAGTGGAAACTAATTTTTAACGGTGAAATTTCGACATAAAAATTTACAAATCTAATTTTTCACCATTAAATTGAAATATAAAATTACAAAACTGTGTTAATAAATAAGATTATGACTAATTTTGCTCTGGAGTAAACATCAACATCAAGATTCATGCATTGTATATGAAGCATAAATATTAAACATCATAAAGGTTGTTTTAGTTTGTATTAAGATATGATGATTTCGATAGTTGTAAAAGTTAAAATTTAGTATGTCAATCTAAAAATTAGATAAAATGTTTTGCTAAACTGATTTAGTACAAACCTTACGTTGAAAATGTAAAATAGTATTTTTATGCAAAATTCACTATTTCACTGAAAAATATTTAAAAAATACCAAATTCACATAAAAATACGTTTTGTTAAGTCTAGGGAATAGTTGTCCCTGAAGTAATTATAGATGACAAGTTTCTAGAAATTACAAAATAAAGTGACTATGGACTAATATAGATTACTTACTAGACTAATTGTGCATGTGTAAGACAACTTTTGACAATAATTTTACTTTGCTGTGAAATAAGAATATTATGAAATAAAAATCAAATAGTTTATTGTTACTTGACTTGTCTTTTTCATCAAACACAAGTTAGGTTAGGCTAATTATACTAATATAATTCAAATATTATTTACATGAAAAACTGTTTATATATATATATATATATATAATCTATGGGTATTATTTATCTCGATCATTAAAATGAAGTCAGGGTCTCGTTGGTTAACACACATATTCTAATTAGATATTTTAATATAAAGGTTAAAAATTAGATTCTTACCGCAATATCTACGTCGAAATTTCATGGTTGAAATAAGTTTTATTTAACCTTTAATTTAACCAGAGCTTAGTTCTGTAAGCGCCTTACTGGTGTTATATAAAAACTGTGTTTTAAAACTTATAGACTACAAATTGTGTTTGTGAGCGTTTAGCATTTTAATTTTTATACAATTTAGTCGCTTAAGTTCATTTTGGGATTTTTTTACTTGTATTTTGTTCATCTTTTTACAAATTGTACTTTCTACAGTAAAAACTGTTGAGTTATTCAATAATTAAAACAAATATTTTTCAAGTACAGTACTACCTCGTTTATCCGGACCTCATTCAACCGGATGTCTGGATTATCCGGATCGATCCGGAACAAAAAATAAAAAATTTAATCAAGGATAAAATAAAGCAAAAGCTTAAAGTTTCAAAATATTTTAATAATTACTGTATTTTGAATAATATTTTAAATAATATTTATAATAGGCCTATTTTGAAACTTTAAGCTTTTGCTTTATTTTATCCTTGAATATGGAGTTTCAACAAGAAATATCTGCTATTACATTAATGTTGATAAAAACGTGATTTCCTCAACACTACAGTGTCGCCTCGAGGTATTAGGGCGGGTTGTTGATGCACTGGGAAGAGAAAGTGGAGGAGCAATGACCTCTGCGTCACCATCCCCCTATCCCGATGCGGCATGACAGTGTGAAATAAATACAAACCAGGTGCATGTTTACAACGCATCATAAACCATCATGTCATTTTTACAACTTTATTGTTGTCGGGTTGCTAAGACTCAAGGGTGTAAATCAGTAAATGTGAACATTTTGTCACATCTTAAAGCGGTGCCGCCAGCTTTGGGAACCCCCGTTCTTTTTTTTTGGCAGTTGGCACATCACATCCCCAGTAGGGAGTAACGAGGACGTGAATGAGAATCGGCATAGTATTTAGAGATGGGCGTTGTTACTGCTATTTGTTTATATTCGTGTGTTAGCGTTTGTGCGTGGAAATGGCGACGAAACGAAAACGTAATGTGCTTACAATGGCCCAAAAGTTAGACGCATTGAATCGTATAGACAGGGCCGCATTGAAACGTAACACCAAATTAAAACAGAGGAAGATAAATGACTTTTTTGTAAATAACAACTAAACCCTGTGTAAATTAAAAGCATGTGTAAATATTTCAGGTGTGTAAATAAAATGTTTTTCATTATTTACAGTACATTGTGTAATTTCGTGTATTGTGTAAATTGAATGACTGTGTAAATATTGTGTTTTTTCATGACTTATAAATGGTAAGTTATCATTTTATATTTTGTTTTATTTATCTTTCTATAATTTCGGATTATCTGGATTTTTGATTAACCGGATCACTTCCGATCCCAATTAGTCCGGATAAACGAGGTTGTACTGTAATATAAAAACCTACTTCTTTATGTTTTATTTTATTTCTATGTGTTATATACATAAATATATATAGCTTTTATTTTTCTTGAATTATTGTGAATTGGAGGGGGAGACAATTGCAAGACTTATGTCAAGTGTTTGAAAGGGAAGAAATGGAAGTAGCTGAATGACCATATGGTTTGCTTTATAAGGCAATTATTTGAAGAAAGTAACGAAGAAGAGAATTTGCCAAATGATGAAGAAGATAGTCAGGAAGATAGGATTGTTGAAGACGGTATCCAAACTGTAGATTTGGAACAATCATGTAATGAGTCCAAATTTTAAAATATGTCACTTGCAAGCCAATTATATGAATATATCTTACAATGGTAGAAGACGTGTCTATATTAGTAAAGGCAGAGATATGTTATGGAATGTTCAACCAAATAGAAAACCATCAACTCAAAAATAGAAACATTTTGTGAATGTGAATGGGGTGCGTCGCTCACTCTGCAAAAGATGCTAAGACACTTTTTCAAGTCTGGAAGTTATATTTTTTTGAATAGATGGTCAGTAAAATTGCACAAAACACTGTGCCACCTCGTTTGAGATGAAAAAACAAAGACGCGTGGTGGACCGTTTTTTGGGTGGCACGTGCCAGCCTAAATATCCAAAGTAAAAAAAAAAGACAAAAATCTGAGTAAACCATTTACAATCAAATTAAACACAGATATACAAATTTCTAGTTTAATGGTTTATTTTTAAAAAATTCTTAACAGTTTCTTTGATATGCCCTTAAATAAAAATTACATATAAGAAAACTTGAATTAACAAACAAATCCCTCCCCAAAAGAAATAAACTAACCCTCCCCTTTATACAAAAAAATACAATTATTATTTGACTTAAATTCCCAAAAAATATTACATAATTTATTTAAGTTTAATACAAAATTGAACTATGATAGAGTAAGAATTTAAATAGAAAAAAAATTAATAGAAAATTTTTATTATTGATCTAGACGTCTCTTCAAAAAAATTATTAAATTTTTAAATGACCCGTTGGGGGTTGTAAGGTCGAAAAAATTGCTAGCATATCCCATCCTAAATATATATATAACATAACATATGATTTGCCTTACATTTAGACAAGTAACAAGTATATTTTGTTTAATGTCTATAAGTCCTGCTAATTCTCATATGCAGACATAGATATATAAAAGATTTTGTTCATTGTCACTTAATATCACTTGATTATCATTAAGGCTGTAGTTGAAGAAAGAAATTGCGCCCTGATTCTTGGACCAGTATTAGAACAGGATCACAGAGAATGGCAGCCTTTAAAATTTGTCCTGTGAAGCTAGGACGGCATTGCGAAGCTTGTAACTTTTCACTTTCAAGATGTTTCCTTTCTTTTTTTTTTAAACAGTGGTTAGCTGGCAGTTCTGTAGATTGCCCCAGGTTTTTATCTACATGCCTCAGGCTTGAGGAATGTTTAAGCTATGTGCATGATTAGGATTTGTTTTTTTGGTTGTTTTAAATAAAAATGTGTGGCAGATTTAAATAAACGCTACAATACTAATGTTTAGATTACCAAAAACAAAGCATAATACGCCACAGAGATACAAACACCATAAGAAATCAGACCTGTTTTCGACATATTGTATATGGCAGGTGTTACAAGAACAACAGATCTAATTTTAAAGGACCTATAGTCTTCAGATGGATTTGGAGTGAAATCTTTTAGGTGTGTCATGTCTATCAAAAGGTTCAAATTTATACTTTGGGGCATAAGATTTGATGATCTTATTACGAGAGAAGAGAGGAATATGCTGGACAAACTGGCACCAATAAGGGACTTACTCGAAAAATGAATGGAAAGCTGTCAAAAAAACTACGTAGTTAGTGAAATTGTGACTGTAGACGAAATGCTAGTAATTTAATGAGCAATGCAATTTTCGACAGTTTATAAAAAGCAGAACAACAAGATATGGTGTGAAAATTTACGAATTAGTTTGTGCAAGAACATTCTACACTTGTAACTTAGAAGTGTACACAAGTAAACAAAAAATAGGGCATTTTTACATCAATAATTCATCCACATGTTGTGGTACCTATTGTTCAACCTGTCTCGGGCACAGGAAGAAATGCCACTGTTGACAATTTCTTTACTTCCATACGTCTCTGTTTTGACCACTTGAAAAATCAACGCCTAACACTAGTCAGAACAATGAGAAAAAATAAGAGAAATTCCTCCTTCTTTCTTTGGAACTAAGCAACAAGGAAGTAGGGAGTTTACTTTTTAGTTATACAAAAATATATATGATGGTGTCTTACGTGGCAAAGAAACAAAAATATAATACTCTTATCATCATTGTATGATGGCAATCCAACAGACCTTGACCAGGACCTCTCCAACTTTTGGAAAACCCAAGATTATTTTATTCTACAACTCCAGTAAGGGAGGTGTTGACACTGTAGACAAGTAAAAAGAAACAAAAATATAATACTCTTATCATAATTGTATGATGACAATCCAACAGACCTTGACCAGGACCTCTAACTTTTGGAAAACCCAAGATTATTTTATTCTACAACTTCATCAAGGGATGTAAAAGTACAAAGAAACATATTCCACTGCAAGGGAGTGCAACCGCTGGCCGAACAGAATTTTTTATTTACTTTTGGACATTAGAGTGCTCAACAGTTTCATTATCCTGAAAAGCAATGTTCAAATTCCAAAAATCAAAAGAAGATAGTTTTTGCAAGATTTGGCAAAAGATCTATGTTGAGATTACATGCAATACTGTCAATCAAAAGCATACCAAGGCACACAAAGCAACGTATACGCAAGATCATAGACATTGACCAACTTCAACAATAAAGGACTCAACTATCTGATGATGTCAGTCCAGGAAGATAATACTGCTGTAGAGGAAAAATGAACTGTCAAAAAAATAAAATAAAATAAAAAAATATGTTCAATGAGTAATATTTTCATTTGTCAGAAACACTCTGCTACAGCTCAGTGTGTAAATTGTGTTCAGATAGAGGATGGAAGTGAAGTGAGTAAAGTACAGTGACAAACTTTAAAAATAATAATAAACTATGTAAGTTTCAATTATTTTGTTGTGGTTTTAATAGTACAGTAGTCAAATCCTTTTTTAAATTTTTATTTTACAATATAAGATTTTTTACTTCTATAAAAGTTTCATAGGCTACATTTTTTTTTTTTTTTTTTTTTTTTTTTTTTTTTTTTTTTTTTTTTTTTTTTTTTTTTTTTTTTTTTTTTTTTTTTTTTTTTTTTTTTTTTTTTTTTTTTACCAGGTCTGTACATATTTATGGAATAGTAAAATAATTATAAAGATGTAATATTTTAATTTTTTTTTTTCAGTGAAATATGTCATTCTAAGAAAAATATATTTTTTTTACTACAGTAAAAGTTTAAAAACTGTAAAAAACAAAACAAAAAATAATTAAAATTTTAGTTTTTTAATGTTATTATTTTGAAATATATTTTAGTACTATTAAAAAATTTTATATATTAAGTTTCACATGTACAAGATATTTTTAAGTTTTATACATTTCTATGATGCAATTTTCTTCTAAATTTTTCCAAGTCTATATTTTGAAAAAAAAAAATAGTTAAAAGGATAAATTTCCGAATTTTGTTCAATTAAATATGTTTTTATGTTCTAAAATAAAAATAAATCTTGTTTATACAGTAAACATTTATTATTTATAAACCTGGAGGTAATATTTATGAGCGCCAATTGTGTTACAAAATCTATGCGCCCGATGGTAGGTTAAATAGACCTCAAAATGATTGTTTTGGAAGTTAAAGTTGAAACATCTGAAATCCCATTGTGATATGTATATCACCTATGTATGATATACCTATATAGGTTATATGTGAATTTGGTATTTTTCATTTGTAATTTTTAGTCAAAAGATAAATTCCGCTAAAAAAATACTATTTTTCACATCACTATAAGCTATGTACTAAACGAATGTACATAATATCATATATAAAATAATATTTCTTGTAAATAATATTTGAATAATATTAATATAATTGACAAAAAGGACAAGTTAGATAAGGTTAAATTAGTTTATATTTATTTCACATTGAACAAATATGTCTTAACATTGACTGCTATTATAATATACCTATTTCACGGAAAATTCAAATTTTCCCAAAAAGCTGATTATGCATGCACAATTAGTCTGATCAATAATGGCTTAATTCTGTATCATCTAATCATTCAAAATCTTGTTAGCTCCAGTAAAAATGAAAGCAATTCCAGTAAAAATTTACTTTACCTATCGTGAGATTAAATAAAAATATATTCCAGGTTCATTTAACACATACCATACTGAAAACCAGTATACCAACACTGAAAAAGAAAAATAGTAATTTTTATAGCGGAATTTACTTTTTCACAGAAAAATTGTAAATGAAAAGTACAAAATTCTCTTATATATAGGTTATATATATCGTAATGGGAATTCAAAAGTTTTAGAGTCATTTGTTTTAAATCCTATTTCAAAAGAAACTAATTTCAACCATGAAATTTTGACATCAATATTTGTAAGAATCTAATTTTTAAGCATTAAATTCAAATATCTAATTAAAAGATGGTGTTAATTAACAAGACTTAAGACTATATTTTAAACATCAAGGTAAACAACATGCATAGATAAAATACCTATAAGACAACTAATATTAAGATTCACATATCGTATGACAAATAATGCACATTGCAAGTCATATAAGTCATAACCATTTCTATTGAAATATGACGATGCTGATATAATAATATTTTATATAAACAGTATTTCATGTAAATAATAGTTGAAATATCTTAATATATTAGATCCTTGACTAACCTAACCTGTGTTTGATGAAAGAGACTTGTCTAGTACAATTACATTACTGTATTTTATATTTATTTTATAACATTCCTATACCATAGTAAAGTGAAATTGTTGCCAAAAGTTGAGTATTTCTGAAAAGACACATTTTCTATAGAATCTTGCTGAAACAATTATTCTGAAATCTACAATGTCTAAAAGTAGTATATTAAACAGATATAAGTGGGCGGAAACCGTTCTAAGCATTTGAAAAACAAAACAAAATTTACTCTTTACTATGTATTATAAGATGTAGCCCGGCCATCAAGTTTCACCTTATGTATCAACTATCGCCTTATTTATCAACTTTCGACAATGAAATACAATGGCACTTGGTTCTGCATGATCTGTTAAATATATGTTAAGTCAAATTCAAACAAATTACATACTACGCATGCGTTAAGGTTTTACCTGTGTGTTGTCGAACTTTAAGTTTTGATATCACAATAATTGAGAAACAAAGACCAGAGCACTGTGGTGACAATATATACAGATACACTTTCAAAAGTCCCTTACCACACTTGGGAATAAACAAAATAACAAAAAACAAAAATTTTTGTCAAAAGTAAAATGTTTATTCCTTTTAGACCCTTATAGCTATTACAACAACAAAGTTGTCATCTTCAGAGGGAATCTTAACAAAGACTAAATTAAAACAATTTACAACTAAAGTGACCAGTTTCTCTACCCCACTCCTCTGGTGCATTGACCTATCAACAATAGGGTTGACAGTTCAAAACCTGTACTGTTACCTGGAATGGGGAAGGCCCATTCAAAGATAATTTGTTTAGGGATGATTATATTGTAAATTCCAAAACATCTTTGTTTGTTAGAGGATTGGGCCTTCCCCATTCCAGGTAACAGTACAGGTGTTTGAACTGTCAACCCTATTGTTGATAGGTCAATGCACCAGAGGAGTGGGGTAGAGAAACTGGTCACTTTAGTTGTAAATAGTTTTAATTTAGTCTTTGTTAAGATTCCCTCTGAAGATGACAACTTTGTTGTTGTAATAGCTATAAGGGTCTAATAGGAATAAACATTTTACTTTTGACAAAATTTTTTGTTTTTTTGTTTATTCCCAAGTGTGGTAAGGGACTTTTGAAAGTGTATCTGTACAATAATTGAGGTTTATAAACTTAACTACGAATAGATATTAATTTATAGATGAGCAAATTACATGGGTCATATAATGTATTACATCTCTATCAAACAGTAATTTATGTAAATAAAACACAATTATTCTTTTGTAAAATTCTATAATTTATTTGGTCTAGCCGACCATGGTTTCGCCAGTCGGCTAGATTCGAAACCATGGTCGGCTAGACCAAATAAATTAGGCCTATAGAATTTTACAAAAGAAAAATTGTGTTTTATTTGTTAAAATGGAATTCTATCAAGTAGCCTACCGTCGGTCATCAGTGTAAACAATATAGTAATTTATGTAGTTGATAATTTTATAAAGATAATTTTGTCTCAATGTCAACTTTCTAAAATGAGAAGATTAATGCCTCTGCATATATGACCTGTTATTCGTACATATACAATAATTTCTACATATTAAATCGGACAATAAATAAACATTGTATTGCACACATGGGGTGGTTTTTATTTCTTTTTCTTTTATATATTATATAGCCTATACATTATTGGGTAACTATGTAGTGTGCCTGACGTAGTGATTTAGTAGTGAAATTTAAGCAAATCGTGTTCTACATACCTCATTTTGAAACAATTGGAACAACCTTTACCTGGGAAGATCCTTTTGAAGTCTCAAAATCTATTATTTCTGTCTAAAGTAAGCAATTTAAAAATACAAATTATGGGCTTATGAGGTTAGGAAATTTGTATATGTTGATACGTATGACAACAATGGTGAATCTATTGAGTGTCTTATATGTTTATGTTCATCTATGCAAATAGGTTTAGTTGGGTAATTATATATATATTTAGCTAGGTATCTGTAAAATTAGATGGTCTATATATCGTTATCTAACCAGAACTAGTAAAGGAAAGTAAAAATATATATACAATAGAACCCCTTTAATCCGTCACCTTCGGGACTGGGGGCATGGTCGGAACGCAAAAAAGGTCGGATAATCCAAAAAAAATCAATATTTATTACATATTATATAAAGAGATTTTTTTAAAGTGATATATAAACTTTTAAAAGTCTATATATAAACACTGCAAGTACTATAGCAAATCAATAGAAACAACACGAGAGATGACACAACACTGAATCGGGAAAGCGATAACAAACCGGATGAATGGCGCCAGACAGGCCGTGAGTCATCGACAAGTCGGCACATTATCGCGAGCTCGAGCACGGTCGGATTAACCGGAGTAACGGACCACCCGAGGGCGGATTAGAGGGGTTCTACTGTAAATATATATACCAGACCTTCAGTTCCTTTACTATGTCTGGCTAGGTCAATATATACATATTAACCTTCCGAGACCTAGTTCACATGATTCTGAAATCATACAGCGTAGTAATATTTACCTGTTAGAAGACAGTTAATGCACATACGTTTAACAACACATTATTTTATTACCTATGCATAACTTATGAAACCTTGACGCATAGGCTCATTCCATACTCTGATCATCAAACGCATTCTTGCATATTGCTTATTTTTAATAGAAATATTGGATTTTGATACTTCAAAAGTGTTTTCCCAATTAAAAGATGATCTAATAGTTTCAAAATGAGGTATGTAGAACACAATTTTTTTATATTTCACTACTAAATCGCTACATATTTACCCATTATTTTCTAATTTTGGTCCTACACTTTTAGTATACATGTATAACAACCTAACCTAACCTATCTGTGGTGATTCCTATTAAACTAATTTACATTTTTGTTTACAAAAATTCCACAAATAGGCTAGATTAAGTTAGGTAAGAAACATGAAATTATTGAGTTTCAAATTTAAGATAATAAATCTTGGTTCTAATTTCATTAGTACCTACAGTTTTTAGTCAACTGATGTACAAAACATAAATACATTTTCAAATAGTTTGGGTAAATATTATGGTTGCAATTTAATTGGTTACCTATCTGATTTTGGTAAATGTCCAATTGGATATCATAATATATTGGTATGTCCAATATCATGAAATCGTATCGTAATAATCATATCTCATTATTATTATCATGAAATCGTGTTTTACATATATCATTATTATTATCATGAAATCGTGTTTTACATATCTCATTATTATTATTATCATGAAATTGTGTTTTACATATCTCACTATTAAACAATTGGTTCATCCTTAAGCTGGGAAAACCCTTTTCAAGTATGAAATTCCATTATTTCTGTCTAAAATGAGGAATTTAAAAGTACGAAATTCTATGTATGTAAAACACGATTTCATAAAATTTCTATATTAAATCGTAAAGGGCTATCAACTGGACATTTACCAAGATTTTTTCCATTCAGCTGACGAATTAAGATAAACACACTTCTAGTTTGATACTCCTTGGTTCAAATTAAATTTGTTGCAATATGACAGTCAGCTGATGGACTAAAGGATAAATGTATTTGTAATTAGTTTGATATATCTTGATTATGACTCAATTCACATCTATCTATTTTTTTTTTTTTTTTTTGCTTACTGTAACAATTGCAAATAATTGTACAGTATGCTTAGTCTCCATTCATATCATATAGAATCTAGACAATGGCGGCTGGCTATGACAAAATATATTGTAAAAAAGTCAATTTTATTTTTTTAACTTTAGAATTGTTTCGCCAATTATGTCTAATGAATGTATTATTTTTAGAGATCATAGATTTTTTTAAAAATATTTGTCCAAGATTCTATAGAAAACACTTAATAGTGTAATATCTAGTAGCCGGTCATATGTAATAACTTCAGTAACAGGAATTCCCTAGACTTTAGATTAATCTATATTTATGCGAGTTTGGTACTTTTCATTTTCAGTTTTTACAGTGAAAATATGAATTCCGTGTATATACTATTTTGGGTCAATCCATATATGAAGTGATCCAGAGATGGTTGCTCGACCATTTCAAAAATGTTTATATTTCTACTGTCGTTTCTCCCATGTTTTACGTGTTCAAAACCAGTTTTAAATTTTTCTGTATACAAATGGCGGCCATTTTGGATGCACGGCAGAATTGTGAATTACTAGCACCTTTGCACAAAATAGTCCTAGTTTCATTCCAAGGACGGGAAAACTCTAACTAGACATTAGGCTAGGCTACTACTGTGCATGTAGCCTAAATCAACCATTTCTGTCACTCTTATAAGTTGACATCCTTTTTTGGAATTGCTGATTGTTTATTTTTCAATTCACTACATATTCAATGATTTTGACCTTCAATTCACAATTGTAATTTACACATTTTCCTATCTGCACCACTAGTAGGGGCTCGGAGCGTCTTTGTATTGTAGACTTTGTTGACTTCAAATAGCCTAGATACGTCTGAATATTTAAATTTGATCACAATATGAATATTATATTGTTAATGACCTTAAGTTTAACATGAATAAAGTTTACAGTAACTACCTATTTTCTTCTTCTTCCACTTTATGAAACCAGTTTTGACACTGTAGCCAATTGTGTAGAATAATTGAACTACATCTAACTATATTTTACGCAAATAAAAACATTTTTTATAGCTTATTTTTCAGTGATGGTGTTCAATTTATTAAATTGTTAATATTTTGAATTAATTATGATGTATTTTATTTACAACATGACAAAGGACCTAAATAAATTGAGCTTTTGAGAGAGAAATATTTAAATAGCGTTGCATACATTTAAGGTATTGCTAATTATTAAATTTATGAATGAGT
Source organism: Aphrophora alni (assembly GCA_963513935.1). Taxonomy (NCBI): domain Eukaryota; kingdom Metazoa; phylum Arthropoda; class Insecta; order Hemiptera; family Aphrophoridae; genus Aphrophora; species Aphrophora alni. Next base: position 91,426,453 of record OY740765.1, read on the forward strand.
GTAAAAGAATAATAAGGTGCAAATATTGTTATTGACGTTAAAATAATTATTATTACTATGGTAAACAAAATCATTTGATAAACTTCGTCTTCTCTCATCCCTAAAATCAAATAAGAACCAACAAAAACAAATCCTTGGCAAAAATTTCAGTTAAGGTAGTTTATCAATGATAAAAATGAATAAGAACCAAGGACAATGACTATGAAAAAATAATTATATATGTGTCAATAAGGGTCAAAACATGCTTAGCTTGTACTATACATACGTTCGTAAACCATATTTAGTAAACATCAAAGTTCGAATGACGGTGGTCAAGGTTAATTTTTGTTTTTTGTCAATTATTCCTGAAATATACATTTTTTTACTTGCGATTTAGCACATGGATTTAGGTTATTAATCTTCACTTTCCGATAAAATCTGAACGAAATCTGTGGGATTCATGACCGACTATTGATTTTTGATAACTCACGAAACTATATTTTTGGAGAGATAGCAACCGATACGTTTTGTTTGATCTTTTAGAGGCTATACATTCGCAAAATCTTCGATTATAATAATAATAATCTTCGAGAAAATAATAATTTTGTGTTATTCTTATGGGCAGCTAACCTCTAATTTTGAGTTATAAACAAAATAAAATAAAAATTCGGAGATAATGCCAAAATATGGCTACATAACAAATTTGATTAAATTTGGTCCACACGTTTGATCTGTAAAACTTACAAAAGATAGACAATATTCTAAAAGACACCTTTTTGGACTCATAGGACCTCAAAATGGATTCGAAAACAAAACTAGACTTTGATTTTTTTGACCCATCGCATAACACTCTCTATATTACATGTTAAAAAGTAGTAGCTGCATAGCAACGAGTTTCCAATAACAACATCAGGGTTCATTTTCATATTTTTCAAAACTATGAACAGCCATTTTGAGATATGACTGGTGTTTTTTGACAACTTGTTTGCTCGTTTTTTAAATTTTATTCAAATAAGCTGTTCTCGGCTTACCGTGAGGGTGTAGCATTTCGTTACCCATTTAGCTAGATGAATCCAAATCACTCTACTATGTGTAAGTTAGATAGAAAATAGCAGCAGAATTTGGTGTATCTGAGCATTTAGTTAAGATAACTTATAAATTGGTAAAAGAGTAAGGAATTTTACCAGATCTAGGTAAAAGAACACGAGTCAGTATAAGTGACCGTACTATAAAAAGAGTAATTCAGTTTTATGAGAATGACAATAACAGTAGATTATGTCCAGAAAAGGAAGACTGTGCCAGTGTTGTCATAGATGGTGTGAAGACCTATAAGCAAAGCACCTTTTGCTTGGGATCCTAAATTAATTATTAATATAATTATTAATTAATTAATATGATGTCAGGATATTAAATTGGTTGCTCTAAATATTGTGAGTTGTGCCCAAAATGGTGTATTCTTGCTGGCGCATCTGGAACATATAATGTTTGCATATGTGCCACACCACCAAAATACCAAGCTGATGATTGATGGGGTAAAATTATCTGTTGACTATAAAGACATGATTGTTTATGACAGCGAAAATTATTCCTGCATGATGGATATGTGCCAAATGGCCAAGTGTGAATACTCTATTTGATATATTTTATTCGTCAGAAGAACGTAATTTGATTCCGGATGTTGTGAATAAACTATAAAAAATGAATTAGGGTACTGCAGACAGAGCTGACATGATTACTGTAAATTGAAAAATGAGTATTTTGAAAATCTAACGGAAATAGAAAAAATTAATATATCTAAAATTATATATAAACCTATAAATATCAAATTGACTTTGACATGTAACTTTTTTGTAATGAAGTTAATATTTATTCAAAATACACCGTGTTATATTTAATCATACAGTAAAAATGAATGATATCTAGACCTAAAAGCTACGATTTTTCATTTGTAGGAAACACTATGTCAAAAATAGGCTATAATAAAAGCAAAGGTTGGATCTTGATCAGTATCACATGAGTCATAGTCATCTAAACTACTAGAAAAAATAGAATAGCTATCATCCAGGCTATCATTAGTTTCTTTATCTAAAATATGTCTACATCAGATTCAACAACAGATTGCAATATTTTATTTTCACTCACTGGAGAGTTACAATGTTTTCTTTTACTTATTTTGACAACAAAATATACTAAAAATTATAAATTATAACCTACACTAAATATATTTCAAAACATTCAATTGAGAATAAAAATAGTTCACTAACACAATTTCTTTTGCAAACCAAACAAACATACTAAAAGTCTAGTATAAAGAGACGTAAACATTGACATTATGTTGAAACTGCCAATGCCTCAGCAGGCGAAACCATTGGTCGGCTAGACTAATAAAAAGTAAAGTTACAAAATAAAAAAATGTGTTTTATTATCTTTAAACATGGAATTCAACCAAGAACCTTCGGTCTTAACAGCAATAAAAACCATTTTTAACTAAATATATATAAAAACTATCGTGAGTTTTGACAGCATTATTATATAAAACAAATGTTTAATATATAATTGTAATGTAATTCTTTCCAGATAGAATTCATTAAATTTCATAAAGATTGATTAAAAAATGATGGTCCTATGTAAGATACAGCAGAAGGCCGAAATAACAGCTCTAGGCCGTCTGTGAATATAAGTACCTGGGCCGATATATAGGCTCTTGGCGGTTAAAGGGTTAATGATATTTATTAGGGCAAAACTACTAGTATATTACTATATCCACACAAAATATTAAGTTCTATATCCTATTCCATGCCTAAGAAAAAAAAATTGAAGAGAGTAAATTATTTGTTTTTTAAATACAATTTCAGCTCAAATTTTCTCATAGAAGAGAAGGTAAGATACATATAACTAAATTTATTCAATGGAAAATTACCTACAAAATGGCTTTTGTTTCAGTCTTTCAGGAGAAATAGTTAATAAGTTATGAGTGTTAACATAAATGCCTGTAAACACAAATATTAGCTTGCGAGGGAAACCAAAATGGCTTCTATATGTAAAAGATAAAAGATAAATGTTTTTAAACTGGCGTTGAACACCTAAAACATGAGAGAAACAACAGTAGAAACATAAACATTTTTGTAAATGGTCGAGCAACCAACTTAATTTTTTTTAGGACCATTTCATATGGATTGACGACTTTTCTTTTTCAAAGTAAGATTTGTTGTAAACGAATTCGGTAAAATTTTGTATCAGTAATTATCAAGTAGGTCCAAAACAGTGACTACTTAAAAAAAAAAATTGTAACTCGTTTATTACATACCTTATTTTGAAATAATAATAGCCTACAATATTTTAATGCGGAATACACCAAAAAATTAAAAACTCGAAATGCACATATACATAGGTTAACTACACAGAGTAATGAGAATTCATAACTTGAAAAGTGATGACTTAATATCAAGACATTCACGTATCAAGTGATGCATGCGAATTACATGACTTATAAGATGTTAAAATTTAAATATAATTTTTCATAGAATGTTGTTTCTGTCATTTAGGTGTATCGGGTTAAAATGAACTATAAAACAATGATTACAAAGGTTTGGCTATGTGGCTATATACACAGGTTCTCTAAAAAGTTTCAGACCTAAACATGAAGATGACAGCACTTGTCCACAAAGTTGGAGAATATGTTTGCGCATGCGTTAATAAATACTCACAAAAATTGCATGCATTTTGGACACATAGTTATTGTTTGACAATCGTTTGAGTGAGTCGATGTGAGTGTTTTTGTGAAAATGGAAAAATTTAGTATCAAGCTGTCATTAAATAATTGTTTTTGAAAAGCAATAGGCCTAAACAAATTAGACGAGTTGGACCCTGTGTACTCTGCACCATCATTTACCACAGTGAAATTTTGGGTAGCTGAATGAAACATGGTTGGTACTAGGGTGACAATGAACATTCAGGACGGCCAAAAGCTGTAACCACTAACGAAAACATCACTCAAGTTCACCAAATGGTGTTGTAAGATCGTCGAATTAAGGTTAGAGAGATAACAGAGGCTATGGACATGTCCAAAGAACATATTTGTCACATATTGAATGAAGATTTAGCCATGAAAAAGCTGGCCGCACATTGTGTGCCACATTGCTCACATTGGACTAAAAACATAATATGTTCAAATGCAAATTTCCAACAATCTGTTTTTTGGAACGGTGTAGGCACAATAAATCAGAATTTTGGTGCCGATTAATTACTGTAGATGAAACCTGGATACACAAAAACACAGTCGACAGAATGGATGGCAAAGGGAGACTCGGCTCCAAGAAAGGCAAAGGTTGTTCCTTTGGCTGGGAAAATGATGGCGACTGTTTTCTAGGATATCCATGAAGTTATTCTAATTGATTATCTTGAAAAGGGGAAAAACATTACAGGAGCACATCATGAATCGTTACTTTACAAGGTGAAGGTAGAAATTGTGGAAAAATTGACACATTTATAAAAGAAAAAATGGCCATGGCAAAAATCTACGAATTATGGTTAAAACTGCTTGACCACTCTCCATACTCACCAGATCTAGCCCCAAGCTACCTTGATTTTCTTCCCTAAACTAAAGGTTGTGCTCAGAGGACAAAGATTTTCGTCAAATCAGAAGGTCATCACCTTCGTTGATAACTATTTTGTGGAAAAAGGCTCCAAGTACTATATATTAAGCATGCACATTACAGCTTAATAAATATTAAAGTAAGAATATATTTTTAATGTTAAATAATAATTACTTTATTAGGTCGGGTCAGGTGGCTATATATAGCCACCTGACAAGACCTAGCCTAGGTGACTGCATATACCGGTATATAGCTTCCTAGCCAGACCTCGCCTACGTCATTTACGCAACTTAGATGCTACTCATTGTGAAGATGATGTCATACTTTAATATTGCCTATTTTCTAATAAACAAATGCATCTTGTGACTTTAAAAGTGTCTTCCGAAATTAAAAATTATCTGATTGTTTGAAAATAAGGTAGCGATGACACATTCATTAACTTGACTAAAGTAGTCAAAATATTAACGTAGGCTTTTCTTATCAGAGCTGGATTTAACCTAACAACAACTCTATTCCCTCGTTTTCAATGTGCTATTTGACAGTGAAGAAATGCATTTCGTGTGTCTTCCAATTGTGTGTGAAATGCAAATTGTCTTCCAAGAAAAAAATATGACCTGATTGTTTGAATAGGCCTACGAGATAAATAATTACGATTTCATAATTTTTTATAGAAAAATCTGAGACCGAGGTACAACCGATATTTACCGAAGATAGTATAGACTAGTAATCGATTACCGATCAGACTAACTGTGTATATATAATACAAACTGTTGAAAATATTTTACTTTGCTGTGAAATACAAATAATATTATGATAGTAGGTCTAAGTGATGTTTGTTTATATGAAATAAGTTTGCAAACGGAGTTTTTGGTATACAAAAATGTACATTAAATTATTGGTTGCAAGAATCACCACAAATATGTTGGGTTTAGCAAGAATAATTACGGATAATTTAAGTGGTTACGTATAACCTAACCTATCTGTGAATATCAGATATGTTATCTGCATATGGATCTAAATTATCAAATTTTATTTTAAATTTCAAAATAAGGTTTGTACTAAACGAAGTTCACAATATTTTAAACTGATCTTTATATATCGACTTACTAAATTTATACTTTGTGTATGTATTTGGTACAGTAATTATGCAGTAAAGCTTCCCCCATATTTTAATTGCTAAAACTCATGCATACTTAAACTTTTTTTTAATAATTAATTACATATTTTTGTTAACAACGCAAAATAATTTTCAAGTCTCATAATCCATTAATATTAAAGAAACTGACACTTTTTGACATAAGGAATTAAGGCTTATGTGGGTTTTGACAAATGTGTACAATGACAAGATGAGTCAAGTTTGTGACTGCATTATCGGTCTATGTTTACAAAGGTCCGTGTAATATATATCTCATTATATATTATTGATTTACATACCATGATGGTAAATGTTTACTTTAAGGTGGCTCCGTATTTTTCAGATTTTATTTTTATATCGTCTACTACATACCTTACTTCATAAGAATAAATAATGTTTTCCTAGCGCCGATCACTATTTTTCACTGAAAAATCACAATAAAAAACTATCAAATCTAACGTATTTATAGGTTAGACTTGTTAGACATAATGATAAATGTTCACTCTTAGGTCTCATGTTTTTAAAGATATTTCAATCTACAGTAGCCTATCCGTGATCACAGTTTTTATCCGTGATCTAATTTCAAATTATTAACTTCAATAAACTTACGAAAGGTTTGGCCAGGTGGTTATATATATATTTATCTACCTGGCCAAACCTGTCAGGGTTAAAAAAAGTAAGCAAATTATAAACTTCAATAAACATACAAAAGGTTTAGCCAGGTTATTATATTTATATATCCACCTGACCAAACCTGTCGTGACATGAAATAGCGATCTAGCTTAGCCATTGTGTTAATGCGCATGCGTCAAACCATACGATATTATTCCTATTATGTCTTGCCATTAAGTGTAACCTATAAACCCCTCAATTTGATTGTTTTTAAATTATGATTTTTCAGTAAAAAATAGTGATCGGCGCAAGGAAAACATTATTTATTCTTCTTATGAAATAAGGTATGTAGTAGGATAAAAAAATAAAATCCGGAAAATACTGTGCCACCTTTAAGTAAACATTTATCACCATGATTTATAGTAATGTAACATAGCCTACAGCGAATAACATAAAGATATACTGGTAATGCAACCACAAACTTGACTCACATTGTCATTGTACACATTCGTCATAACCCAAATAAGCCTAAATTTCCTATGTCTAAAATTTTAAGTTTCTTCAACATTAATGGATTTTGCAACTTAAAAATTGTTTACAAAGGTTACAAAATATGTAATTAGGCTAATGACAAATAAAAAAAAAAATGTAAGTTTGCATGATTTTTTAAAACTAAATTATGCTTCAATGCATGCATAATTACCTTTGGTAAATAATTTTAATTTTCAATTTGGTAATTGTTTACAATTACTTTGTCACCTCTAACTTCTTAGTATTTAGATATATGTTATCAACAATGGACTACAAATGTCAGATAAACATGTTTGAAGGCCCGGAACAACTAGAAAATACCAGTTACACAGGGTCAAAGTCTTATCAAAGCTGCGATATGAAGCAGTCCTTTGAAGTCAGTTCTAATGGCGTCGTGATCCGGTTTCAATCCGTTTACCTATGAAAGGTATGGCCAGGTGGTTTTATATATATATATAGCTACCTGGCCAAACCTGTCATGATAGCCTATATAATTATCTCGCAAAGTAAGCATTATTAACTTAAATAAACATACGAAAGGTTTGGGCTGGTGGATGGGTCAGTTCTAAAGGCGTCGTTAACCGGTTTCAATCCGTTTCTGTGCGACAATTGTGAGCTAACTTTAAGTAAGTTTATAGTGATTTCTAAAGTTCTAATTATTCCTTTATTTACAAACATAAATATGTCAAATGTCTTCATACTAAAAAAGTTAGAGGTGACAAAGTAATTGTAAACAATTACCTTCAACTTTTATGATAAATAAGTGAAAATAATGGTAAATTTTTTAAATATATTTATATAGTGAAAACACCAGTAAACTGTTAAAAATTTGGTAAATATGTAGTGTTCCTGTCATTGTTATTTTCTTGCTAAATTTATGCAATTTGTGTTCTAAATACCTTCTTTTGTAACAATTACATGATCCATTATTACGCCGTACACTTTTTATGTTTCATAATACCTTATTTCACTTCAAAATCGAGCATTTCTTGACATTCTAAACTATGCAATCACACTATGCGTCTAGGTTTCATAGATTATACACATTGAAATCACTCATGGGGCGCATGCACACTATAATAAATTTCACAGGTTCATATTACTATACTTCTATGATTTAAAAATCTTGAGAACTAGGTCTCGGAAGGTTTTAATATATATATATATATATATATATATATATATATATATAATATATATATTTACTTTGACAGACCTAGTAAAAGAACTATAGGTCTGGTAAGATAAAAATATATATACATATATTGACCTTCCTAGACCTATAGTTCATTAACTAGATCTGGTTAGGTACATGATTGACAGTAATTGACATCTAGTTGAACAGTTCTTTAAACAAACCTATTTTCGCGGATGAACATAAACATTTAGGGATGAGACATTTAATAGATTCACGAGTTGTCACATGTAGTAACGTAAAAAGTTGAACTAACCTCAAACAACCCGCAAAAGGTCATTATGGTAAATATGTATTGATGTTGTCCAAGCAATTTTAGTGCGAAATCTCTGCAATTCCTCTTCAAAATAGCGTTTTATCCATCAATAAGATATTACTTTTCCATGCAAGTGGTTTTTTATCCCTCACAATTGATTATTTACTTAACAATTATAGAAATAACAAAGCTATATAGGTGTTATTACTACGCTTCTATGATATAAGATTCATGACGACTAGGTCTCTGAAACCCAGATCTAATAAAAGAAGTATAAGTCAAGTAAGTTAAATATATATAATATTAACTTATATATAATGTAAGTTATATATGTAAGTTATATATGTATGTATGTATGTATGTATGAATATATATATGCCCTAATGACCTTCTTTGACCTGTAGTTCTCTAACTAGCTCTGTTAAGGTAACACGATTACACGACATGATTGATTCTAAATGATATGTAGTTTGACAGTTCTTCAGAACTATTTTCTGCATGGAATAAAAAACATCAATAGATTTTACTTAAAATGATAACATATGTGTCGAAATAATCTCTAAATACCATAAATCAGTTATTTTAAATTGCTGATTTAGAATTTAGAAATAATGGTAAATATCGGTTGTAGATATTCCTTCGATTTTAATATAAAACATCATGAAAATATAAAGTACTTACCTTCTAATCAAAGGATCAGATCATATTATATGGAGCAATAAACATTTCAAGTCCTAAAATGCATTACTTTTTTATAATAATAGGAAATGAGATTTATAAAAGTATGAAATCCAGCTACTTAGGTTATGAATGCCAACATTATTACTAATAACTACGTTTATCAAGTCACTAAATGTATGATAGCTTGTTCTATTAAGTCTTCTACGTGACTATATATATATTTATTAGGCAAGCATATTATAGTTTATTATTATAACTGTATATGATTGAAGAATCATGTCCATTAACACAATGGCTATGCAAATTGAGTTTGATTTCATTGCTATTTACCGTATGAAAGTAAAAAGAATGAGATACATAAAATGACGTGTACATATTGCGAATTGTTTCTTTTTGATCAGCGACCTTGCGTTATATAATTTATATCTTGGAGTCAATCCACATCAGATCACCCAGGGGAAAAAATGTCACCTACCACTTCAGATTTTGATAATTTTTTTTCTGTGTTGCTATTACAAAATTAGGTACTTACGTATTAACGCCACCGCAGCAACTTTGCGCATATATATATATAAGGTTTGGCCTAAGTCGAATACTTTCAGAGATATAGATAAGCCTAGTCAAAGTTAGGTTAGGTTAGGTTTTTCAATTATTTATGTTTCATTATTTAAGGCCATAACTTGTTTATTTTTTTAAAAAAGAACAACTTGCTAACAATACTTCCTTTCCTTGGAATTGAAATGTTTTGAAAAAAAAACATTTCAGCGACTATAAAACATATTGAAAACCATTGTTTTATTTTTTTATTATTATACATGTAAAAATAGAAGCACAAGCTTTTTTTTTTGAAATCGGCATATTTTAAACAACACAGCAACTAAATTTTGGTTTTGACATCTTTATTTTTGAGAGTTATGAATTTTCTATTATAAGTGACACAGTGATTGCAGAGCCGCAGGAACACTAAATCCGCCTATTTTACTAAAACTTTGACTTCCTATACCTCTGAAAGTATTTGACTTAGGTCAAAAAAATTTGGCATGCTTTTATAATTTGGTAATAGAAACGCATAGAAAAAAATGATCAAAATCTGAAGTGGCGGGTGACATGGCCTGGGTGAACTGATTTGGAACAACCCAGGTTAAGTCAAGTAGGCCTAGGTATATATAGCCATCTGACTTGACCTCGCCTATGTGATTTATGTCTTTACTAAGTCTTCAGGTCTCTCTCTCTCCCCCCCCTCTCTCTCTCTCTCTCTCTCTCTATATATATATATATATATATATATATATATCCACCTGACTTGACCTGGCGTTATATAATTTACATCTATCATAGGTCGTCAGGTAGATATATATATTATATATAGCCGCCTAACTTGACCTCTCCTATGTAATTTATGTCCATTTTGTAACTTACACACTTAGACGCTACTAATATACCGTACTTTAATATTCCTATTTTCTAATAAACTAATACATTTCCTGACATTAAAAGTATCTTACGAAATTAAAAATGTTCTGATCGTTTTAAAATAAGGTAGTCATAACACATACACTAATTTCACTAATGTAGTCATACATATTAACATTGGCTTTCGGTAATTAGACTTTAACAGATGAATTCTGTTGTATTCTACGTGTTATTTAACAGTGAAGAAATGCATTTTGGGACTTGAAATATTTAATGCGCCACATAACATGATCTGATCCGTTGAATACAAGGTAAATACTCTGCTTTCATAATTTTTTATAGAAAAATCGAAGGACGATCTACAACCGATATTTATCGAAATAATGAATTGTGAAAGATAAAAAGTGGTATGCATATTAAATAAGTATTGAAATGATTGAAAAAACACTATTTTAAAGAGGAATTGCTGAGATATGACACTTAAACTGATCGGACAACTTCCCTCTATATTTACACAGTAAACCTATAATTGTTGCAAAAGGAGATAGGAAGAACACAAATTGCCTACATTTAGCTAATATTTACCAAAAGTTTTTACTACGATTATTAACATCTAGCCTATAACTTATACAAAGTTTTATAATTTGGAAAAAAATATATTGCAACCAAAAAATGGAGGTGCAAGGTATCTTTCATTTTTAGTAATGATTTTTGAACAAATGTTTTCTAAAGTGTGGCAATGTAAATTCAACTTTTACCCTATCTTACAATATAAGCTAACTCACCTAAGAATGAGACAATCACTTTCATTCCTGTTAACAGGGAAATTTTATAAAATTCGTAATGTGTTGGTGACTCGTGAAAAGAACCAATTTTTTCAGCAATTAAATTGTAAGTAGCATTAGTGGTATCTTCGCCATTTAAAATCTGATCTTTTGGTAGCCCCAGCCCAAGCCTAAACAGTTCATCAATAATGAATAAGGGTGGCACTCGTAGAATAACATCCACTAAACCAAATATTTTGCTTCGAAAAGACATTTTCACTTCACAGCAGGTAAAGATATTAATTAACAATTCTTTAGTCACACTTAAACTATAAGTCACATGTAGTATATATATGTTATGCTGTGTAACATCTATGAAACATTTTTTTAAAAAGGGGGTCGAAAGAAATGTACTTGAAACATTGTAAACTTGTCAGAATATAAATGTCTGCGAACTGCAATGACTAGAAAAAGAAATATTTTGGAAATACGGTTCAATGGTTCAATACGAAATCGGCTCGTGTCCATTGTTCATGTTCATTACACAGTTAAATTTTTTAACCTATGTGAAGGACTCATAGATTAACTACTATGAGTACATCATCTCTCTCTGATCATATGCAGGCGATTGCATTATAAAGGTATAAAAAAAAATATTAGGTGTTACAAGAGTAAAATAATATAATATTTAAAAGAGGGAGGGTACAAATAAGAAAATTGTTAAAAATATAATACTGCAATTATATTTTTATTACTTCATATAGTTGAATAAACTACATTAGTGTGAGAGTGACTTAAAGAATCTAGAAAATTAAAAAAACTTTCAAGATGTTAAAGAACATTTTATTACGTTCTATTGATTTTACTCTCACACTATTGTAGTTTATTTGACTATATGAATTCCATAAAGGTATGACTTTTGAATATTGTTAAGAAATATTACAAGTTTGAAGTAGGACCACGACATTCTGGACCGAAAAAATAATGTGTCACTACTCCACTAAACGATCTATAATCTAGGTTCCACTATATCACAGTTTGCATTTCTCCTAGAATACATAAGTTCAACAAATATTTTCACTAGTGTCGTTTCCTCTATTTCTTATTTTGTGTCCCTAAATGTAAAATGTTTTAAATGTACAGTTTCATTATTCTTCAATTGAGATAGGTTAATTATTGTTGTTTATTGTAATTTTCTTATAATTTGTTGTTGAAGTCTATATTATTATAAACCTTTAATTTATCCCTTAACTACTTTCCTGGGGTAAATTTTGACCCCTAAGAGGAAAATTTTAGTTGTAGTTAAGGTTGTTGTAGCAGGACTAGACGGCCTATCAATGTATTCTTAGTTGTCTTTGAGTCATACATGAGGGGTGTGAAACATCTTGTTTTTCTTAGCTCTGTTTTAAATCTAATGAACTTCAGGGTCGGGATTGACCAAAAGATAGTAGTTGTGTAACTTTTTAAATTTATTATCCTGTTTTGTGTGTGTGTGTTTGTCAGGTCCCCCACATCATTCTGTGGGCCCTTTGCCAGCAGTCATGATGCCCCCCCCCCTGTTACCTATTAAATGGTGAAAATGATTTAAGAGGGGGGCAAAACCCTTGCATAAAACATGCTCCATGCAGAAGCATATAACTTTGTCATTTTGTCATTAAACATTTTAAAACAAAAATCATACAATAATCGAAGATTCAATATATTCTGATTGCTTATAACATATTCAATTTTATCCTCCACTTTTTTTTTTTATAAGAGTGCTCAAAATAACCAAAAACTATTTATATTATCAACATGATAGAAAGAAACCCAAGTAGTACAGAATTTGATCATTTGAATAAAATTTATTTTAGACCGAATAGAATATATTTGATGAACATATATGCTTCTGCGCAAATAATTATGTAACAAAGATCACACTAAGCGACCCCTTGTTGGGAAATATTGAACTAAGTCAGCGCGAAAAGATACTGCAGTCATTCACAAAATATACCATACGTTGTTTCACAGTTAGTTGTTAATTATATTACTTGTTATTTATTAACTCGCCACGTCATTTCTTTATCAATCTCTATCAAATTTGAAAAGCTTTAGTTATGTTTTAAAGTTTTACTTATGTGTCGCGATAGCATATTTAATTTTATTCCACTTCCAGAATCTTCCGATTCTTCAGATGTAAATGAAAGGATGTTTTATTGTTTAATTGAAATCATACAATAGATTTTTTGAGTCTCTTACAAAATGTATGAATTTTAGATAATGCTATCAAACTATTATCTCACAATGAAGAGTCTGAAATAAAGCAATATCTGTTAAAATGTAACATGGATTAAATAGGGCTGTCAATCATCAAATACTTCATAAAGTTGTTCAATATTTTAAACAGTGATGAAGAAATAAGGAGACTTTAGGAGCTTATTGAAATATAAAAATAAAGAAAAAGTTTCTAATAAACATAATTTTTTAATAAATAACCATTTTTTCCCATAAATCCGCCAATTTGTTTTTTGTTTTTTACAGAAAAACATATTTGTGGAAATAGATAAGATATGGGTTCAAATTTGGTATACACATTATTAATTTATGTTGAGTTTTACAAGTAGGCCTACAGCAAAACAAAGACTTTATTTTGTAATGTTTTTATAATGACGGCGGCGGTTTAAAAATGTTTAACACCAAATATCTCGAAACCCATTAACTTTACTGAATCTATTTTCACAGTTAAGTTTCTTTTGTAAGGAACGAAATGGTTGATTTACAGGAACTAACTGTTTTCTAATCTATCTCTATATGACATTTTTTCTTTAATGTTACATATATAATGAGCTCCCATAACTTCATAAACCACTCTGTATATTCATATCAATAACCGAAGTACCTATATGTATACAGAAGCTAATTAATTATTATTCTCATAAATTTATACCACAGTACTATTTCGAATTGCATTACCTATTATAAAATACATTTTCTATTAATCTTTTACTTTCTTTTATAATATAGGCTACACACTATATTAAAGAAAGAGATATGTAATTAATTGACAAAAGATCTAATATTGATTTTTCATTAGAAAATCCCATTTAGTTATTTGAATCAATGGTAACCTGACATAGTATTGCTTGCTAGCTATTCCTGGAATTGGTATATTTAAAAATAGATATCAGAGTGCATGGGAAAGAAATATAACATGTCAGACCAGTGGGCAGTTGGTCAATAAGAATCTTCTAAGTGCAGATCAGTCCTCCTAGTTATTTTCGGAGAGAATATTTTATGTGAATTATACTTTTAAAACACACACACACATATATATATATATATACATTTTAAATTATTTCCCCAGTTATGTGTTTTTATTTGAATGTAAATAGTAGTGTAAATATCCTAATGAAATTGTACATGTGCCCTGCATTTTATATTAGTATTATTTTATAGGAAATTCAAATTGGATATATTATATTGTGTATAAATTTATTTAGTAATTGTAATAATGGGGCCTAAAATACATAGTCATCGTGTAGGCAGAAAGTAACGTAATCGTGGAGGTGATAGACTAGCCGAATATAGGATTTTGCAGCATTGCAGAAAAGTGAGTGAAATTACAGACGATGATATTGTCACCGTGGAAAACAACGAATTAAAGATATAGGGAACGGTGGTGAAATAAATGATGTAGAGCATGTAATTATTGAGTGTAGTGATGTCCCAGAACTTGAGGAACTGAAATATCACAATAAACCAGAGTTAACCGGTCGAAGAATAGTGGATATATCTTATATAATTGAGGAAATAAAGATAATCTCCAATGATAGTGCCTTTGGTTGTTCATTTTATAAGCTCATATTTGAGAAAGAAATTAAAACGGGTTTAGATCTGGCTTCCGTTTTATTTGTAATATGTGCAACATGTCTCAAACCATATTATTTGAAGCAGCTCAGTCAGACCAGATGAACATAAATACAGCAGCAGTAGCTGTTATAAGGAGTATCAGTAGTGATTATTCAGGACTACAACAAGTGTTTGAGATTATGAATATCGGTTGTATGAGTCAACCGACAACACGACAAATACTACCACATTGTATCTGAAGGATGGTATAAGACTGCTCTACAAGAGATGCAACACACTGCAGAAGAAGAGAAACTACTGGCTCTAGAAAGAAGAGATGTGAACCATGAAGGTGTGATACTACTCATCATAGTTTAATATAGATTATATTTTATACAGTTTGGTTAATTTATTAGTAACTGCCTTATCTACAATCAAATACCGGGTGGTTCAAAATGAATAGCGGGGTTTTAACGCTTTAAAACTTTTATTACATTAAACTTACCACTATAAATGACACATCAAATGAAAAAGCAACTCAAAGAGTTTTACAGAAAAGCCTACAAGTGTTCAATGTGAGCACCATTCGTCACACGGCACACGTCAAGACATTATGCGAGTTCTTCCCAAACTTTGATTAGTGTTTCTTGAGTAATTGTAACAGCTGCTTCAATCCTGTTTCTTAATTCGGGAAGGTCAGTTGATAGTGGAGGCACATACACACGATCCTTTATGAACCCCCAAAGGTAGAAATCGCAAGGCGTCAGATCGGGTGACCGTGGAGGCCATGCGAAACAAACTCTGTCTTTGGGCTCTTTGCGGCCAATCCTGCGGTCGGGTACAGTAACGTTCATCCAATCGCGTACTTCGTTGTGTCAGTGAGGCGGCGCACCATCTTGCTGGAAAATGAAGTTCTCTTGTTCATTATCTTTCAACTGAGGGAAGAGCCATAACTGTAGAGTATCAAGATAAGAAGTATCTTTGCCACTAGCGCTTTCTAACGGATGGCGGCGAAAACATTGCATGCACATGCGCACTGGTGCCAACAAACAAAATTGTTTGAGTTGCTGTTTCATTTGATGTATCATTTATAGCTGTAATTAATTGTAGTGTAATAAAAATTATAAGGCGTTAAAAGCCCGCTATCCATTATGAAACACCCCGTATTATGTTTAATCTGGAAAAGTGTGAAATTTGTATTTGCTATAAAAGTACACATTTTGTGCAGCAAATAATTATTTAAATTAAGTTTTTCGTCAAATGTTTTGTCAACTTTATTTTATGTGAGTTTTATAAACCTGACTTGTATTCATAGAAGCTGTAATGAATACGATGATGATGTTTCAACATTAACTATTAATACAACTTTAATAAAACAAAAAAAAGTGTTTACTTATTTATTTAAAATACTGTTACATTACTATATATTGAATACAGTTTTCGCTCAATTATGTAAGTAACTAAAAGATAAAAATTCACGTAGACATACAGGGAATAAAATTTGAGCCACACCAAAAAGGTTAAATTATCAGTCCAATAAATGAAAACTATTGTATAATTTACATTTCAATAAAATTTAATATTATATCTAAAATTATAATATTAGGATGGTCCAGATTTTATGAAATATTAATATTTTGAGCTATGCTATTTATAAAAATGTCGAAATTGTATCAATTCATTTCTAGACATTTTTTGATAAGAACTAATAGAAAATGTGGGATATTTCGAATCATTCAACTTCATTAAAATCTATTGAGAAATTAAACAAATAAAATTGTTGGTCAGCATTTTGAATTTTAAGAAAAGATAGTAAATTCAAACTTGTGAAATTCAGTAATTTTTCAAATTGTGTTGTAATATCTGCAGCTTCTAATGACTTGAGAGTGGTAAATTATTTTTATTTCAATTAAATAATCCCGATGTTTATTTCATGGAAATTTATAACCAAACATTAAGTTACCATCATATTGAAACTTATAATATGATTTGTCTAGATATTACAACAATTAGAGGATTGTATATGTAGACCTATAGGACTTGTAAGTGTTGTTAATATTGGTTCCGTAGTTTCCGAAAGCAAAACAAAACAACATGTTTTGTAATAGATATAGAGGCGAAAATCAGTCTGAATGAAATCGAGTATTTTAATATACTGTATAAAGAAAGAAATTACGACTGATTAAATGTTCAATAAATTTTTTATATTAATTTATTACATTTTCAAATTGAAAATTCATACATTATTAATAAAAATTTGCTTTTAGTTTTTCATAACATATAAATTTTAAAGTGTTATCCCTTAAATCATTGTCTTTCATAAAGCTGAATTGAAGAACTGGGCTGAAGAGTTCAGTCAGTGCATTAGTTTCTTCAAATCTTGTCTTGAGATCAGACAAAATAAGAGCCAAAGCTCTATTATACACAATACTAGTTTTAAAAAGGTTTTCTTCTTCTTCAATAGTTGTTTCCAATTGAGGGCGACCTCTTGATTTTGGAAACGTAGATGGTACGTTGATGGATTCTGCCACTAAACGTCACTCACTGATGATGTCTTCCCACGAATTTCTCAGTTGTTGCATGTCTTCCTTCAGATCATACATCAGTTTCACTTCAATGTCCAGAGAAATACTCTGTGATTGAATTATTACACTCTTTTCATTGATGCAGCCTAACACTTTGTACCAAAATACTGTCATACAAAGGCCTTGAAAAGAAGAAAAGTATTTTTAAGACCCATAGCTTTATTGTATGCTTTTGGTTCTAAGCATTATAGGCTTGACTTCAACTCAGTTAATACTCGTTCTAAGGCCGTTAATAGTTCTGGGCAGTGCTTTGCAACGGGACATAGGCTTCGAATCTTTCGTACCACCTTGTTTGTGATTGTTTTTTTAGTGAAAGCGGCACTTCAGAAGTCAAAATATCCCATCTTCTAGGACTATGGGCGAAAAAAGAATACATTGTTTCCACGTTTCCAAAGAAGGTCATAATTTCAGGGCATGTTTTTAATGTATTAACTCCTATTCTGTTTAAGGAGTGGTTTTGTTACTCACAGCTGTTGTAGATTCAGACACGATTTGTACGCAACACACTCCATATCCAATTAACCAATTGATATTACTCTGGTGTAATATTTCATTTATACACATAAATCTAGTCCTAGTGATTTAATTATTGTTTTCTTTCTATGATTTATTAAAAAATTTCTACTTTTAAATTTTTTCCCCCGTCCTTGCGGGCCCCGTTGCCATAGCAACGGTAGCACCGGCCATGTGGGGGCCCTGATCCTCATAGAGACAATCTATAAAAGTCTGTCAATATTTGTTGCAGTGAATATTTTATAATAATTTGTTTTCGCCATTCCGAATATTGTTATATTAATTAAAATATATAAGACTTACCGTCATCAATATTCTGTTTGCGTCGTTCAAATGACGGCCGTTTCGGCTATTCAGCCATTATCAAGTTGTAAAGTAATCTGGTTTCCCTTCATCAATTAAAAACACTTATACACATTACACAAGAGCAAAATTACACACGAAACACTTACATGTACACGAATATTACTGGTATTACAGCTTGAAATTGGGAGGGGTTGAGTTTTGTTATCTATTTGAGTTAAGACGGTGTCATACAATGCATTAGAATTAAAGTTTAGTTTTTCGTTTAACAACAAGTTACTGTCAATTTTGAAATATCTGTATATTTCATACTGTTCCAATGCGTTCATGAAATTTCCTTTCTTACATCGATGTAATATTTTAAGGGTGTTTTCTATTGATGTATAATTATGATACTGCTGGATGATGTGTTCAGTAAATTTAGACAAGGTTCTTGTTTGGTCCATATATTGTTTGGCTGTAGGGATATGTTCTTTAAACCTTTTGTAAAACGATCTTCCAGTTTGCCCTATGTAAGTCTTTGGGCAATCGTTACACGACAACTGGTACACTCCAGTGCCATCGTATTTATCCTTTAAATTATTCCTTCTATTTACATGATATTGTAATTTATTTGTGGTTTTATAAGTTACTTTGTAACCTTGTTTATGGAGCACATTTCCGAGTATATGTTCAAGACTCTTGTAATAATTAAAAACTAAATATTTGTTATCCTTTTTTTGCTGTGTTAATTGATTGGTTCTGCTTTTTCTGATTTGTTTGTTTAACAATTTATTTACAATTGAAACGTCATAACCATTTTGGACAGCAATAAATTCTATTGCTTTTAGGTCTTCTTGGAAATCTGTTTTAGTCATAGGGACATTTCTCAATCTATAAATCAAACTATTGTAGGCTGCCATTTTATGTGAAATGGGATGGTTAGATGAAGCGTGGATAGCATGGTCTGTTTGGGTTGGTTTCCTGTATATACTGAAACTGTGTATTCCATTGTTTCTAGTTATTGTAAGGTCTAAATAATTGATGCTACTGTTATTTTCAATTTCAGATGTGAACTTCAATGATGGATGTATGCTGTTTAAATAAATAGCAAAATTTTTAATTTGTCGCATTGTGCCTTGGTACAAGACAATATGTCATCAACATACCTGTGGTAGTATGTGATGTTCTTAAGGTACTGTATTTATTTTTATCTGTCATTGTGATGGTTTTCAATATGATTTAAAAATATTTCTGCCATTATGCTGGATAATGGACATCCCATGACTAATCCTTCTTTCTGGCTATAATATTGGCCGTTGAAATTAAAATAATTATTCTGGGACAAGCAGACATTTAATAAGTTAGATAATTCGGCTATTTTTTCAGAGGACATGCTCTTATTATCTTGTAAGTTGTTTATTAGTATGGATATTGTTTCTTTAACAGGTACATTAGTGTATAAATTGGTTATGTCGAAGGACACTAATATAGAACCTGGTCTAATATGCATGTTTTTTATTTTGGAAATGAAATCTTAGGTGTTTTTTAAGCTGTAAGTGTTGTTAAACTTAAAGTACTTCCTAATTATCCTATCCAAGGTTTTTGAAATTTTATAAGAAGGTGCGCTTGTGAAATTAACAAGCGGTCTAATCGGGAAGTCAAGTTTATGTATTTTTGGTAGTGATTTCAGAATGGGTGCATATGGGTTAATCTTTTTGTTGAAGAACATATCCGCTTTACATAATAAGTGCTTACTAGCATTGATAGTAGATTTTATAAGTTGATTGAATACGTGTAAGTGTTTCGTGTGTAATTTTGCTCTTGTGTAATGTGTATAAGTGTTTTTAATTGACGAAGGGAAACCAGATTACTTTACAACTTGATAATGGCTGAATAGCTGAAACGGCCGTCATTTGAACGATGCAAAAGAATATTGACGACGGTAAGTCTTATATATTTGAATTGATATAACAATATTCGGAATGGTGAAAACAAATTATTATAATTTATTAGCAAGTCAAGCTGACCTCGCCTTTAGAGATATGAACACAAAATTGAAGTTACATAAGGCCACACAGAACATAAAATTCAATAAGAAATGCATCACCAACAACATCATTCCAAAGTATGCACGCATTAAAATTAATTGCAATTCTAAGTCTGCCAAAAAAACAAAAAACATGGCAGAACGTTTTTGGATTAAGAATGAAATAAAAAGTTTGTATGTTAAGAAAGAATTATTAAATTTAACACTTTATAAAACCCATTTGGAATTATCTACAAGATTACATAATATTGAACTTATGTCGTTATTGGACGAAATTGAAAAACAAATCAAACCTTTCATTTTAGACAAAATCAATATAATTAATAAGAAATTACGCGATCTAACAAATGAGAAACAAGAACACATACAGGCTTATTCATACAAACATAAGTTTTATCCCAGAATCGTTAATTTAAGCAAAACTGTTTTCAGTGAGCAAGAAACTGATTTATTGCAGAAAGGTCTCAAACATAATATTTACAGTAAACAAAACAATTGGAAAAACATCCTTATTGATACAGAGGCCACAATACAAACAATGTCAAGAGATAAGCAAAATGTGACTCGGATATTAATCAATGATAAAATAAATAAGGCTATTAAATGTGCATCAAATAATCCTACAGTCCTGAACAAACAACAAGATCAACTCATTACGTCATCAACCCGTATTAAAGCAGAATCAGAGGATTTAATCATAACTAAGGCCGATAAGGGAAATACTACTGTCATTATGGACATGAATAACTACATAAACAAAACCCTTGATTTTTTTACGATGAATAACATAATTTTATTGAAATCGGACCCGACCAATACATTCAATCAACTTATAAAAACTACTATCAATGCTAGTAAGCACTTATTATGTAAAGCGGATATGTTCTTCTACAAAAAGATTAACCCATATTCACCCATTCTGAAATCACTACCGAAAATACATAAACTTGACTTCCCGATTAGACCGCTTGTTAATTTCACAAGCGCACCTTCTTATAAAATTTCAAAAACCTTGGATAGGATAATTAGGAAGTACTTTAAGTTTAACAACACTTACAGCTTAAAAAACACCCAAGATTTGATTTCCAAAATAAAAAACATGCATATTAGACCAGGTTCTATATTAGTGTCCTTCGACATAACCAATTTATACACTAATGTACCTGTTAAGGAAACAATATCCATACTAATAAACAACTTACAAGATAATAAGAGCATGTCCTCTGAAAAAATAGCCGAATTATCTAACTTATTAAATGTCTGCTTGTCCCAGAATAATTATTTTAATTTCAACGGCCAATATTATAGCCAGAAAGAAGGATTAGTCATGGGATGTCCATTATCCAGCATAATGGCAGAAATATTTTAAAATCATATTGAAAACCATCACAATGACAGATAAAAATAAATACAGTACCTTAAGAACATCACATACTACCACAGGTATGTTGATGACATCATTGTTTTGTACCAAGGCACAATGCGACAAATTAAAAATTTTGCTATTTATTTAAACAGCATACATCCATCATTGAAGTTCACATCTGAAATTGAAAATAACAGTAGCATCAATTATTTAGACCTTACAATAACTAGAAACAATGGAATACACAGTTTCAGTATATACAGGAAACCAACCCAAACAGACCATACTATCCACGCTTCATCTAACCATCCCATTTCACATAAAATGGCAGCCTACAATAGTTTGATTTATAGATTGAGAAATGTCCCTATGACTAAAACAGATTTCCAAGAAGACCTAAAAGCAATAGAATTTATTGCTGTCCAAAATGGTTATGACGTTTCAATCATAAATAAATTGTTAAACAAACAAATCAGAAAAAGCAGAACCAATCAATTAACACAGCAAAAAAAGGATAACAAATATTTAGTTTTTAATTATTACAAGAGTCTTGAACATATACTCGGAAATGTGCTCCATAAACAAGGTTACAAAGTAACTTATAAAACCACAAATAAATTACAATATCATGTAAATAGAAGGAATAATTTAAAGGATAAATACGATGGCACTGGAGTGTACCAGTTGTCGTGTAACGATTGCCCAAAGACTTAAATAGGGCAAACTGGAAGATCGTTTTACAAAAGGTTTAAAGAACATATCCCTACAGCCAAACAATATATGGACCATACAAGAACCTTGTCTAAATTTACTGAACACATCATCCAGCAGGATCATAGTTATACATCAATAGAAAACACCCTTAAAATATTACATCGATGTAAGAAAGGAAATTTCATGAACGCATTGGAACAGTATGAAATATACAGATATTTCAAAATTGATAGTAACTTGTTGTTAAATGAAAAACTAAACTTTAATTCCAATGCATTGTATGACACCGTTTTAACTCAAATAGATAACGTAACTCAACCTCTCCCAAGGTCAAGCTGTAATACCAGTAATATTCGAGACTCTGTGCAGTAAGGACGTAGACAATGATTCATGAATCAATTTTAATCGTATGTACGTGTAAGTGTTTCGTGTGTAATTTTGCTCTTGTGTAATGTGTATAAGTGTTTTTAATTGACGAAGGGAAACCAGATTACTTTACAACTTGATAATGGCTGAATAGCTGAAACGGCCGTCATTTGAACGACGCAAACAGAATATTGACGACGGTAAGTCTTATATATTTGAGTCAATATTTGTTGGTGCTGATGCATATGAATAAACTGTCGACTTGTCATTGGTAAATTATTTGTTATTGACTGTAACTGGTTTTTAAATATATTTGTAATGAAGCACATATTTTTCAAAGTAGTTTTATTAAAAAGGCAAGAGAAGAAAAGAAAAGATGAACAAGCACATAAATGTTCTCCTCTTTTTACATGGTTGACCCCAACCTATTGCTAAAACTTCTGGGTACATCACAGAAACTATTGACATTTTAATGGGTAACCATTAACACACATATTGTAAATAGAAAATATGAAATAACAATCTTGAATGTTATATATATATATATATATATATATATATATATATATATATATAATATATATATAATATATGTTATATATATATATATATATATATATATATATATATATATAACATATAATATATATATATATATATATAATATATATATATATATATATATATATATATATATATATTGATATATATATATATATATATATTGATATATATAATACTAATCAAGGGAATTAAATAAAAGCCCTTTTTTCTATCCTTTGGCTCAGGCCACGAAGTATTAATCTTTTCTTGGGGATTACTAAATCATGCAGTAGCATGTTATTTTGTTTTGTTCATCTAAGGGATTGGAAATCGACAGTTATTTTAATTATTCCAGATTCTGACAAGGGTGAGAGTTTTGGCATGAGTTAAAACCAAAACCGACAAGAATACAAAACATAAATCTTTACGTCCAAATATTTGCATGTATGTTATTGTGAATTAAACATAAACATAAACCCTTAGTTTCAAATATTTGTTTATATGGTATATAACGATCTCAAACGATCAACGATTGATAAATAATTAATTAATGTCTAGTATAAAATATTAAAATAATAATAATCGAATAGCTGCCTGGAAGAATGTTGTAAGATACAAAACAATATTTGTATACAAGCATTAAAAAACTTATTATGCTTCTACTTTTTCAAAATATTTAACTTTTTGTTAAAACAGTAATCATGTTAACTTTAATCAAATTTAATTAGACTGTATTATGTTCTGTAAATAAACATGATTTTGAAATATCAAACTTTTAATGCTACCAAATGTGGAATAACGTTGTAAGGTACACAATAATAAAACGTTATAAGGCACAATATTTAAGATTTTATTATCTACTGTTCCAACAATATTAATACAAACCAGTATACACTTTCTAAGCTTTTTAACAATGATTTAGTTTTTTAAAATTAAAAATCTAAAATTAAAAATTCTAGGCCTAACTAGAAAGGTTATGCTGATACAACATTTTTCCACTCACCTCTTTTGGTTTTTGCACAGCTGGTTTTAAAGTTCCAATTCGATTTATATATTCTAATCCTTCATTTTTAAGTCTTTTCCTTTGATTATCTTTCCATTCTAACATTCTAAGTTTGCGTTTCTTTTTCCTATTTAAATTTTCAATGGAGCTTACATTAAGATTAACAAAAGCTTGGTCTGCCATCATTGTTCCATACAACATTATTCCACACATCAGAAAAATGAAACTATGGGAACAGCTGAGTTAGTACAACATGTATCCCAAAGATAGCAGCACATAATTCCTAATGTTCCATACAACGTTTTTCCATAATAAAGCAACTTTAAAAATTTTGTACCTTACAACATTCTTCCAGGCAGCTATTCATATCGATAAAAAAGTTAATATTAATAAAAAATTGTAAGACTAAGTAAATTGAGACAAAACACATGTTACCAAGCAAACTTTACCGACATAGCAGCTGCAAAGTTAAGTTTGGGAGATAACGGTACTAATTGACGAACGTGACAAAGACAAGGAAAGAAAACATTCTGTTTTCTTTGAGGGAAGAAAGTTCGCCGACATACATAAAAAAAGGCACAAACATAACGGAGTTTTGCTACTCAAGGCAGCTGCATGTCATAAACAGGGAACATAGAAAAAATGAGAAAGTAAATACCTAACGGTATCTCCGAGGGGCGAAGTCAACGCACATAAAAAAAAAAGTAACGTTTTTAGAAAGTTTGGATGTCCAATCAGAAGAGACCTGAGTTTCAAAAAATGAGATATTGACCAATAGGCGAGAAAGACGCGGAACTTGGAAATCGGGAGAGGCAAAATCCAACGGGAAGAAGAGTCAGTCTAAAACTGGGGGTGAGAGTGTGTAGGTCTTGGCTTACAGCTAGGAATCAGAGTAAGGAGGTGTTAAGAGTTTTAAACTGAGAACCTGAGGGTTTAATTCAGAGTCGTCGAATAACTTAAAGGCAGAGTTGCCACAAAATTTAGTAGTTTTGTAGTTTTTTTTGTAATCATAATTAAAGTCAAGGAATATTAAAGTTATAAAGGAAGAGGAGAGAATCATCGCGTCGAAATTAATAGTTAAATTGAGAACGAGTAGGAGACCAAACAGCGTTTAGCGGATATAATACCAGGGCTTCACCATCCGTCAATGAACCAGGATTTGCAACATCCGACCTCCCGAGATAAGGATACATGTGTTTAGTGCATCGTTAGTGATTGTGTTTGTGTACAAGTGCAAAAAAAGAGGACGAGGCGTAACTGTTGATAAGTACCAAAATTTATAATTAATAATCATTAGAATCTAGTATTTCACTTTGATGAGTCATAAAAGTTCCCATGCCCGAGATTAAGAGTCAAGTTTTTTATAAATTAAATTAAAAGAAAGTAATTGAGCTAGCCGGCAAAATAAAAGTAATTTGAAAATAATATAATTAAATTAAAGAAAATTGTTTTGTAATAGATTTGATATAAAATTAATAAGAACATTAAAACAAAATCTGTAGAGACATTCGTAGAGTTTTTTATGTAAATTGAATAATAAATTAAGATTTTAAAATTGTCAACAATTAAATATTGTGTATTAGCATAAATTAGTTTTAAAGAATGAAAGTGTGAAAGAATGAGTAGTCTTAAGATTGATATGAATATTTAATTGAATTGATTCTTGTTATATAAAAAAAAATTATATGAGAATAAATCCAGAAGATGGTTAAAAGGTAGAAAATTGTTTTGTGGAATTAATTTAATTCAACAATCCTAGTTTTGCTAAGATTCCGATAGAAATCTAATAAAATTAATTGCCAGAAATAGATTAGCGCAAATTAAGTGTGGCTAATAAAGTTAAAAGTAAATTCATAAATGTTTTCATAATAATTAAAAACAAATTAAATAAAGATTAAATTAAAATAAATAAATATATATAACAAAATTACATTGTTATAGGTAATATAACTAAATACCAAATAAACCTTTGGTGTTTAGAACCTATGGTAATAAGAACTAAACACAACCTTAGTTCCAAATATGTTCATATATGTTATTATGAACTAAATACAAACATAAACCCATAATTTTAATATTGCCCTTTGCATATATGGGTATTATAAACAATTGTGGTCCATAATACAAATAATTCTCACATGATCTAAGAGAATTTGTTGTTGTACAAGGTCAATAAAATAAAAGAGTATGTTAAAAGTATATTTTGAGGTTAAATTTCCTTTTGAGTAATAGTTGTATCACATGTAACCAAAAAACTTATATGCGTTGTTGAAAATTTAGAAAGTGCTGAAAATATATTATAAGTTTTGCTTTTTAGTAGAATCTGTAAATAAAACTAGTGTTATAACTTGAACGAAACCAAGCAGTACTAATTAATAGTTGCTGCTTGATTTTCAGATAGAACTTGATCAATATTGTGATGCTGTAGAAAATGATTCCCTTTAGAAAAAACTGACTTTCCTAACTCTGTTTCCAACACAGAGATGATAAAGTATATCATTGCTTCAGGACATGTCAACCTCTTAGGCCATTAATTTCCGAGTGACAAATAGAATAAAAGATTCTTTTCCAATAATTACTATACTTTTGTAACGAGATCCAATCTAAAATTCAACAGATATTGGTTGTGTTGTTTTTCTATGTTAGATTGTACATATTGCCAACCATACAGGTTATTTCCTTAAAAAGGGACTTCAGGAACCCTTAATCCATTGGAAACCGGTTTGTGAGATTAGAGGCATCTAACAGAATGAATTAAAATAAAACACTTAGTAATAATTCACAACACCATACTAAGTCTTGTGTTGCATATATAAGTAATGGAGAAATCATGGTGCTATAGATGAGGATTTAATTAAAAAATTGAAAGATGAGCTGAACTTTTGGAGAAATATTTTGAAAAGGGTTATTGATGTCTCATACATGTTAGCCACATGGAACCTCCCATTCCATGGGAAAAACTAAAACATGGATGACTCAAACAAAGGTAACTTTCTTTAAATTATTGTACTTCTCTCTGAATATGACCCTGTTTTAAAATAACTAGGCCTACTACAAAAGTCTCGTGGCTCTGTAAATTACTCTTCAAAAATAAGCTGATGAAATTTTATCAGAAATAAGAAATGCACCATTTTTTCATTAATTTATTATGGACACAACACAAGATATAGGTAAGACTGACAGTTGAGCCAAGTTTTTCGTTATGTTAAAGTAATTAGCGACTTAAATGGATAACCCTGTAAAATAAAGATATGTGAATCGTTTACGTTCTTTACAGCACTAAAAGATCAGACAGCTTCTGGAGTTGCAGAACAAATTAGAATAATTAAGGAAAAAGGTGTAGATATAACAAAATACTGAGGGCAAGGAAGGATTTGATGGAGCTGCCATAATGAGTGGTGTGTACACCAAGCTTCAGTTGTATACGCATATAGGGTAATCAACCCTTCTTATTGATTTTTTTCTACTGATGGCCAACTGGAAAAAGAAGGAGAAAAAAATTTCAGAAACCTTTTCTGATGACATATCAACTTTATTTAGATCATAAATATTATCAGTTAGTAGTTCCTTCAGATCTAAGATTAAAAGAATGACTGATGTGAAACAGCTTGTTAATAATGTTGATTGAACATAGTTGTGTGACTTTTAGTTATCCTAAAGTAAATGGGAATATCAAAGGAATGTGTCACCTTCATTATTAAACAATTACCGTAAAATCTGTGCATGATGGGTACCATGCCGCCTCACAGACGAGCACAAACAGTGTCAATTGGAATGCTGTGAACATTTTTTGTAGTGCTATTATGATGAAGGGGACAACTTTTTATGAATATTGTGACGGAGACGAGACGTGGGTCCATCATTATGACTCAGACGAGAAAAGGCAGATCATTGAATATCGACATCCGGAATCTCCTCAGATGAAAAGTTTTTACACAACCATCTGAAAAAACTTCTTTTGACTGTGTTTTGGGATGCCAAACGAGTTTATGTGATAAATTTTCTGGAACAAGGCAACGGTAAATTCTCATAGATATGTAGAAATACTAAAACACTGTCAACATCGAGTTGGTTGGGCTAGAGGCAGCCTGGCGCCAATAACTTGCAAAATGCCCACACACCTCAAGCGCTACCCAAGGCTCTGCGAAACCTGAAGTTTGAACCGATTCTACAAACTCCTTCTCTTTCGATCTCATGCCTTGCGATTTCTATTTTTTCCTCTACTCAAGATGATGTAGGTTGGGGGATTTGGCAAAGGAAGTGGGGCTCAGAGGGCGAGGAGTTGGCTCTGAAGTTGCCTTCGTCGGGCTGGGAGGTGATTGGTAAACGAAAGTATGGGAAGGGTTGTGGAGTTGGGAGGGACGTGAACATTTCTGGAGAGGAATCTTGAAGTTTTTAGTTCAAGGCACTCTTGGCAGCCCTGAATAGGGCCCTTGCCGGAAATGGCTTAGAGTCCTGGGGGTTCACTCACTATCACCGGCGCCAAAGCACCTACAATTTCCTTTTCAAGAGGCGATGCGAGTGAAGCAAGATGATGCTGTTGCTCGGATTTCTCCGTTTAATATCCTAGGAGGCCACAGGGTGACTCGAAGAGGCCACGATCTTGTTGGTGAGGATTGGAAGCAGGGTGAATAATCAAGACGTGTATGGGTGATACAGGTTGGTAAACGGCAGTTGGCTCAGGATTGGCAGCAGTGTGAGGTGTGAGTGAGAAGTGTAGTTGCGAAGGCGTGAGGTGTTCACAGAATGTCTCTCGGACGAGAAGTGTTGTGAAGGTGACTATTCTCTTGATTCTTCGTGCGAGCAGTGAAGATGTGGCTGGAAGGTCTCCAGGACGAGAAGTGATGTTTTTGGACTTTTTTGTGGGTACTTATACAATTTCGAGCCCTGCCATCTTGTAGCTTAGCTGGCCTAGAATTGGCTGAATCCTAGACAATGAGGCCCATTGTTTAAGTTCTCCGAGAAGCGAGCCAACCTTGACGTGCGAGGTGGGTGAGATTGGTTCGTAGTTTTGTCGCGGATTGCCATTGTTTGTGGCCCCGGAATTTTAGACCTAATTCCATTGCCATTGTTTTTGGCCGTGTGAGCTGTCGGCCAATCAGAGACAAGTTACGAGTGCAGGGTTTGTAAGGTGAGATTGACCGAAGCAAAGCCGTTTAAGGTTGGGGAATTGATGTGTGTGGGTGTTGTGTGCGTCTTGGCAGGTTTTGCCGTGTGAGTGTTGGGAAACTAGCCAGGTGAACTAGTTCCCTGTTGTGGTGTCGTTAACAAAGACAGACTTGAAGGGTAAAAATTATACCTCGAATGATGAGGTGAAGGCAGCTGTTATGTCCTGGATTCAAGAAAAGTCGGAAGAATTTTTCAGTGACAGGATAAAAAAACTTGTTACATGTTGGGAGAAATGCGTTAGACTTAACGGTGACTATGTTGAAAAATAAATATATAATTTTCAAGCTTGTACCGACATACGTATTTTTTCCCCTTTTTTTTCTTGAAGTAAATATAACTTACTGCCGGGAAGTGCTGTACCCTAGCGTTCAAGTCCGAAAACAGAGTCAGGTGATTCTTGCCGTAGGCTTTCTAACGGTGCCTGCGGAGATAACAGATAGTTCGGAACTGAGTTTTGCACTGATGACATTCGCTCCAAAAGTTTTCTAAAATTTAACTATTACTTTAACTGTCATCATGTTGATCTATCTTTGTTATTTAAAAAAGTAAGAATAGTTTAATACAGAAGCTTCACTATGATGTGGGCAGTTTTTTTATCTTTCTAAATTTATAAAGAAAAATCAAAAATCATGACTTCGTCTTCATTCATCATGCCTCATCTTAAAACATCTTTTGACAACTAAGCTATAACTTCAAGTTCAAACTCAAGTCCAGATATTTCATCTGAAGGACATTTCAGCTTTGTTTAAAATGTAAAAGTGAAAACTAAAAATAACCAAAGAACTTGAATTTATGTATTTTCATTAATTGAGGACTTGTTGTGAAATTTGTTTAGATAATGCTTTAAGTTTTTTTTTAACAATAATAACAATATATATTTTTTAATGCAAAACTAAAATAAATTTTTCTTGGAAGGGACAAGCTAGCAATTTCTGACCTCATGACCCCAAAGGGGTTGATTTTCTAAATTTATAAAGTATTGACGTCAATTACTAGTAAAATTTTCTAACATATTTTTTTTATATAATAAACCTTTTTTTTATAGTTGGCCAACTCAAATAATATACATGTAATTACTTAATTTTTTTAAAATTTTCTAATAATTTAATCTTAGAATCATTTTTGTAACTTAAGTACTATTAACAAATTGTTACCATTATCTTTGTTCACCAAAATATTTTGTAATTTAAAACATATGGGGGGGGGGATTTGTTTAATGTTATGTAATTATTTTGTTTTAAGGGCATACTTTACATATAAGTATGCATAAATAATCAATTGTTTCATTACAAATTGTTCTTTTTATTTAAAAAAAGGAAACTAATGTTATGTGTTAATTTGTTTTTCTGTAAATGGTTAACTCAGATACTGCTAGATTTAAAAGAGGCCAAGGTCACCGAGCGAACTAAATAACTAAATTTCTCCACTTGACATGACCATTCCTTTGGTTCCAAAGTGCTCCTTCGTTTCTTGTTAAAATTATCCCCTTGAACGGTACAAGCTAATGAAATGTACTTTTATTTAATTTTTTCCCCATCTTACAATTTCTTTATGTTTGTGTTCTTCAAGCATGTGTGCATTACTTTACAACCTACCATCATGCATTGAATAATATTGAACTAGAGACCGTTCCTCTGGGAGTCCGATTTTAGTTTGTTTGTATCTCGAACATTTGTTTCCAAAACTAACATTGCTCCACGGTTGGGAAACGAATATTAGGAACCATCCTAACATATTAATCTTTGCATTCATCTGGGTGAGTTTTGAAAGGAGTTGATTTCTCCACATCATTTCGTAGGTCCTTTGAAAATTACAAAGACTGTAAGTAGACTTTCACTCTGATTAAATGCTTCTTTAATGGCTTCTGCAAATCTTAATATTTGGAATGTAGCAGATCATTTCTGTCTAAATAATGCCTGTTCTTCAGAAAGGCTTTTTGTTTCTAATCAGAGTAAGAGGCAGCCAAATTGGCGGAGCTAGCAAGCAGTTCTTTACTAACTATCCTTCTGCTGACATTATCACATAGTTTGGCATTACTAAAAACAAATTAATTCTTTATGTTAGATTTTTAATTTATTAAAAAGTGTTGTAATCCAGAAATGAGCTCTCCAATCAAGAAATTCAATACTTCTATCTCCAATTTTTAAATATTACATTTAAAAATAATGTGTGAGTACAGTGTTTTTAATGGGAGTTTCAAAAATTTACATAATTTAACAGTGACTTTATTTTACCTTATACCCCATCTAATATATTAATACCTCATCAGCATATTGTTTCTGGATATTACATTATAAATGTTAGAGTTGACGTGTACAACTGAAGTTTATAAAAACTTGAAGGTAGCTAGCTGGTTGAAGCAAATTAATTCTTGAAAATTTTAAAATGTAAACTATCAACCAGACATGCTTTCATCCCCAAAATTAGGTAAGTTATAAATCAATTTTAACCCTTTGCACTCGAATGGCCAGTAGCACTTGCCACGCCAATGTTGTAGACAGCTCACATTTGTTTTGTTGTAATTTGTCCTTGCTGCTCGGATGGCCAGTACAGCTGGCCGCGCTACTGTCATTGACAACTCGGCAGCCATATTTGTTGTTTCCCTCGCCAGCTCGGAATTATTTTTAAATGACTTCTGTGTTATTTGCACACTCATAGTAATTATTGTATAAAGAACAAGTAAAGTTCAATTAAAATTTTTAAATTTATAGTTACTAATACTAAGATAAACATACGTTTGGGAAATTTAACTTTTATATGTATAATTTTAACAAACATAACTAAATAAGTTGTTATAAAGTAGGACTTTACAGTCATGTTATATTCATACTTAAACTACTTCACATTTAATGAACAAGTAAAGATCAATTAAAATTGTTTTATTTATACTTACTAATACTATTTACAAAATAAAAACACTTTACAGCTGGTTAACAACATAAAATGTAAAACAGTTAAATCACATACACACTGCAATGTCATTCACTGAAATAATTTACTCGTATAAAATAACCGTATGCACTGTTTGCCGAGAAAAAATTAAAACATGTGATTATTTAGTTCAAGAGTTGTCCGATAGGTTTCAGTACTCACCAGACATTATAACACAAATAAAATATTAGAAAATATCATATTTGTCAAGTGGCCAGTGGTACTGGCCATTCGAGCGATAGACGTATTCTATCTTGGCCAGTACTGCTGGACATACGAGTTGTGAGGACATTATAGCAAAAATGAATACGACCTGACACGCAAATGGCGGCGGCCAGTACAGCTGGCCATATGAGCGACGAGGACAAACTATAAATACCGTCTTCGAGCGCAAAGGGTTAATATGAGTAGTTTTAAGTAAGATGATATAACTTTTCAACTTAAGATATATATATTTATTCTGAGTCAGGGGGCAGATCATTCACTTCAAGCTTACTATCACCTTAGGTATCAGGATCATCGTAGTTGCTGTCATCCTCCTCATCATCAACTCTGATAACAAAGTGCTCAACTATATTGTACCACAAATATTCTTCCTTCATGTACTTAGTTTCTTGATTAACTACATGTTGGCACACCTTCTCTCATTTTTCTTTTCAAATTTCCTGGAGCATATGATCCATAAAAGCCATCACTCCTGGTATTTGAAACGTGGTGTTGCTAAAAGCCACTTTTGATTTAACTTGTGCCCATATTTTCTCAACTGAGTTGAACTTAGGGTGGTATAGAGGTATAAATTTGAAGGACATTGGGGCCATGTTCCTGTAGTAAAGTGTCAACTGTGAATTGTTTTTCTTTGTCTTTTATTCTCTTTATGATATTATGATATTATATAGTTTTGCATTGGTAACTCTGGCAGGAACATTATGCTTTGGTCTTTCAACCACTTAATTATCTCTGCTTTTTTTGGAATTAGTTGTAGGTTGTTTTTCCAGTAGCACATTATGATAAGAGGCATTGTCCATCATGATGATCAACTGGGGAGGTAAGTTTGAAACAAGATTCTCATTCAACCACTTATCATAATTTATAGAGTTCATATCATCATGATAATCTCCAGATTTCAATTGTGACTTAAACGTTAATTTAGCGTTGGGAATGAAAACTTTCTTTTATCCAGGGTGCGCAATAATTAGTTTAGATCCTTTGGAATCAGGTTTTTATATTTGGTGTCGGACCATAACATTGGTTTGGTATGTGTAAATTTTCTAGGTTCCACAGCTAGATGAAGATGATAAAGATGGACTCCTTCACTAACAGAAAGACGGGGCTGTTAGGATTTAAGCTAATATTAGGATTAAACTAGATGGTTAACTTTTCATGTTTATTCTAAGTCTACGTTAGTTGCCAATGGATAAACAAAAGTTGTGACAAGATGCAGAAGTTAGGTAATTGTTGAATTGCAATTACTCAATGTGTATACGCGTTGTCATCTAGAAGCAATTGACGGTAGGTTGCTGGTCTTCGCGGCAGATCAACGATACGGCTGAGCAATTGAGGGATAGCAAATTGCTGAACAAGTCGACATTGCGGAGGAAGCCTTTGGACTTGAGGACTACAAAACCCTTTGAGTTTCGGAGATAAAGTGAGTAAACAGCGTGTGTAGTCCTTTCTTTTATTAAGCTCGTATAAATCAGGCTGTACAGAGGAAAGATTAGATTAATTGTGATTCTTGTTACAACATTGTTTTCAATCTGGGTTAAGTCCACTAAATATTAGTCTCAATCATTTAAGAATACATTACAACAATTCATCATCAACTTGGCACCAGGTGAGGAAAAAGGACATCGGCTGTGCCCCTAGGAATAAACTGCCTGATTTAAACAAAAGAAAGTAAAACATGAAGATACACATTATTAAATAATATGTAAATAGTTCTTGTTCTGACAAAGTAACTCCTAAAAAAAACCTTATCATGGGGCCTTTGGCACTTTCAAGCCTGCAAAACAAGCTCTAAATGAGCTTCGAAACGCAGAGAAGAAGTTTTTATATATTTATAAGTATTCCTTACATTGCAGTAATATGGTCGAGTTTGTACTTATTTTACTTGTAATGTCATGTACATCCCGATAACATAATAGTAACAAAACAATTCTAAAAATTGTAAAAAATCGTAATAGCATACTAGGTGTCTTGCTATGTGTTACAGGTAACTCACACATACATTGTCTGGGGATGTCCCGGCACATGTAAAGCAAATGTTCCACCTCTCCTACGAAATTAAAAACAACATGTTGAACGTCACATTATGCTCTGGAACTTCATCTCTTTAATACTAATTAATTCATCTAACGAAATTTACAACCTTTTACCAATACAAACATATCCTACAAGCTCAAGAAACCAACTTTTTCACATTACATTTAATTAGTCTACTTAAATTACATTGTACGATTTGGCTGAGTAAGTACCACGATGTTGCACATCAACTTGATTAGCTTGAGTGAATATCTCTGATTGAACAATAATTTTAAACAAATTATTTTTCACCATCATGATAATTACACCCAGCCCCCATCATAGAATGTAATACAGCAGTTCATCTAAATGTTATTCTTAACTAATTGTTAAATTTTATTGGTAGCTCAAGGAGATAATAAGTATAGGTAAATTTATTTAAATAGTTGTTCCACAAGTGTTTTGAAACTCGTTATTGTGTATATTGCTACATTATTGACGGCGATCAGGTTCTAACTAACTTTGTAGATGTTGTAACCCATAAGCAAAATCAAAAGATAATAAAGTAAAACTACATCACCCAGTAAATGCAAGGATAAAATAATCAAATATCAATAAATCGGTCTCACACATTGTGCAGATATTAGTGCAAAACTAAAACCCCATCTTCAGCCAAAGTTCTCATGGGATTACCATGCCCAAGTTTAATAAAGTGAACACAGAGATGAGTGTCGTATATAGAGCACATATATTGTTTTATATATATATATATATATATAATAACATAACATTTACTTACTTTACTTTAATTATTTCAGCTCCTATTTAAATAAAACAAAAAACAACTTTTTCACCTTTCAAATAATTAATTAATATAACATTTTTGATTTTGCAAGACAATTACATATACTAACCTAATCTTATTAATTCTACCTCATTCTCTCATGCACTCATTCCTTAACCTAATTTTATTTGGCTACAATTAAATTTTTACTTGTTACAATTAATTCCAAAACTTTCTCTAATATATAATCTGGAACATCGACAATTATATTTGCCCCAGATTATCCTACTTTTGGCTTTGGCTCATAAAACCTTTAATTTCTTCACAAAGAAACAAAATTAAAACTCTAAACATACAAATTTCTTTCTTGGCTTTGATTTTCTTTACAACATATCATTAAAAAAACAAATTAAAAACTTTAACATTAAATATTGATTACTGCCACGGCTTGCTCTTTTACAACAAAACAGATTTAAATTTTAATTGCACCATCTCTAATTTCTCGGGGGGAATTCTTTGATGACTCAATTGAAGTGAAATTTACAGCTATTAATAAAAAAATAATTAACAAAATTGTACTTATCATTTGGTTTGCTCTTTTTTTCAACTAATAACCTTTTCACAACACTTCACGATCTCACTGACTCTGCTTTATTATTTCACTTAACCAACAAAAACGAAACACTCACAAATCCCTCGTTGAAAACTCCTAGGTGACGGATAGTCGTATCTGCCGAAGAAGCCTTCCTTCCTGCTGACGAAATCGATTCCTCGCTGATGTAATATAACTGGTGCTGATTGACCTCTAACTGCAAATTTCATAAACGCTCAACTTCCTTGCTCAACAACACTTTAAGACTTTACACTAACCCCTTTAACAAGATGACTCAGAGACAACTCGTCTCTTGGGTCAAGATCTTATACTTTTTTAAACAAACTCCCTGGACTCTCAATCCTCGACTTTTAGCCCTTAAATCCTTGTCCTCGACTAACTTCCTTTTTCAATTTTTTGTGTGTACCAAATATTATCCCCTCTTTTGAAACGTGGTCTGGCTTTCTCCTCGCTGATTCGTTAAAAAAAGTTTCTTTATTTTTATTGGCATTTTTTTAAAAATCTGCCCGTTGATTTTGAAAGTGAGGCCTCAGTTCATTGGTTGACCTAATTCTGCAAACTGTTGTAAGAGAAAAATGTTCTTTTGCACCCAGCTGGTATATCCCTTTATAATGTACAGTTAGGGACGCTAACTTTCCCTTGATTTCTCTTTTTTTTAATACACATTTTACACACATCTGTGTTTGTCCAATTCTCCCGTTACTTGTTTTTTCTAGTGCATAGTCGCTTTTGCTTCC
The DNA here is from genome assembly GCA_963513935.1 of Aphrophora alni. Taxonomy (NCBI): domain Eukaryota; kingdom Metazoa; phylum Arthropoda; class Insecta; order Hemiptera; family Aphrophoridae; genus Aphrophora; species Aphrophora alni. The sequence continues at coordinate 91,463,336 of OY740765.1, forward strand.
TCAAGGTTAATGTCCCGTTTTCTTTTGTTTTTTAGCTTGTATTCTTCCCTTGGTACCGTTAGATTCCAAACTTCCCAAACTGCACCTGGCATCCTACAATTTCTCCAACATGAACTGCTTTTTATTTAACTGTTATTATTATTATTATTATTTTTTACATGAATTGATTGATTATTTATCTTTTGATATCATTTGATCATTTTTATCGTAACTGATTATATTGATATCGTTACAATATAATTAAAAATAAATACGTTTTGGCCCTTAAAAGTTAAATGTTTAGTTTAATACAAATTGAAAAACACAATTTTGGGCTCTTACATCATAAATTTGTGGTACCTCTTCAATAATCTTTGCCCTTAGAACCAAAATTTGTAACATTTGTGGTCTTATACAAGTTAAAAACCATCACTCTAATATATTTTATAGTACTCCAAAATGTTGATCTTTTTTGGTATACAAAAATGTGACCTTTTTTGGACATTGTATACTACTCAATACCTTTGACCTTTTTTTTTGAAATTTTGATTTTTTTAACAAGTAAATTTTAGTTGAAAACCTTATAGACTCCGCCCAATTAATACAAGAGTCAAAATGTTTATACATACCACTAACATGATGCTGTAAAACCTCAGAAGAGGATTGTTTTAAAATAAATCTGTATATTATTTTTGTCCAACTGTTGATGCTATATCTATTTTCAAATTTGGATTTCATAGTTTCTACAATTAAATAAACTATGTATTTTGAAGAAATACAGCCGCTTTCTGTCGGATTTTGTTGGCAATTAATGTTTTTAGTGCTCTCTATTGTATTTCTTATGAACGAATCTTCAAATGGGTAATTACAAAAGTAGGAATTAGGATTGCGAGAACTTTTTTTTCCAAAACACTATATAAATACCTTACCTTATGATCGACCTACTTTAGCTTATTCTACTGAAATCTGAGTATTATTAAAAAAAAATTTCAATAAAGTTTATTTGTGCAATTTGAAAGTCGCAATTTCGCATTGTATACACTTTAGAGCAGGGCCCCCACATGGCCGGTGCTACCGTTGCTACCGGTAAAAAATTTAAAAGTAGAAATTTTTTAATAAATCATAGAAAGAAAACAATAATTAAATCACTAGGACTAGATTTATGTGTATAAATGAAATATTACACCAGAGTAATATCAATTGGTTAATTGGATATGGAGTGTGTTGCGTACAAATCGTGTCTGAATCTACAACAGCTGTGAGTAACAAAACCACTCCTTAAACAGAATAGGAGTTAATACATTAAAAATATGCCCCGAAATTATGACCTTCTTTGGAAACAACATGGAAACAATGTATTCTTTTTTCGCCCATAGTCCTAGAAGATGGGATATTTTGACTTCTGAAGTGCCGCTTTCACTAAAAAAACAATCACAAACAAGGTGGTACGAAAGATTCGAAGCCTATGTCCCGTTGCAAAGCACTGCCCAGAACTATTAACTGCCTTAGAACGAGTATTAACTGAGTTGAAGTCAAGCCTATAATGCTTAGAACCATAAGCATACAATAAAGCTATGGGTCTTAAAAATAATTTTCTTCTCTTCAAGGCCTTTGTATGACAGTATTTTGGTACAAAGTGTTAGGCTGCATCAAAGAAAAGAGTGTAATAATCCAATCGCAGAGTATTTCTCTGGACATTGAAGTGAAACTGATGTATGATCTGAAGGAAGACATGCAACAACTGAGAAATTCGTGGGACGACATCATCAGTGAATGACGTTTAGTGGCAGAATCCATCAACGTACCATGTACGTTTCCAAAATCAAGAGGTCGCCCTCAATTGGAAACAACTATTGAAGAAGAAGAAAACCTTTTTAAAACTAGTATTGTGTATAATAGAGCTTTGGATCTTATTTTGTCTGATCTCAAGACAAGATTTGAAGCAACAAATGCACTGACTGAACTCTTCAGCCCAGTTCTTCAATTCAGCTCTATGGAAGACAGTGATTTAAGGGATAAGGCTGAAAACTTAGTTAAAACTTTTAAGACGGATCTATCAGTAAACTTTTCAGATGAAATTATACATCTGAAATATATATTCAGCTCTGTGTTTCAAGTTGACCAAAAAAAAAAAAAAAAACATTTCAAGTAACCCGTTAGAGTTGTTGAATGCAATCCATGCCAAACAGTTAGAACCAATATTCATAAATGTGTGTATTGCATAAAGAATATTTTGTATGATACTAGTTTCTGTTGCATCTGCAGAAAGAGCATTTAGTCAGCTGGGCAACGTATTAAAAACATGGCAACGTTCATCAATGACTCAAGAACGTCTTAACTCACTTGGAGTGTTAGCAATCGTCTTTCATCAAGCCTTGACTTCAGTGATGTAATTGTAAAATTCTCAATGATCAAAGCCAGAAAAATGTAGCTTTCATTCTTTCAATAAATTATTAGAACTCAGAAACACTACAATGCAACATATAACTTTCATTTATGTGTACTTGGTTTTTAGCTTAGAATTTAAGTTGATTTTAGTAAGCTGTATGACCAATTTTTTTGAAATACTTATTAGATTTTCATTCAATAAATTTTTCTTTATAAACATGTATTTGCTTTGCTTACTTCATTTTTACTTAAAGGTTGTATCTTCTGCTTCTCAATATCTCAATGATAAAATTAGGATGTGTTCTCAACGTATCAGAACACAGATATAATAATAATACAAATGCATCAACACATATTCAATAATATGCATTAGCCTAGCCATTAATAAACTCATAGTAATTAATTATTTTTTTTTGGTAGTAAGAGGGGGGCCCATCGTGACTTTTAGCAAAGGGGCACATGGAATGATGTGGGGGGCCTGCTTTAGAGTATACGTTTCCGAGTCAAATTACTCGTATAAATCACAATTTAAGGTTATGTAGAAATATTTCTTGTACTTTTATATAGTAAATTGAAAGAATTTAAGGAGGCAATACAAAACATATTAGTCACAGAGTGACAACATTCCAATTGATGTATCCACACTGTAAATAATAACAATTTTGAATTTACCTCTGTTCTATTCATCTTAACATGAGGCGAAGCCAACTATAGATATGTCTTGAAAGGTACCACAGATACAATTTTGAATGAATATTCCCTTAAAATAAAAAATAAAATAAAACAGTAAAATAAATTTGTTGGTGATTTAAGAGTAAATTTAGACTCATTTGAATTATCAGTTTAATTTTAAAGGTGAAGCCAAACTCCGGAAAGTGATTGTACATAATATAGGCCTACTGATGAAAAATATCCAGTGAACATAGGCCTGGAAATGCTTTGTTTTTTAGTTATCCACCATTTTGTTTTTACAAAATACTTAGATAAGATATTGAGCTCAAACTTGGTAGGCTATACCTATTTGTTGCGTAGCCGTTTATCACTGTACGAAAAACTAGAACTTTTTTGAATATTTTCAAAATATCGGCAGTTAAAAATTTTTAATGTCAAATATCACAAAAACCCCTAACTTTAAAAAAAATACAAGATACCAAAAAAATTACTTTATTGAAGACAAACACATCGGTTTTTTTAAATTTTGTATGTAGCTTAAAGGATAACAGAGATATTGAAAAAAAAAAAACATAAAATATATTTCTCGGTAGTTGTCAACAATACACAGAATTACTCCATAATTAGGTAAATAATGATTTCCTAATCTAATGTGGTTTTTGAGTTATTATATATTTTATTGATACTAGCTTTATCATTGGCTAAAAAAACAAATAAGAGCGTACCACCGAACCTCCTTTTAACTTGAAAATAGTCGCTTTCGAGATATTAAAAGTTAAATATTTTAAATATACAAAATAAAGTCATCGTTTTCTGTATACACGTCATGTATAAAATGCGTGTATCAAGTTTGAACTCAATATTTTATTTATAATAGCAGTAGACTGTAAACTTGGAGTTTTCAGAACTAGGTTTATATGAACATTTTTCATTATTTTTACAAATAAAACATGAGACAAATATATTTTGCTTTCGTTCATACAGTAATCTATAGATTTAACAGTAAGTTGTATTTAAAATCATTATTTTTTCTCTTGTTATCTCTTGGTCATTATAAAGTTATAAACAAAGGGAAATAAAGACCCCTAGCTCATGAATAATCAACAACAACATTTGGCCTGTAGAGACCAATAACCTAAATATTAATGAAACAGTCGCTATATACCATGATTTCTACCCTTAGGGGTTCACACATAGTGTAGTGAGTGCGGGTTTGGCGGGCCGTCTTGTCTTCATGTAGTCGTAAGTTAGATCCTTCCCATCAGGTCTTTCTTGCACAACCCTAACGCTATAAGATAATTCAAGGGCTAGGTGTCTTTATTTTGTTCTTTTTTCTTCATAAGGCGATGATGACTGAAAGATTATTTTCGCTATTAAATCAACAAGACAAAATAACATAACTAGTGTTATGTTGGATATGAACACTTGTGAATAGTAGTAAACTATACCCATTTCTGAATACAACCTTTACTACTCTTTGGTGTTAGTACATTAGTGATTATGCTTAGCAAGGCTGGACTTTCAAAAAATTGTAGGCCTCTAAGCTTGTTGATTTAAATTAGGCTTGTTAACACAAACCATGTTTGATCTAGACATTAAACTAATAAATGATATTCTAGTGAGAGTCTCAGTTATTAATGTGTTTTACTCAGAACTCAAATATTTAAATACAAATTTTACGAATTGAATGAATTATATATATATATATATATATAAATTTACATTAAAAACCATATAATATACGACTAAATATTGGTTCGCTGTTTGAAGTTATTTGTTAATGATGGAAGTTCAATTATATTATTATACATTTTTCCGACAGGTGTTTTGAATTTTTAACACACAAATGATGGCAAATGTCCGAAAAATGTATAATAATAAAATTAAATATAGGTGTTATGTATTGTTATAATTAATTTATAGTTAGAAACTATGTACAACACCATCTATCGGCAGCTATGTGAATGATTTGAAAGAAGTGGAATTGCAATTACAGTAATGGATTTTGTGTTTTAAAAGCCAGCATGCCCCAATTCCTTCTATATTGTAAACCAATGTTAAATATAAACTTAAATTTTTTATATTTTATTCATAATAATTGAAATTCTTCAACTGATACGTAAATATTTGGACTTTTATTTATCAAGTATGGGTTCAGCATGGTAATCATCAAAAATGTCGGCCTCTGTTTTTTGACTGATCTTCACGTTTCACGACAGAAAGAAACATAAACATTATTTTTTACATGCTGTCCGTCCGTCCGTCGTCGTTGTCGTCTATAGCCTACGTTAGCACGATACTGGCCATATTAAGATAGGAACATGAAGTTTTATTTAGGGGACTATAATGTGTTCATAGCTCTATTGAAATACAGGTAAATAGAATTAAATATAAGTTATCAAAAAGGCGGCAATTATCACAGTTTTTTGGTTCATATCTCGTTTGTTATCAACACATTTACAAACCCCACCTCGATACGATGACAAATAGCGAAGTTCTTTTGAAAAATGTAATTTCGAACACTGACCTCTATCAGGGAAACTTAACTTTAAATTCTGTCCAAATTCTTGTAAATAACGACTTGGTGCAACGTCATCATGGAATAACTTTTATTGCCTTTTTTCCAAGCGGTTCACCTTCAGACAGAATTGACAGTTGATTTTGTACACAATACAATGGTCCGATTAATTTGCTCCCCAATTATAAAGCACGACATATTAATGAAAACCAGTATTGACAATTTGGTTGTCATTTTAAACAGTTTTTGATTCATATCCCATGTGTTATTCCACTTAGGACACGGTGAATAAAAATGTGCAGATTTCAATTCTGCATGTAGTGGTAAAAACACCACCTTACCACGATGACAAATAGCGAAGTTATTGTCAAATATTTATTTGGGAAATGGTAAAATAAATAATTAATAAACGGACTGTGTTATTTTACATACATTTTATAAATTTCATGCCATAATAAAATAAAAACAAATATAATACAAAGAGTAATATTGTTTAAGAATGATAATTTAATATTTTATATTGTAAATCCTGTAAATTTAACTGTCAGATAGTTCTTGTTTTAGATTTTTTTTTTAAGTCATAGGGATTTTGTATTACTTTATGTAATTGTGTTATTTGAGACAATAACTAATAAAATTAAAAATGTTTAATGCTCGACAGTCTCTGCTTATTTGCAAAGTGCTTATTCCTTTCATAAGAGTTAAAACTCACAAGATCCAAACATTTACCTTATATAAAACACAAAGTACACATTAGTAATTGTTAAAAATTGTTTTAGGACATCACTAGTTGAAAGACGTAAGGGAAATTATCTAAAAAATATTTTGCCCATTTGCCTAAATTTAACTTTTTTGATCACTCCAGTTTTGATTTTAAACCACCTTAAATAGACTCTCTGTAGTAGAAAAATCGAAGTTTTAAGATTGAACAATTTTGTGCCCAGCAATGCTGAGCTTTTCAAAAATTAAGTGACGTAAAAGGTAAAATATATATCTTTGGGATTCATGTTATATTTTCCCAAACTATTCGAATCTATATAACCTGATTGCCTATACGTACAGGCGCTACCGCGCAACAAATAATATAGTGTCTAACACACCCTTGTAAATTGCTGTACTGATGGTACCACAGGAGGCTTTTTGTCGGTTTTCTATTTTAATTTCCCTCGGTTTACATACACGACCACAGAGTTTAACAGTGGTATTTTTATAATGCCTCTACATGTGACATTACAACCGGTAACTTGTGTGTAGTTTTGTTTACATCCACTAAGGTACATAATGATGTTACGAAATGGTTTACAATTTTATTGAAGTGAAAACTTCTGTTGGCACTTTATAGTAGGTACTACACGTTTTGTATAGAGAAAAACTCCGATTTGGCGTCATCAAAATCCGTTACGCATCACGATCGATTGTCCAGTCACGCTCAACAATATATACATAGACTATGTATATATGTAGCCTATGTAAATACTTTCTCAACTTCACAAAATTATGGCACTAACTTTCTCTCATCCATCCATACATACAAAACATTTTGAATAAAAGAAGAAATTTTACTTAAACTATCATTCTATATTTTTATCTCTGTTGCAATAGGTGGGCCTACATTTAGCTAGCTTCCATGTAGTTCCTCTCTGTGTCACGAGTAGCGTGAAAAGTTTTTTTAAATTTTGCAAGATAGGACGAAAATCTACAAACAACAAAGGGAGAAATCCCCTCTTTCCAAGAAGTGTGCAGGGTAAGTTGCAGTATAGAAAATATTAAAAAAAAAAATTTATTGTGGAGTTTTGTTTGTTCTTTATGAATAAATGTGTAAAAATAAGTAAGTATTTTAGTTAATGTTATTGTACGCAGGTTAATTTCAAATTGAATTTTTGTTTATTATGTTATTAATTCGATATTTATAATGCTCAACTTCTTGTAAATATCGACTTGGTGCAACGTCATCATGGAATAACTTTTATTGCTATTTTTTCTAAGCGGTTCATCTTCAAGCAGAATTGACAGTTGATTTTGTACACAATACAATGGTCCGATTAATTTGCTCCCCAATTATACAGCACGACATATTAATGAAAACCAGTATTGAAAATTTGGTGGCCATTTTAAACAGTTTTTGATTCATATCCTATATATTATTCCACTTAGGATACGCTGAATTAGATAAAAATGTGCAGATTTCAATTCTGCATGTAATGGTAAAAAACACCACCTTACCACGATGACAAATAGGGAAGTTATTGTGAAATATTTATTAGGGAAATGGTAAAATAAACAATTAAGAAACGGACTGTGTTATTTTACATACATTTTATAAATTTCATGCTATAATAAAATAAAAACAAATGTAATACAAAGAGTAATATTGTTTAAGAATGACAATTTAATATTTCATATTGAAAATCTTGTAAATTTAACTGTCAGATTGATCTTGTTGACAAAAATAAAAAACTATTGATTTAGACGTTTCTTAAGTAATAGGAATTTTGTATTAAATTATGTAAATATGTTATTTGAGACAAAAAAATGAATGAAATATGCTCGACAGCCTCTGCTTATCTGCACTTTAAAAAATCAATAATAAACTGCTTTTTCTATTTTGATTATGCTTTCTGAGTTTTAAATTTAAATTATCATTATTTTTGCGTCAAAAGTCACATATTCCACAACCTTCTAAATTATAAATCACATATTTTTTTCAATGTCAAAAGTGACATGTTCCTCAGAAGTCAATTTCGAACGTGACATGTTCTTCAGAGGTCAATAACAATCGTGACATTTGGTATATACCACTACAAGTTATTGGAAGACTTCTGCTAAAATAATTATTATCACAAGAAATAATAAATCACTCAATAATTCTTATCAGGGGAATAATTCAACACGAGAAATACATGACTTAAAAACAGAAATATATTATTAGTCTTTAAGTCGAGTAGGTCTACTATCTAAGTAAGTCTAACATTTATTTTATAAATAATTGTTTTATTTCTTAAAAGTACTCTCTTAACAATTATAAATACCTCAAGTGACGTAAGACTTCTGCAATATGTATTACCGCTTTCCAATATTAGTTAAAACTACAATATAAGCATGTGTTAAATTATTAATAAAATTTGACGGTAGAATCAAGGTACTTATTTTCAACAAATACAACTTTCTCCAAATATTTATTATATTCTAAAAATTTGACGGTCATAAAACAACCCTTTTCCAAATGTCCATGATGTGGTAAAATGTCTTTGTGTTTAAGCGGTCAAATCACATTAATTGTTTTCCAAGACGTCCATGTGTTTCACTAAAAAAAGTATCCCTCACAGTAACGGCAACTATTTTACGGTTAAGTGGGTTATTTTTCCCCTTTCTACCACAGAGCGTATTCCTGATACATGGAGGCCATTTTGCAGACATTCTCAATAAGTATTAAAGAATAATTTCAATGTGTTTAAATATTCAATAGTATTACAATTCCACACTCGACTAACTTCCTGAACGTGATTCAGATTTTTATTATACATTAACGAAATAATAGCGCTTAGTTTTAAAATTAATAATGCCATAAAAAATTGGATTCAGTTGAGTGATTCATAAATAAAACACATAGGCAAACAATAATTCAGTCATTCAGCAGTTACAAAGAGTAAAATGTCAATTTATATTATGATACGGTTACTTCTGTCCTACGTTATGAAATTTTTTAATTTATAATATTACGTTTGTTTTTAGAAAATAAAAATCACGGATAAAACTGGTTTCATAAGTGTTCATAGAAACATTTAAACCATTTTTTTTTCACTAAGATTTTATTATTTATGTTTAATATATTCAATATTTTAATATGGAATTTTCTTCTCTACTGGAATTTATTTATTACTATCGTGAAGAGATCCAAAATCTAAGTAAACATCTGTTCTCAGTTAGAGCTTTGAACTTTGCCATCATTGTTTAAGCCACCATTGACACTTAGCGAGACGACAAATCATACTTGGTACACTTCTGCATTTACATCTCACCACTCGCAGATTTAGCCCTAGTACCCTTGACCGACTTTTCGTTTGTTATATTAGGGGTAGTTAAATATAAGAATGGCAGCTATTGTAAGGAAAAAAGTTAGACGAGCTTTATTACCTGTTCCGTTTAGTCAAGGTTTTGTTATATAGAGATTGTTTTATGGAACTGTTCCCTATTTTCTGCTCTTATAGAATAAATAAAGGCATTTCGGATTATTTTTTATTGCCTGCGGCATTAATTAAAGAAACAACCAAACCGAGTTTACCATTTACAGCTTGGGCAGTTGCTCAGATATAGTTATACTGCTTTTCCGAAAGAGTTATCATATATTTGGCCGGTTTTAGAATAAATAACTAAACATTTTATTCTTCGCTACCTCCTGTTGCATAAACGAAATGTTACGACCAAATATTCCTTTTGTATATTAAGCAGTCTCTGAGATATTGAGACGAGTTTTCCGGAAGAGCCTTTCTTTTTACAAACATTTTAAATGAAAAATAACACAATTAATATTAGTGGTTACCTAAAACTTATAATGAACCTCTATGCTTAATTTATCATGCGTAGGATATTTTATAACTAAATACTAAAAACAAATTTTATAAAAATACGTTTTCACTAACAATCATAATTTCTTACAACACACAGAAACTTAATGCATTTTAAAAATAAACCAACACAAAAAGCTTTTATATACATTGAGTTAACTTTAACAGTACTGCAACGGATTAACGTTTACAAAATTGAAAAATTTCCGATTTTTGTAAAAATCGTAATTTTTATAAAAATTAGGAAATGTTAGTGGATGTTAGTCGTATTTAAAGTGTTTGTACAAGTCTAGAACGATTGGGGACAACCAAAGTCCACAAGTTCAGCGACGGCGACCAGTCCTAGCCTTGCATTGTTACGAGAGCGCACGAGCTCCAACAGCAGCTTCTTCATAAAAATTTTTGACGTAAATATTTAAAAAAAGTTTGTTTTTTTACTATAAAAAAGTTCAAACCACGAGGGAAGGATCGAGGGAATGCAGTAGCTGGACCAGGGAACAGGAAGGGGTCTGAAGGCAACAGACCAGGCTAATCCTCCAGGGTAATGAGCAGCTAACTTAGCGAATTCCGATATCATTAATATACAGGACCAGCAAGAAGGGATTCCTAGAGAGATCAACACATCCAGGCTAATATCGACATCACTCCAACAAGGTTAAAAACACCGCAAATTGTGAGTTTTTCCCGTATAATTCGATTGCCAAGACTTTAGGAATTATTTTCAAATCTGAGCTGGAAATATTTTTCAAATTTTTATATAAACTTTTTATATTTTTAATATCAAACTAAAAAAAAAGGAATTAAATTTTTAAAATTAAATAACATTTTTAATCCTAATATTTTAACGCATAATAATTCATTTAATTTGTCATTTTTATTATTTATTACTCACTGTGGAAATAACCTTTAATTTTACATATTTTATTCTGCCTTACAATTTATTATATTTTATGTATGTAAGGTTAAGTTTTATTTCATTTCATATATGTATGTTTAAAGTAACTTCCAAGATTTGGATAATCCAAAATTGAATTTGTCAACATTTTATGTGTTTTCGTTGTTCATTTAAAGATTGAAAGAAGAAAAAATTATATTGATTTTATTAATTTCATTGCAGAATTTATTATTGTGTTGAACCTGAATAACAAGGCAGAAATAGTTTTCGATATAATTACTGAGAGTAAATTTTTGCAATACCTCCAAATTTTGATCAAAGCTAAGTACTTTGTTGATCGGAAGCGAGATCAACAAACACGGACATCGATCAACAATGATGATACTTTCGGGATCAACAATACAATGTTAAAATTAACTGATATTTTCTTTTATAAGTTAATTTCTTCTAAGTATAGAAGACATTTTTCGTATGCGATTTTTTGTTCTAAATAAATTGGTGTAATAATTTGCTTTCTAAAATAATTATAACTTTTTATATAAGCTTTCGAAAATAATCAACTGTTAATGTTAACTGACATAAGATCAACAATCAATGTTACGACAAATATATAAAGTAGTAGTCTAAATATCAACGAATCAATGACAGTTCATCTCAATTTGGGCTATGTAGGCCTATAGACTTTAGACAGGGCTTACATATAAAAAGAAAGAATGATGCAAAATTACGGCCAACTTGTCGGCGACAATACTGGTTAAAAGTGTTAGTAAGTTATAATGATCATGAGCAGGCGGGTGGAAGAAAGCGGACAGGGAGGTCGGCAAACCAAACTTAGGGAAGGAGGGGAATTCTATATTTCATAGTGCGCAATAATGTAATGCGGTTAGGGATATGAATGGGCATATCCTTCCGTAGCCGTAGTACTTTAAATATGTTCCAACAGTAGCACATATTTAACAAACAATTTTTGATAAATAAATATTGAGCTTAAATTGTGATATAATATTAGAATAAAACTAGAACACAAAATATCACAAAACTTTCGTTAATATAATCAAACGCGTTTCAACGTCATAGTCGCATCCTCAGTGATACGTGAGCTACAACAACTAAACTATAACTTGTTGGCTTATATTCAATCTCTCGGTTCCTTAGAAAAATTCCCACCTTTTCCCCAATGGTAAAAATTCCCTCATAATATCTTTTTTTCGCGGTCTGTGAACAACATGGGTGTCAAATTAATAGCAATAATAAATACTAAAAATCTTGTTATATTCAATTAGTGACCCATAAACATCACATGTTTATTAAAAAAAGAAACACAAAAATATATATTTTTTGTTGTAAAAGTGAATATTATAATTTTTATAAAAACACTGATAATCTGATAATACTTTTGTCATGTGAATTACAAACATAAGCATACCCACAAATGTTTATTAGAGATGTTAGAAGTTATGTTTCAAGTTTCAGAACTTTGTTAATTATAATTTTGTAGTTATTTTGGATAGTTTGGATAGTTCTGTAGTAATTTTGTAGATTTTAATGTTGGAAGAATTTAAAACATCAAAGTTACGGGAAATCGCGGGTAAAATTGGAATAAAAATTACCAGATCTGTAAAAGTTTCCTTAAATACCTTATTCTGATTTTAAATTCTTAGAAACGGAATGTTTTGAAAGAAAAAAAGCAATGTGTGCCTCATTAAAAACAAAAATTAATTACATATATTAACAATAAAAAAAAACAATATAATAGTAAAGAATTTCAACAACACCGGTATACAATAACTGCACCCTTATTCACAAAATTTAGAATAAGTCGCATGCAGTGCTTCCACTTTGCTTTTTAATGGTTCCCTCCACGGTTCACAAAAATTCCCTTTTTTTCCCCTCCCTCGTCGGTCGAACAACAAAAGAACTCCGTGCCGGACGCCGGCGGAAAAACCCGAACGCTACAAGAAATGAGGCAAATGCTACAGCCTCAGAATCAAAAAAGATTCGACTTAGTTTACAGGAATAATGTACATAAACATAGAAACTACTTTTTTTTATATAAGTATTAAGACTATTTTGTTTAATTAAGAAATGTATTTTACAGTTTAAAGGGTGGACGGGTAATAAAGAATTAAGTGTAATAACAAAAAAAAATGTATTTTTTCAGTGTTCCATTTTCCTTTCACCTTTCCCTTTAGGGTCCGATTTTCCCTCAAAAGGGAAATTTTCCCTCAAAGTGGAAACACTGGTCGCATGGTGTCTGAGTGACGTGAGTTGTAGGTAGGTTTGGTGGGAAAGGAGAGTTAGCACAACGGCAACATTGGACTATACACTCTAAGTTACTCGACAGTTCGCCAAGAGCACTCTAGTATGGTTTGCATTACGTTTCCACAGTTAGTTGTGTTAAATATCTCGTTTGAACACGACATGCCAAAAACCTAATTATGGAAACTCATGTTCATATGACTTCTTTTTGCATGTTGTTAAAGAAAACACGATTAAAAAAATTATGGAAACGTGTGTTATGTTTCCACAATTTAAAATGTATCCACAGTGTGGTGGTGTGCAGGTCGAGGTATCCACTATTTTGTGAAAACATGAACACACACACAAACATAACACACAAATTCAAAAATTAAAAGATATATATATATATATATATATATATATATATATATATATATACGAAACCCACCTAAACGTACAATATACATCAAATAACAAAAATTTTAGAAGAGAAATGACACTAGGTACCTCGAAAGTTATTGCTTCATATGAGGTTGCCAACATTTTCTTAAAATTAAAATGAAAGCATATAGAAAAAACAACATCAATGCATTTAAATAAGAGGAAGAGATCTTAGCGTGTGATCTTGCCTAGAAGTTAGGCTATAAAAATAATTTAAATAAAACTACAAAAATTGATGGAGAAGATTTGGTTGTTGGAGTAAAAAAAATCAAAGTATTACTTTGAGAAAAGCTTCCGCAACTAGTATCACTCTTGTGGTTAGCTTCAACAAAGCTGAAGTGGACCTGTTTTATTTAAATTCATGATAAACAAGTTGGGAAAGAGGTAAACATGTTACTTCAACCAATTGTATGACCGCATCGGGATCATTTGTGCCTCTTATGTTCATATTTCCTGGAAAGCGTAAAAGTCCTCATCTGGAAAAAGGTGATCGATTTGGATCTATCTATAGGTGTTCTTTTAATAGTTGGTAGAACAAACAAAGATATGTTTATGGAGTGGATTGTGCATTTAAACATACCACAAAGCTAACCGAATAGGATCTCACACATCTCATCGGCTGTAGTCATTGGGTGTGACTTTTTATGACCCCCTGAAAAAGGCATTTAACAGGGAATGTGGCCATTTTATGCGATCAAACCGATTCCAGAAAATTACTATGTATATATTGCAATTATTTTTAATAACAATGGTTGCTACGATTGATAAAGGAGTCTCTGGATTCAGAGCTATTAGAATTTTCCCAATAAATCCAGAGCGTTTACAACAAGTGACTTCATTCACGAAGAAAACTTTCAGCCGTTAGATATCGTAGAGGAAATTAGGACTTGGAGCTGAATTCCCCAAGCAAGAGTCCCTAACAGAGTCTGTTTACACCAAGATGTTGCAATGGTAATAATTATGAGACAAACCATGATAAGCTCAAATGTTTTGGGCCTCAAAAAATATCCCCTCTTCTAGTCGTGAGCAGATCTAAAATTAAAACAGAAAAAAACACAATTCTGTAATTCTAACTGGGACTCCTATGAAAACAAAACTGATAAAAGCAAAAATGAGAAAGGATGAAAAACCGAAAAGTTGAAGATTAAACAAAAAAGAAGAAGTATAGAAAAACAAAGCTGAGATTTAAAAAATGTAATTAAAGATATAACAAAAATAAAATCACATAGAATGTGCTTAATGAAAACTGTGCAGGAGACGGATTACATTTCAAAAAAGCACCACATCAGAAGAACTCGATGAAAATTTAATTTGTAATGACGACAAAAATGAACGATGACTTCGACTTATATTCTCGAAGTACACTGAAATCTGCTTTGTATGTGGAAAGTATTGTACCTACCACTGAACTGTGGTTTAGGTGTGTGAGCTGTGTGAAGTAGGCCACATCGAATGCAGTGGTTATGACTTCCCTGAAATTTCACATGTGATTTTTGGATGCATTAGGCCTAATCAAGTATCAATTTTGTCTAATTGTTTTTATCTAGATAAAATTGAAAAGACTGATTTTTAATAATGCGTTAGTTTTATGTCTTATGCGACAATTTTTCAACAGGTTTTCAATGTGTTTTTTATACGTGTTGGTTCTGTTTTTGCTCTATTTAGACAAATATTCTACTTGTTTTTTATACGTGTTAGCTCATCCTAATTTTTGCTAATTATAGAAATTTTGTTTCAATGTGTATAAAACCTATCAGTTCTCTTTTTGAGTAAACTAGACATAATTTCAACAGGTGGTTTGGTATAATACATGTTGGTTTCTTCTTTTTTGCGTTAATTAAATCAATTTTCAATGTGTTATTTAGTATGTGTGTTGTTTAAGATATGCACTAAAAATTTAATATTATATAACCATCTGAGTTATTTTGGTAACTGTTGGTATTACCCCTTTAAGGTGTCGGTATTCCCCTGGTTTACTCTAGTATTGGCTACTGTGGAAACGCTAAATCGCAGCTAAGAATATTACACTCTTGACTGTGGTTAATATTTCAAACACATAAGTATTTCTGTATCTTTATCCTAACTAAACTAATTGAGCAGTTCCAGTACTTAAAAAAAATTCTTTAATATTAAACTAGTTGATATATTCTATTTATTTTCATTTTAAAATATTTACTTACTTTGTCGATTTGAATGTTATAAACACAAGACGGTCAATTATTCGCTTTAATTTTAATGGCGAATTTTAAATGTATTTCAACATAGACAATGCTCCTGATCAAACCGCCATCGCAGGGGTTGACAAAAAAAAAAAAAAAAAAAAAATCACAAACATTAATTTACAACAGGAAATCAATTATATATTAAGTGTGTCTATCAAGTAACGAGACTTTGTACCTCTTAAGCTAAGGATTCCAAGAACATGCCGGACGGACTGCATAAGTTAATAAACGTCATGACTTAATCAAGTTGAATTTGAAACCGCTTCAGTATGACTCGGTTTCCAAGCCCTTCGGACACTCCGGACAAAGGATTTCCCAACATCTGTTCGGAGCGAGTCCTCGGCGTGGCAACTCAACTTGACCTCCAAACTGAGCGTGCCAGGCCGAGCAGTCAGCGCTGGGACACTGTGAAGCGGAAGGTTAATTTTAGTTTTATTATTTAATATTTCGTATATTTTATTTTTATTACTTGGCGAATAATGAAGTCTATATGTTTACATTGGAACTTGATGAGAAACTCATAGATTTAGTTCGACAGAATCCTATAATGTGTGGAATAAAATTACAGAGGCCCGAGATGGTAAGTTCATAATTCACTAATTTTTCTGTTAAATATAAATTGTTGTTTGTAGCATAGAAAATAAATGGGAACTTATTGAAAATAGATATTAGTTTTAGGCCTATAAAAAGTTGGTTTATATGGTTAAAGTTAGGGACCTATTTGTTTGACTATATACAGATTCGCCCGTTGTTTCAGGGTACTTTCTAACATACAGATTCGACCGCGGTCAGCCCCGACCCTTTCCGCAGTCAGGTAGATGACCTCACCCGGCGCGTCATTGTTTACTTCCTGATGGAATTTCTACATCCTACCTCCACCCGTCTCAAGCACCCCTTTTCGCATAGCCCAGTTTCTGATGGCGTCATTCAATTGAGTGGTTTCGTTTATAAGTGGTCAACAATGGACGGTAGTGTTCGGTTTGTATTAAGTGAGAGGGGGCACCAAGCTCTAATGTGTGACGGGTACAAATTTAATAAAAGGCGATTGTGGAATTGCGATAAAATAAAGTGGTGTTGTGTGAAGCGGTACAGTGGATGCAAGGCTTTTTGCATCACCGAAGGTAGGTTAGGTTAGGTTAGGTTAGGTATCATTGTATTGTATATTGTATATCATGTAATTGTAATACATCATTATATTTCGATGGGAATAGTTTATTTATTTCAATTCAAATCTTAGCCCAAAATACGTTGTAATTATAAGTCTACACAATCGTAATCGTATATGAGCAAGGCACTGCAAAAAGGTCATTTTTTAAATTTTTTTTTTTTAGGTTATGTTGGTATTGGATAGCTAAAGATAAGCGGAAGATGTTAGGGGGGGTATTTTAGGTAAAAAGAATGAAGGTTTTGTCTCAACTAAGCTTTCAAATATCTATATAAACTACAACAAGGATGAGAGTCAGATCGACCAGTACAATAAGGATGAGAGTCATGTGATTTGGTTTAGGTTATTGTTTGGTGGCTGGTGTTTGTTGTGTTTGTGTTTGTTCTTCTGAAGGGTGTTTTATATCTTTAGCTTGAAAATGGATAATGCCGATGGTGAAAGTGTGGACAGTGAAAATAGTGATCGTGAATCAGAAGTCAGTCAATTGTGGTACTAAAAAGAGAAAAGGCCATGGCCGATCAAGTATTGTAATGAAGACGTTGAGGTTATGTACACATGAAACTGGACCTGATTGTGAGTGCAAACGTTTAAAATGTTTTTCAAGTTCTATCCAAGGATAATATCAGAAAAATTATTACTGATTTTAATGGACTGTCATCTCACAATGAGCAATCTTTGTATTTGGCAGGCTTGATCAGCGTTCATCAAGTTAAAAATCGAAGACCAAGGAATAATGAAGATGACGCCAAATTCCATGGCAATGTTTATACATACAAAGTTAGAATTAACACTGATAACCTCGTTAAGGAGGTATCTGTTTGTTACAAAACCTTTTTATCCCTTCACGGTGTATCGGCAAAAAGGGTTCAAAATATCCAAAAGGACCTAAAAACTACTGGGAAGGCTCCCGTTGATAAAAGAGGGATTTACGATAATAAACATTGCAGGACAGCTTCTGATATTGAAGCTAGTGTGATTAAGCACATAAGTTCATTCAAAGGGCGCAAAAGCCGATATAGCCTTAATAAAACAAGGAAAGTTTATTTGCCTGAAACATTAAATGTAAAAAAAATGCACAAGATGTACTTAGCCGAAAAAAATATTCCTGTATCTTACGAATACTACCGGAAAATGTTTGTTTCAAAGTTTAATGTAGGGTTTGGATATCCACGATACATGTAGCACCTGTGATAAATATCAAGCTGGGGTCAAAATTATTAATACCAAACTACAAACTGTTGATAGTGAAGATAGATTTTAAATTAATGAACGAATTGAGAAAACTGGGTGTGGAAAATGAAGTACATCTGAGAAAGGCCCAAACGTTTTACAGCCGGAAGAAGAAAGCAAGAAAAGTTTCTTCTACGACACCATTTCAAGAAGCAATAACGATGGATTTTCAAAAGAATTTGAGCATGCCAAATATAAGTACCAATGACGTATATTAGCGTCGTCAGTTAAACTTTTACATGTTTAATATTAACATTTTATCCACTGGGGACGCTATTTTTTATTGTTATACTGAAGAGATGGGCTCAAAAGGTGCCAATGAAGTAGTAGCAATGTTAGTATAATTAACTCTATTATTAGTATAATCTACTTATTATGTTGTTATAATACACCATAATGTCTCACTAAACAAGCTTAGTAACAATACAGTATGTTATTTAATGGCTAACCCTTACAAATATCAGTGCAAAAAAGATGAATGTCCCTAACATTAATCTTTTTTGCAGACAAAAATGTGATTTTTATCTGTTTTTAAGTATTTTTTGTAAAAAAAGAATTAAGATAAGTAAAAATAATGTTTATAAGTTGACAGTACACACAAATGGTTGGATGAAAATTTCAGTGTTTTATGTATAAGAAATTTAATATTTCTTTGGCAGAGTTTCGAAAAACAAATATGCTGTAACCGAAAATTTGCTTTCGGTGATCATCATCCTTTTTTCAGTGCCTTGCTTATATATGTAATATACGATTTTTAAATGTGAGCACTGAATTTACTGCATTTGTTTAATTTTGGACTTTGTTTTGAGCAATACATTATTTTATAAAGAAGGAAGCAGTTTGTTCAGTTATGACCGCGGGCGAATCTGTATGCGCCCATTTGTTTTGGGGTTATGTGATTAAGTTATAATAACAAAAAATAACCAACTAACTATTTACAGCCTATTGAACTAAATAAGTTTCGATTTCAGTTGAGGTAGAGAACAAGGTTTAAGATAACAAGGTACAGTATCATGTGTAATATTATAATGTCACATGTATACTATAAAATAGAAAAGAAACACAAACCTCTTTCGTCTAAGTAATATCTCCATCAATGCACATAAGAATAGCTTGGAACAGTTCTGTACTGACTCTGAAATTGTCATGAAACTTTTTCTTGTTGTCCATCAAGTATCTTGAAATTAATATCCTCAAGTACTCCTCATCTTGCCTTTTTTGTGTGAACATCATGGTGAATCTTTTTCTCATAAAACCTTCTAACGAGAAACATTCTTCTTCTTCCAGTAACAAGGCAACAACGCCCATGTTGGTTACTGACAAAAACGGTACTACATAAATACACGTAAAAACACCGGAAAAATGGAGATCAAATTCCCGCCAATGGACATCACGCCAGACAGTTCACACTGACGTGATCTTGAAAACCCTAGCCTTAGAAAAAGTAGTGAAAACTGATTGTGAACTCTTTAGCAGAGATCTTAGAAGTGTCTGAACCTGAATGATCGGCCGTTGATTGTGGGTAATCGTTTAATGAAGCTAAACGCATACAAGCTGCACGTTTACAATGATCTTTCTAATTAAAATATGAGTCTAACCATAGAAAAAAAAAAATCCTGACCAGATTTTCAGAAAATAAAGATTAAAGGAAAAAGAAATTTGTGTGTGACTCTTGTTAGAAATGACATGTAAAGAATTCTCGATTATGTCTTAAAAAAAGAAGAATTTGTCAAGCCAGCTTGCTTCGCTCTACTTAACTACTTTCCGTTTGCCAGTTAATGTTTTCAATTATTATTAATTTGATTTAAAAAAAAAAAAAAACAAACAGAAAGCTGTTGACACACACGATTTTTCAAAAAGAGTTCTTACCTTATGTATCTCAACTTTTTTTATCTGACATGTGCCAATTTAAACTATTTTTAGAACTGAATATTTTCTCAAAGTCAGTAATAGCCTAAATTGTCTGTTTCTTACCTAACTTTGGGAAATTTTAGGTAATATGTTTAAATACTACTTTCAATGTAAACCAGTTTAGCTTTTTAATTTTAAATTTTGATCTTGATTTCTTATGTTAGTAAATTGTAATTAAAATTTTTACAAAAGGAAAAATTGTTTTTCACTAATAAAGTTTAGATAATTCATTCTGTTTGACGAATCGTTTTGTATGTCAGCTAAATGACTTTTTCCATTTTTCTTGACAGTTTTACTTGAGTATAATTTCACTTATCTTAGTATCATTTCCTAAGTGTTTAGTAATTCTTGCTTGTAAACTACGAAGCTTTGTAATTTCTGTCTTGGTGTCTAGTTTAATAAGTTATAATATATTTATCATTGGGAGGAGCAGGTAGTAAACTTTCGGTCTTTTGTCCCTGAGAGGGACTTTTCTAAATCTTATATTATTTTTCCTAACGGCGCCAACAATCTTATTAAAACTTTTCTTTTCTTTTTTGGCCAACAATAAATTAAATTTTTTTTTTCCTATTTAAAATAAGATGTAATTAAATATTATTTCTTGTTTTTAATCTGCAATACATATTGATGTTTAGGATTTATTCACTAAATAATATGTGTGTGCGTGCGTGTGTGTGTGTGTGTGTGTGTGTGTGTGTGTGTGTGTGTGTGTTTGTCATTAAAACTTACTATGCACGTATATTGGTGGTAG
The DNA here is from genome assembly GCA_963513935.1 of Aphrophora alni. Lineage (NCBI taxonomy): Eukaryota > Metazoa > Arthropoda > Insecta > Hemiptera > Aphrophoridae > Aphrophora > Aphrophora alni. The sequence goes on from OY740765.1 coordinate 91,484,314, forward strand.
TATATTGTGTAATTAGCCTGTTACATTCACAACTCATTTTTTCAAAAAAATGCAGTTTTGGGACCGTGAAAGTAGACTGAAAATAAACCTTGAAATTTTGTAATAATTAAAACAAACAAAGATAATAATTGTTATTTTTGAATATGGAAGCCCCTCCTTTATTTTGGTTTTGTGAAAGGTTCCAAGTGCGTTGTCCACCCTACGTTACTGGGTGTCACACAAGAATAACAAATTATCTCAATAAATTGATTCAAATATGAATTATGAGTTTCCAAGCCCATAGGAAGTTCTATAGGAACTTATATAAGTTCCTATTATGAAGGAAGTTCTATTATTATAGGAAGTTCTATTATTATAGGAAGTTCTATAGGAACTTATATAAGTTCCGATTATTAGAACTCATATAAGTTCTATTATGAGTTTCCAAGCCCAAGTTCTATAGGAAGTTCAAAGCATTTACGTATGCATTTGGTAGTTAGTCTAACAGCTTCATTTCCCATTGAAGTTCGCTAAAAATATTATGTCCTCAAAATTTCATATTTTAATAATTTTGCAAAAGTTTGGATAGTTAAGCCTCAATTTGTGGGTTAAGGTGAAAGAGGAGGTTGGTTTGGAATAACGAATCGAATAATTTTTCAAATGTTATATTCGATCATTAGTCTGCTTTCTATCAAATTACGTTTACTTTAAAATAATGACCAACAGATTTGTTTGAAATAAGTTTTTTGAAGTTATTCAGCTACTGCGTGAAAGAAGGTAAACAATCTGTTTGGACGGTACTACGTGTGAGAAGTTGTTATGCTAATTCTTAAGGTGTGGAAATAACTGTTAGTGCAAGTGGACTTTTATTTACGAGTCCAGACACTGATATTATCAAATCGACTTATTAGAGACTATTCCAGTTACCATGGAATCGAGGCTCTAATAGGACCGGACGAAGGCGAAGGGTAAAATATAACCGGACCCTCCTCGAGTACAGACCACCCGAAATGGTTTGGGGCTCTCGACTCGAGATGTTTACATTAAGATATGAAGCAGTTGAGCGTTCAGGTTGGAATCAATATTCATTACATCGAGTGGACAGAAGACAGAATCCCACCGGTAGGAGCAATTAACATCTTGATTCCAACAGAAATCAATCAAATTATAGAACACGGAATTTTTAGCTGTAAACCCTAATAATGGAGCGTACTGTAATAGATAAATGAACCTGATTGACTTTATTAGTAATTAGATTCATAAACCGTTATTTTAATAAGCGGTTATATTAGGACAATATTTTGAAAAAAATAAGTGGTGTTTTAACTTCGACTAATAATAATAATAACATAATTATTTTTCTTCACATAACAAAAAAACAGCTAAATTATACATAAAAAACAACTAATTATAATTTAAACAAAAAAGAAATTATACAATTTTAAAACATGATTTACAAATAATAATTTTAAAATAAAGTAAAACATAACATAATATATTATTTTGTGTTTGTTTGTGTGTGTGTGTGTGTGTGTGTGTGTGTGTGTGTGTGTGTGTGTGTGTGTAAGTCGCGCTGAGTAATGGTCACCACTGACCAAATTATAAAATAATTATAAATGCTCCACTACACATGAGCTCTCACATTCTCTGTGTCCATACGCAGACCTGTGTCCATAGGACTACATAAATCGATCTTTTATTTGATTATGACATTTCTTACCCTCTAATATTTCTTAAAGTTCCCACGCCAATTTATCATTTGTAAAATTCTGATTTACAATTTTCTAAAAAGGAAAGGGGACTATTTTATGTTTACACCATTAATCAACAACTACTTTTGACATTCATTTTTAAGTTGTAGAAGTTCCATTCATGCTTTCACAAGGATCTGTTGTTAAGTCTAACTTTAGAATACCTTCTTCTATTCAATATTGAAGAAACGTTCCCAGGCTTCAAGTATGGAACTAATTGTATCTTTGTATCCTCAAAATATATTATATTGTAATAAAAATGAATTATAAATCGATAAGATTCAATTATAGTTATGGTTTAAGCATTAAGTTAAGGTCTAGGCTTCAATATGTAACTAACAGCACAAACCCCCTTCGTGTATGACTTTCATTAACAAAACGTCCATTTGTGTTCATTTTTTCTATTCAGGCTTATTACTTATATAAGTTAAGTTATAACTTTGGTTTTAGTTTTTCAGTTTTTGTGTGTGCAGTTATATTTTAAATGTCTATTATAATAAATTGTAATCTTAATAAATGGTATACAAACTTTCTCTTTTTATAATACAGTAATTACTAAAGATTTTTTTTTTAACTACATCTTTGAGTATTTGACCCTAGAACTGCCAGTTATATTTATCTAAACGGCAGGTAGCTTTGGTGTATGAAAACTTTTTATAAATTCGCCTTGAATTTGAAAATATGAAGTCTTGTTAGCATAACCCAACGAAAAAGTTATTACGAAAAGAGGAATTTTTTTAAATTTTTTGTTTACCCTAGAAAAGTAAACAAAGTTCATTTCTATAAAAGTCTTACTTTCATATAACACAGCTTCCACCGATATAAAAATCCAATTCGATAATATACAAATATCCATAATTTTATACTGAATGAGAAAATATACAATTTTAAAGTTATTTACAAAATTTAACACATTTATACAAAATTTTACACAGTCAGGAAACGGAACCACCCAGTACTGACAGATAATTTTACATGTTTTGATAATGTATACCGCAGGGTACATTCACATATTCTAACATACTATGTTCTACTAATTTTGTAAGAAAAAAACAAGAAACATCGTAAATCAATTATTCAACGGGTTATATCAAACTTCAATTTAAGTTGAGCCATTCCTTCAAAAAGTGGTCTGTAGACTATTTTGTATACTGCAGGGTACATTCGCATATTCCAACATACTATGTTCAACTAATTTTGTAAGAAAAACACAAGAAAAACAATCTAATACAAAGTTATAGAAATATTAGTGAACGGGATATCGCAAACTAAAATTTAAGTTGAGCCATTCCTTGAAAAAGTGGTCTGGAGACTATTTGTATCCTGCATTGTACATTCACATATTCTAATATACTATGTTTCTAAGAAGAAAAAAACAAGAAAAATCATGTGAAAAAAGTTATATAATAATTAATAAACTGGTTATCCCAAACTAAAATTTAGGTTTAGTCATTACTGCAATTTGTTTTTTTCTAACAAAATTAGTTGAACATAGTCTATATATTAGAATATGTGAATGTACCCAGCAGTATACAAATAGTTTCCAGACCACTTTTTCAAGGAATGACTCAACTTAAACTGTAGTTTGGGATAACCTGTTTGTTAATTTTTCTATAACTTTGTATTACATGATATTTCTTGTTTTTTTCTCACAAAATTAGTTGAACATAGTACCTATGTTAGAATTGCGAATGTACCCTGCAGTATAAAAATAGTCTCCCGACCACTTTTTCATTAATGGCTCAACTTATATTGTAGTTTGGGATAACCCGTTGATTAATTTTTTGAATACACTTTATTTGTATATTTCATTTGTTTTTTTCTTATAAAATTAGTTGGAAATATTATGTTAACATAACTGGAAAAAAGGTTGTTGATTAAGAAAACATTTTTTAATTATAAATTTGCAATTATTAATGTATATTTTTTAAATTTTTCAATAAAATATTTCTTCTTTGACGTACAAGCAAGATGTAAGAAAAAAAAATTTGGTTGAACGTCATTGTCCGTCACATGATTTAACACTTGGCAGGTACCAAACGTTGATGCCAAGTATCCCTTCATGTTCAGTGGCCCTTTAGACATAATAAATTATAAAGAAAATACCTTCTTTTGGCATAAAACTAAGATCACAAAACCAGTCTCTTAACTTCTTCACTAGCACTCCGGCCCCACTCATAGTTTCAAATGGCATTATAAAAAAATATAATTCATGTTTCTTTTACAATTATTTTGAATTCCTCATATTTACGGCAATAATTACAAAAATATAGAAAAAAGCACAAGTGTTTTTTTTTTTTTTTTTTTTTTTGCCTAATCCAATTTACAGAACTATTTTGTAACTTATTCTGCAACCCAAAATTCTACTTTACTAAAAAAAAAATACTGTACTAATAAGAAACCCTATCCAGAAGTTTTGTATAACCATTTATAAGACTTTATTTTTATAATCTTCAAAAGGGAGGCTTTTTAAAACTTTTAACATCGAATATCTCCAAAACTTTAATAAAAACAAATTTTAAACGGCCGCCAAATCCAAATAACATTACAATATTTCCAATGTCTTAATCATATGTATTACAATAATATATCTTTCATCTTAATTAACTATTAACAGACCTAAGAAGTGAGCAAAAAACTAATAGACTCGCAAAAAAACTAAATAAAAATATCACCATCTCCTAAAAAAAAGAGAAATAAATACAAATTTAAAACCTAATGAAGGAGTAAAAGAAACGTAGATTACAAAAACCAATTAAAATTAAAAAAAAAGGTTATTCGTTATTAATAAACAAACATAGAAACAAGGAATATTTAACAGATAGAAGTGTTTGTGTTATAGAATGAAACACAGAGTGGACAAAAACTAGGTAGGAAAATTTAAGATTGGATGCCACCCCTTACTTCAACAATTTCGCTTTGTCGTTACTATTTATCAACTTTCATTTCCAACTAAAATACTTTCACGCGAATAAAATAGTTAACAATTAAAATCGAGCAATTTCATAGTAAAGGCGAAGGAAATATTTCCTGAAAAATACTAGTTACAATTTTAAAAATAAATAACTTTGTTTTTATTTATAAATGTTCAATTAAAATAGACAAAAAGAAATTGCAAAGAGATAAAAATGTAACCATTGTGAGAGTATATATTTCTTAGAAGATCTAAAGAACAAAAGTTGATTGATAGGTTAAAATAAAATCACTACAATCAAGTCTACATTCTTCATTAACGATTGTTTAGGGACAGCAACTGGTCAATGGCAAGGATCCAATTGGAGCAATTAAGAGAAATGAAACTTCTAAAGCATTGGATTGAAGTTTATAATATTGCTAACTTTAAAGTGTCTTACCTTTTCTGGTTTAAAAGTTATTGAATAAATATGTAGTGCTAGTATTAATGATATAGTCTATTCGACATTTGCGTATATAAAAATTAATGCAAGACCTTTCGAGAGTTTGGATCAAGTGAATAGCCAAAAAATAATTAAAAGTGTTAATAATCTAAAAGACATAACTAAGTTATCATGGATATTCTTGAACTATGCACCGAGTGTAATACTTTCAGATTTATCGTTAGTACGAACGTTTGGTGATAGCTAGTCCATTTTTGCCTATATTTTATTTAACCATTCAAGAAGAAAGTCATTGATTCTTCCACATTTAAACAGAAAATTTGGTATAGGTATGCGAATGACACTTTTGTTATTTGGCCCCATAGCGACGCATGTTGAAATAAGTAAGAGCGGCTTTAAGACTTCAGTTTACTGAAAAAAGACACATTCGTCGGTGTCTAAACTATTTCTCTAATCATCCTATACTGCCATGAAAGTGATATATCCTTCCATACTGGACAGAGCTAATACTATTTGTTGCCATAACACTACTAAAGGCATTCAATAAGTAAAGAGACAAATGATAATAGTTTTAAAGTGCTTAATTATTAACAAGTAAAACCATTAGGCCCTACTATTTTTCAACATAATCCCATTACTATATTGATGGAGCCAAATCAGGACTATACGGAGGGTGAAGTAGGATTTCTTTTTAGTGTAACCTTTCAATAACTTCAAGAGTTTCGTTAGCTTTGTGTGGGCGGGCGTTGTCTTGGAGAAAAACCACTCCCATACTCTGTAAACCTCGTCTCTTACTCAGAATTGCTGGTTTCAATTTGTTTCCAATTCTCCCCTGTAGTACATTCACAGCGCGTTGAGTTTCCAAATAGTCACGAAAAATTGGACTTTTTTTCCCCCATAAAATGGTAAGCATGACTTTTCTACATTTTGTTTGAGGTTTGATTATTTTCCTTACGGGAGAAGTGGCGTGATTCTACCGCATGCTTTGGCGCTTTGACTTAAGCTCAAAGTGATGTATCCAAGTTTCAGCAAAGGTTAGAATGCTTTCCAAAAATGTTTCGTAGTTTAAACTGAAAAAATAAATCGTATTTGAAATGACTTAGTTAATGATTAATTAACTAATTAATAGGTTAATGACCTATTAATGATTAATTTATAATATCAAAATGTAATAACTGATTTCAAACAAAAAGAAACATTGTTAGCCAACATCTTTTCAAAACCAAAACTAAAAATGGCACTCGGGACACTAAACTGTCTTTATTAAAAGTGGAAATGATATATAGGCCTAGTACATAAATCGAAAGTAGCCGAACATATTTGATACGAAAATCATCAATTTAATTAAGAAGAGGAAAAGATAATACATCTCTTGGGCGGGAGTGGGGTATATATAGAAGAAAAATGATCGAAGTTTGACGTAGAAATATGGCACCTATGGCCTCCATGAATACAAAATGAACTAAAAATTGTAATACATAATGTGAAATATCGATTCACATTTAATGCTGAATTTGTCCTGTTAACTCGCACGAAGGTGTGACTATATCATCACGAGTTAAATTCTTAAAAGAGAGGACTACCATAAAACCGTTAAGTAACTACTGCGTTTGGATTGAATACCTTTTTGTTTTAATGGATCAGTGTATGTCGCTTCTATTGACAGGTTCCTTTCTTAGATTACCACTATTAGTGTTGGTTTCAAACAAAATCCTATATCAATATACTATGTTTGTCCTTTTCATGTTATTTATGTTTTAGGTTTTTAATGTCGGAATAAAATGTATCGGTGATATCTTGTATCATACTATATAGCCTATATTCTCCTCCAAATTTGGAAAATAAACTCATACAAATATTTAAAGCATATGCCCTTTGACAAAGTCGAACAAAATTTGAACATAATCGGTCCAACTGTTTATAAATCTACAAACACGCAAGCATAAGATCATATAACAATTTTAAAATGATTTTTTCTATATAGTCTTATGATATTTGTTACTTCAGTCTTAATTAAATTTTTTTCGAAATATCTCCATGCAGTGTAACTAATTATGGCGTTCAATATTTTAGGAATCTATTTGGTGCATCAAAATAAAGAAAAACGTTCCATTAAACATCTTTATTTGTATATCATGTCAAATATAACCTATTTATTGATAAACAAAATATTTTTTGGTATTTGACTACAACACCCAGAAGTTCACGATACCAGTTATTTCTTATTATTCTTATTGTATGAATGAGATATTCGTCAGGAAATATTTTTAAACGGCCACCATTTTAAAATGTTTAAAATAAAGACTTGGGTTTTGGTATACTGGTTTTTAAAACATCTGGATCACATACAAAATGTGTAGGCCTACATCAAATCTGGACCTAATATATCATCATCTATTTACAAAGTAATAACAGACCGACAGACTAAAATTAAGCATTTTAGGACACATGTTGACTATTAAAGTTTTTCTTTATTTTATCTCTTGAACCATTCCTTAAATATTGCATGCTGTATTAAAAGTGAGGGGAAAATATCATTCAGAGCACATCTGTTGTTATAAATGTACTTTCTTCTCTACTCGTACTCATTGAACACGAAATTGTGAGTCGGTCTATTCAGTATCTTAGCTACATGATTTATTAAAATTAAATTTTGGCAGTGTATTTTTAAACTTTACTTCTTTGAAAAAGAAGATAAATTATTTAAATAGGATTTGAAGAAATTTGTATCGAGTTAGTAATAATTAAAACGTAAACTATATTAATTTTAAAAATACTAAATAATAAATAAATTGGTTAACTCCAAATATAACAATCTGGCTTTATAATCATCAGTGGAAGAAGGGTGTTACTGAAAAGTGGGTGGGTGTAGGAGGGGTAGGAATGGGGGAGAAAACACAATAAAGGAGTAATCATGTCTGCTAGTTGGTACATAATAGACCCGTTGAGTGGTGCTGTTATCAGAAAATGACTCATTCTAAAGTCGACAGACAGTAAAGGAAATTGGAATAAGAAAAGTCGGGCGTAAATGAAAGATAGTCCTAGCACGGGGTATGAATGAATATAGGGCTGTTGGAAAAGGGTAATTTCCTTTGAAAAGCGGTCTCTTGGTATTGCCTGTTCAGCAAACATAGAGGACTTGATTGAGATCGTAAAATATTTATTTTGTATTTCAAATCGAGCTTGCATAGTTTTACAATGTAAATACATAACATTGCACATAAATAGCAATAAGAAATACTTTTAAAAAATTACTTAAAAAATAGTAATAAATAATTACATTTTTGAGACCGAAAAAGAAATCAGATAAGTAATAATGTACAAATTAGTTCCTTGCAATAAATATAAAATTTCTTAGAAACAAAAATATTTATACATTTATCAAATGTTTCCAGAAAGTGTTCGAAGTGTTCATTATACAATTTACCCACTATATACAATCTCCCCATATATTTTTTAGATTCATAAATTCATCTTATTTTGCAGCAAAAACTGACATTTAAGGAAGAAGTACCCCCCCCTTATAAAATTTACTCTGGCCAAAGAGAGGAAAAATCAAATTAATTCAATTTCATTTAATTAGTTCAAAAAATGTTTACATACAGCGACATCGGATTTGACTAGAATCCGCGTTGAATAAAACGTGCATGTTGTCGAAGTTATATGATCTAGGCTAGGCTTACATTTTTAGAGAGGGGGGTTAACTAATTTTGACATTAGATTAACATGTCAGAATGACATATTTTTATTGTTAACTGACTTTTACAACACAATGTACACTTATGAAAAACTAAATTCAATAAAACTATAACTAATTGGTAGCGTAATTTATGTTTAAATGAAGTATGTCAAGTTCAGAAATAATAACCAACGAAATTTATTATTTTTTTCTAATTAGCTATTACCATTAAATTTGGAAAAAAAGTCCACAAGAAGAAATAGAGAGACGATCGAGTTCATTGGTCGAAGATATTTGATTTTTGTTGCAAAATAGCGCCACATTAATTTTGAAAAAAATAAAACTATTGATAAAGTCACATGTCAGTTTCAATAGATTTTATAATTCATCTCTAGCAATAGATGGGAAAGGTGTGTGAATAGATCGTCGTTCCTATTCCCAGTAATATACGTCCGTAAAAATACTTTTCTAATGACGAAATTTGGAGTTCTATATAATAATGCATAACCTCTAGAGCAAAGAGGAAAAATCCAAATTTAAGTCAAATGTAAAATTGTTCTAAAAATTGCCGTTGTGGTTTAAATAAATCCCCGAGTAACATTTCTGTAAATTTTTACATAATTTTAGGCGAAATGTCGCACATTTTTGCTCTAGTGGCTTATTAAATAATGAAAAGGAGTAAAGTATATTATATCACGAAACAAAATATCTCAAGAAGTTAGCAAAAGGATCATCGATGAGAACAGGAATGTCTTTTCAAATTGAAGTTTGATGCAATCCAAAATATTTTCGGGGTAAGCCTAGTGGTAACTTTGGCGCTGAGTCATGTACTCTAACGTATTCTAGCATAAATAGCCTAACTTACTCTAACAATTTTTGATAGCAAAGTAATCCCAATGATCCCCTCAAACGCTATCAAGGAGAGTGGATAATACTGGGGAATGTTGAAATAAATTCAATTCTCAGCAATCAAGATGCGGTTCATTAAATCAAGAAGAATCAGTTGAGGAATGTGCAAACAATAATTGTGGAACGATGCCTAAACATATTATTTTATTATTTGTTGTTAAAGGTTAAACATCTCGTGGTCATAATTGCCTTAAGAAAAAAGAAGGAAAGAGCATAAAATAGATACCCTTAAGTCTTCTAATAATAGTCAGGGTCGGAAAGGAATAAGGGTTGATCAAGAGATATTTGATAGGAAAGATGACATAGATGGATCTAATCCAAGACTACATGAAGATAAGTGTAGATCTAGGTAGATATTTTGGGATCGCCACACCTGTATTCACTATAAGTGGTTCGGGACGACTGCTTGTAGCAAATATAGACGGTTTAAGGAAGAGAGGAAGACCAAAAGGTGTAGGTTATATGAGGCATTCGAAATTGGAGAGGGACCACCAGTGAATGGCGCAAGTGGAGACGAATTGTAGAGGCAACTATAGGCCAACCTTGTCTTGTAGAGTTGTTGATAGTATGTAGGATACTACATTTTTCTTTATCAGGGTAAAAAAGTTTAACTAATTACAGTTTGAATTGTACATTCTTTTTCTTTGTTGTTGTTTAAAGTTGAAAAACCTCTCGGTCATTATCGCCTTATGAAAAAAGGAAGAAAAGAATGTAAAATAAAGACCCATAGCTTTTGAATACTCTAATAGCGTCATATTCGGAAGGGAACAAGAATTGATCAAGAGACTCCTAATAGGAAAGATGAAAGATTGACTCAAGACTACATAAAAAAGGAGTAGATCCAGCTAGGTTCTTTGGGATTGCTATGCCCGTACAGACTATAAAACTCCCCGAGGAGCTTTTACGTTATAGCCTATTATTGTACATTTGTTTTGTACTATAAATTTTGATGAAATAATTCTCAGTGTTCCTGAATACCAGCCATGAAACTACATTTACATAGGCTACAAATATTTTTAACCGACTGGTCCAAACGGAGTGGCCTCAAATGATAGCTTGTCATAAAGGCAGACAAGTGAGTAAAAACAAGCGCCAAACAATAAAAAACACAAAACAAAACAAGCAAAAATGCAATTTTCCAATTATAGAATCCATTATGAAATAATAAACAGAAAACAAATTCGGTACAAAATTATAACATTAAGAGTTCCTGCTTTAATATTGTTGATATGATAATCTAACTCTAATGCTTTCACAAAGGTCTGTACACACCCCATCCTAAAAGCTATCATTGAAGGGTGGGTAACTGTAACCAAACCTCGTCTTTTCATTTTATAATACCCTAGAACACACAAAATGGCGCTTTTCCTCTATTTCGCCCCACTCTGGAGTTGTTTGATATTGTAAGCGTAGCTCGGAGTTCCGGCATGCCGTGCTGAGGAAATTAGACTGATAAGACGGTCTATTACAATGGGTAGGAGGAGGGGAGAGAGAGAACTTATTATGATTGCATCGTTTTTATTCATTTCCGACCATTACAACACATGGCTTGCTTTATTGTACGTATATTGCTCTCCTTTAGGTTTGGATTGCATTTCATCTCCATACCCTTCTCATGAAAATTAACAAACTTGTTACTAAATTAATCATTTATTATTATTCAAGCTCTGGTTTTAAAAATTCGATTTCTTTAATTTCCGTTTTAGATAGTTGAAAGAGGTTTTAAAACAAAGGTTCCAACCTGCTCTAGTCTAGTCGGTTACAGGTTTTAATTAAGTCTCTCATAACTGTACACACACACACATATATATATATATATATGTATATATATATATATATATATATATATGTATATATATATATATGTATATATATATATATATGTATATATATATATATATATATACATATATGCAACTGTTCAAATAAATTTTAATGTATACATGGTGTTACACAAATCATGTTCATATATTAAATATAATGAATTTTTTGTAATATCAGATAATTTTGTATTATAATGCATACAATAGCTGTTTTTCGGACTAAATGTATGTATTGAAATTTGTTGAAATTGAAGTAGTATGATGTAAGTTCTTTATAGTCTCGACGAAAAACATGAGTACTTTACTGTGGTTTACCTACCTAATACAACATTTACAACTATAGAATACAATACGATATTGAGAATATTATATTTAGAAATGATAAAATTTCAGCTTTTTCTAATTATAATACAAAGTTGTTTACGGGCCAGACGAAAACCTGGAAGGTATTTATTTCAATTTTATAATTGGAAATCTTGCATTATGTGGTATAACCATCTAAATACAACAGAACTGCTTTGTAATTTATTTAGAACTAAATATAATATTCCTTCCGTAAAATAAATGTGCTATATAGTCAAAGTAAATCACTTTAAAATTTATTTCGTAAGTTTTAAAGCATAAATTTTATCATTTAAAAGTAACTTTAAATGATAAAACTATAGAATTTAGTGTATAGGCATTTATCCTACTAAATTCTAAAGTCAGAAATCTTTAAATGTGTGGATTAACCATCCAAATAAGTTTCTTGTTTTGACAAGCCAGTAAACAACTTTGTCATTTTATAGAACTAAATAGAACTTTACCGTTTATAAAGAAGTTATTCTATTAAATTCTATAGGTGAAAATCTTGTATTAAGTGTTTTAACCTTCAAAATACATTTCCGTTTTCATCTAAACAGTAAACAACTTAATTATTTATTTAGAACAAAACAGAAAATGTATCATATGTAGAGAAACCATCCCTCTTGTATTCAATGTTTGTTTAGCTTGTAATAATAAGTGGTTTAACGTCATCTGTAGCCTACACTTCTGTTTTGTTTTTTTCAAGGTATTAAAATTTTTGTCGCTAATTCAGAACTTGGCAGAAATATTACTATTTTTATAAGAAATTATACTATAGTTAAATCCCGTAAAACCATCGAAATATACATTTTGGTTTTCATCGAAACAATAAAAAAAAAGTAAATTGTTAAGAACTAAACTGAAATTTTATTATTTGCAAAGGAATTATGCTAATATATTATATTCTTGTAAATCTTGTATTATGGTGTTCAACCAACATCACACTACACTCCTGGGTTAAGTTGAGTCAATAAATGTAATTTATTTGGAACAAAACAGATTATCATTATAAAGAGACTGTCCTATTATATTCTATTATTTTTATTCTTGTATTTAATGGTTTAACCATCGAAATACATTTCTGGTTTTCGTGGAAAGTAAACAACTTTGTTACTTAGAAGAATGAAATCATTTAAAATAAAGTATCCTTTCATATTTAATTGTTATTAATCTTATAATAAGTGGATTAACAATCGAAATAGCTTTATTCCACCCGATAAATAATTTCGTAAATTATTCAGAATTGTTAGTATTTGTAAAGAAACTATCTTAATGTATTATATTTTTATAAATCTTTTATTATGCGGCTTAACAATGGAAATACACTCCTCGTTTTCGTTGTATCATTTGTAAAAGTACTATCATAGTATATTTATTATATACTATTGTATTACATCATTTCACTATAGAAATACTTTCATGGCTTTCTTCGAATCGGTAAAACACTTTGTAATTTATTCAGCACTTTATCCTGTATATTAACTAGTTGTAAATATAGAATTAAGTGGTTTAACTATCTAAATACACTCCTGGTTCTCGTTGAGCCCGTAAATAACTTTTTAATTCATTTAGAAGATATCAGACATTTTATAATTTATAAGGTAACATTCTAAATTTTCAAATCTTGTAATGTATGGTTTAAATATCGAAATACACTCCTTGTTTACGTAGAGTCAGTAAATAACTTTTAAATTTATTTACAACTACACATGACTTTGGTATTAATAAAGAATGTATTGAATACTTATAATAAGCTGTTTAATTACACTTTGGGTTTTCGTCGAGGCAGTAAAAACCATTGTAATTTATTCATAAATGAAGAATAATTTTACTCTATTTTTTTAAACACCAAAGTACATTTTTAATTTTCGTCTAACCAGTAAACACCTTTGTTATTTCTTTAGAAGTAAACGGAAAATATATGATTTTTAAAGAAATTATCCTTTTATATTTAGTGTTTTTAAGTTTTTCGTGTAATAAGCAGTTTAATTATTGAAGTACACTGCTAGCTTTCGTCGAGCCGATAAATACCTTTGAAAATTATTTAACACTTAAAAAAAAAAATCTTATTTGGGAACAAAATATCTTAAACTATTATATTCTAAAGTTTGAGATCTTATAATGTTTGGTTTAACTATCTAATTACACTCCTTGTTTTCGTAGTAAACAACTTTTATATTTAGAACCACAAATGAATATGTCTTACATAAAGAAAATATGCTACTAGATTCGACAGTTATAACTTCTTGAAATATTTAAATATACTTCTGCTCCTCGTTGAGGCAGGAAGCAACTTCATATTTATTCAGAAACAAAACATTTACTCTTTATATAGAACTATCCTATTATATTTTATACTTGTTAAACCTAAATTATGTGGTCGAAACATCAAAATGAACTCCTGGTTTTCGTCGAAATAATAAATAACTTTGCATTTTATTTTTAACTAATCAGAAATTTTATCTTTTGTGAAGAAACTATTCCTTTTATGTTATGTTATATATATATATATATATATATATATATATATATATATATATATATATATATATATATAAATTTTGTATGCAGTGGTTCAACTATCTAAATACACTTGTGGTTCTCGTCGATCTAGTAAATAACTTTGTAATTTTTTAGAATTAAGACAAATTTTATCATTTGTAAAGGAAGTATGCTTTTATTTTCTATAATTTAAAATCTTGTATTATGTAGTATCCATCGAAATACCCTCTTTGTTTTCGTAGAGCCTGTAAACAACTTTGTAATTTATTTAGAACCAAACATGACTTTTCCGTTTGTTTATAGTTTATAATTGTAGATACTGTAATAGACTGCTTATTATCCAAATATATTCTTGGTTTTTGTCGAGGGAGTGAACAACTTTGTAAATAATTCAACTTTATCTTCCTACTATATTCTATACTTGTAAAATTTGTATTAAACTTTTTAACCATCAAAAAATACACTTCTGGTTTTCATCGAACGTGACTATACCTGTAAACAATTTCCCAACTTATTTAGAGTCAAACAGAAGTTTTGTTGTTTATATTTTTCAGATCTCTATAAAAAGCGATGTCTGTTCAGCCCAATTAGGAAGCGAGCTCCCGGTATTCTAATGTTGAGACCCTGCGTTCAAGATAATTGGACAAGCCGACCTGTAGGAATTTAGAACCATTGAAATAGTCATGGGTTTTCTTTGTATCATTTATTTTTATTGTTAACGATAGTGAATCATATTTATTAATACAGTAGTTATATTTTGAAGAACCAAGAACAGTGATAATTTATAAATTTATGTGAATGTGTTTCTTTGAAATGTAATTCAGGTTTTGTTTGGTGATGTTGTAGGAAAATAATTGAATATTGTTTTAAATATCATTTTCCCCCAAAGTATGGCAAGTCTGGTGACAGTCATTCACTGGAATAAATACAAATGGGGTTAGCGAAATTTCACCTTACCTAAGCCAGAGTTACTTATTGATATATTGTAATATTATAAAGAACTATCCAATTATTTTTTCATGTGCTCAGAGTTTAGTACTGAGTAGTCACATCTACAGCTCTTCAGTAAAATCAATTTTGGAGAAAAATGAAAAGAAAAGTATTTAAATTTTAAATTATAACCATTCCTAACCATTGTTTTGTTTATATTTATTAAAATATTTTATATTTCTGTTAAGACTTACACAATTATGTTGTGTACAGTTTTCAGCCATTTCTAGCCTTGTCACTTTATTATTCCTAGTTGACGCGTTTCGGTGTACATTCATTTTAAAAATTACTTATGTACTATTTTTGGTTTGTACGTTTTATTGTTTTGTTTAACATTTTTGTTGCTAAATTTCAGGCATGCGTTTGTTCTGCTTTACATGTACACGATATTGCCTTTTCTATGTCTACTATGTTATTTTATACATCGTTTAGGGTGTTATTACTTAACATGTTATCTTTTAACCTTTTAATACCTAAAATAAATTAACAGATTCCCCTTGTAAATAACCACCGGATGTGTTAAGCCTTGTACTTCTCTTAACAGATCATACTATTTTTATTAATGTCCAATATTTTCGATTCCCATTTAAAATAAAGTGGTTTCTTCTAATATTTTACTTATTGTTTCCACTAGAACAAGTGATTCATCTATAGATGGTATTCTAAAATATTCTTTTTTATTCGATATTTCTTTATGTAAAACGCTTTGATTTCATATTTTAATCTATGCTGTTCACACTACTTTATTACATTTTCTAAGAGAAACTATTTGTTTTGTTCTTGATTCTAGCATATGTTTAAAAGAAGTTATTTTCAACACACCCTTAACCCAAATATCGCCTATATTTATATAATTTCTTTATACTAAATAATAATTTCTTCACCATCATGGTCAGGCTAACCAAGTTAATATTCTATATTTATTTATATAATGTAATTTTTAGCCATTCCTAGCTTTTCATAAGTATGTACATAAGTAGTTTTTGAAGGTGGAGGTCAACTCGAAACAATAAGTGACAAGGATAAAAATCACTTTTTTAGTTTCTTGATAGATTTGAACCTTTTCTCCTCACATTTTGTGTGTTTAACCATTTTTTATTAGCTAACATGTTGAGATTTAAATTGTTAAATTATTATTTATAAAATATTAACGAGAATTTAATTTTGGATGCAATTTGAAAATACTAAGTTTCTGACATAAACGTGCAGTATATTGAAACAGTAAACGTAGTGCAACGTCCTTGAAGAGCCTAGGTCTTTTAGACAGCATTTCAATCGGGTAATGTTTGACTAAAATATCGTAATTCCCGTCGTTTTTGTAGTGGCGTTTTCAACCAGAGTTCGTTATCAATTGTAACTTCCCAGTTTTCTATACTGTAAATATTTGAGCCCCAACGCGGTTTAAACCCGGAAACTCCCACACCATAAAGCGAGAGCGCTAAACAATAGACTAGTCGGGTGCTCGTAATATAAAGAAATTCGTATATATATATTTTTTAAATTTGGAGTTTTTATATTGCTATTATCTATGGTTTGACCTTTATACTTATTTGTACAGGTTTTCTATGTGATTTGTATTTAGACATTCAATTTTATTTGAAAATTAAAAACGGAAACCTGACGTAGAGTTAGCAAATCAATTTGCCCTTTTTTAGTGTTTCTTTGAAACCCTTATGATTTTACTACATTATCTTCGGGAGAAATGTAGCCAGCCTGTTAAAAGTAGGAACTTTAAATTTAGCATTCATCTATATTTTGGTCCTGTACTGTAGACACTACTACGAAAATAGTAAGAATGTGACATTTGTGATCATTCCAAAAATTAAAGTCAATATTATAGATAAATATTAAAGGTCTTATTTCTGTCAACAATTCCATTACTAACCTAACCAAAAATGTTTTCCATCTTCTCCATTTTCTTTCGTGGCCAGCCTTTAATTCTGAAGAAATTCACGTTAATGATTTTTACTACCAAATTTTAGTAGGATATTAATTTTGTTATCAATAACGTAATGGGCAAAATATTGAACATTGATCGGTGGAACATGTTAAATGACTACCATAATAGTTCCTCAATGTCGATAATATAACAAGTTTTTCAGTAATCAAAAATGTATTACCAGACTATTGGTTAATCTTAGTGTATTTACATTAAATCTGGAGACGCCTAATTTATTTATAAAAATATGTCAGTTATATAGGTTATATATAATTAAAGCAATAATAAATATTATCAATAACAACTTCGATATGAGACGGTGTGTTTACTTGACCACCGCACTATATTCTTCCTAACATTTCTATCCTTGTAAACTTACTCCTCAATGACCTTGCTCTCATATCCTTTTTTAACTTCTCCCATCCATCTACCTTGGTTTACTCTGATTTCTTCTCCTATCAATTATATTTACTTTTCTCATCTCATCTCTCATTCTTACCAAGTGTCCCGACTTGTGTTGATGTAACAAACTTATATTTAGCAGTATAAATTTTATTCCATTATTTTTTCGAATCCGATATTAGCCTCTATATTACTTCACTGATTCTTCTTAAAAATTCTTCTCTCAAACATTCTTTATTTATTGTCATCATTACATTGTCTTCATGTTTCAGCATCGTAACAAAAGATTCATTTCATGAATGTCTAGTGTAATTTCATTCTGAGTGCTATAGAAAGGTGCATTAGAGTAAATAATCTTAAATTTGTAACGACATATGTCCCAGTTTTATTCTACGTTCTATTTCCAGGGAGATTTTATTTCTCTTGTTTAGATAATTATGAAAGTTGTTCACAGTGTTAAGTTTATACCGTCTTGTCTTGAAGCTTCACGAATTTTCAAAGTGGGATCCATTAGTAAACTTGTGTTTAATAATCTTGAAACCAAACTTCCCTCTGTGTCTTGCAGAGGGAAGATATTATGTTAATATCTCAAACCCCGAAGCAAATTAAAAGGGAACAAATAAATAAATAAAAATTACTCCCTGGTCACGCTTATTAAGGGGAAGTAGTGAGACTCTTCTTATTAAGCAATGAGACTTTTCTTTCTTCTCTTTAGTTAGTTCATATTTTACTACCATTATTCTTTATTATGAAGGCATCGACATACCTACCACCCATCTTTACCTTACCTTCCGCATCGATGACAACTATTAAAGGGAAACAAAATATATACTTACTAGACCAAAAGGAATAATCCAACATTGTATACGTAAACTTAATTGGCTGTACAATATCTACCGTACTAACTTTTTGATAGTAAAGTTCATTTTTTCTCAGAGTTTTTAGACTGACTATGTAGATTATAGAGGGTGGTACACAATTTGTTTGTCGAGTTTTTGTATTTGCCAGGATAAATAAAAAATGATGTATATACATGTAAATTAAAAAGGTTAGACTACATATTTTGCACAATTATTCAGAAGCAGCTAAGAAAAATCCATGGTGAATGAGGTTTATCAAAATTAGTTTACGTGAATAAGTATTTCATAATAACTGTTTCTGTCTTGGTAATAAACGCTTTCGCACAATATGTGATTATTGAAAACTATTTTTGGCATAGTAATGCGCACATGCGCACATTCATGTCATGTTTTTGATGTAGGATAAGCACACTCGCATAATATGTGTACGTTATTACTGTTTTTGTTCTAAGAATAAACATATTCCTATAATATAAGAGAGTAGCAACTTGTCTTATCCTTTGTAGCAGTAATTAGCACCTTATAAAATATGTTGTAGTTAGAAATGTTTTCGCTTTAGTAATAAGCACATATCTATAATGTGTGACTATTGTAACTGTTAAAATGTAATTAGCACCTTATAAAATATGTCGCTATTCTAAATGTTTTCGCTATAGTAATAAGCACGTACCCATTATATGTGATAGTTGTAACAGTATAAAAAGTAATTATTACATTTTAAAATTCGACATAGTTATAAATATATTTTTTATCATAAGCACATATTCGTAATATGTGATGATGTAATTGTTTAAAAATCAAATTTGCTATTTTTGAAATTTGTCTTTAGTGTGTCTCTTCTATTCTGTTTTCATAAACATATGTGATTGTCGTAACTCTTTTAAAAAAGTATTAAACGTATTTTAAAATATATCGTTATTTTAAATGTTTTTGTTTTAATAGTGAACATGTATCTATAGTATGTGATTGTATTAACAGTTAAAGGAAAAGTAATTAGGATCTCTACAGTTTGTCATAGTTATAAATATTTTAGATTTAGTACTAAATATATGTCATAATATGTGATTGTCCCTACTGTTTTCAAAATACCAATAGCACAGTTTAAAATATGTCGTAGTTTACATTTTTTTTGGTTTTAGCAAAAAGAAGTATCTATAATATGTTGTGTTTGGTTTCTTTAAAAACTTATTATCTCTTTTTAAAATATGTGATAGTTACTAATGTTTTTCATAGGTAATTCCCACATTTCGATAAATTTAATGTACGTATTATAGCAGTAATTTACACATACTTTTATTAGTACTTTGGTAACCTTTTATGAAGGAATAATAATCATTTTTGTATAGTATTTAATAGTTGTATTGTCTGTATTGTAACAGTTACTGATTACGGAACTAATTTATAAATTAAGTGATCTCATATTTGTTTTACTGACGTTAAACCGATTCAAAAATATGCCATACGCTCAACTATCGTTAAGAAAACGATGATCAAATTCATGTAGTGTGAAATAGTTGGCAGTTTTTGAAGTTGAAAAAAATTATCATCTTTCTAAGTTGTTTTTGTAGCACTTATTAAAATATTTTTATAACATGACAGTTTCTACAGTTTTTATAGCATTATTAACACATTCTTATAATACTTGAGACAGCTTTTACTGGTTTTGTATCACTTATTAAAAAATTCTTGTAATATATTTTTACAATATGTGACTTTTATACTGTTTTTGTAGCAATTATTAAAACATCGTTATAATATATGACAGTTTTTACTGTTTTGGTAGAAATTATAATAAAATGCGTTAGAGATTATATCGTAATTGTATAAATAATACATTCACACTACTTTATTAGTTTGTATAAATAAGCATTAGCGTAAGGACTCAGACTAGGAGTCTTGGATTTCAAGAAGGTGTTGTTGATAATTACTTGACCCATTGTACACTTGTATGCGGTACCCACGGCTACTCAATGTCGTACACACTGCAGATCCTATTAAAACTTTGAAAATACAACTTTTATAGAGACTAGAAAAAACCAGTAGAAGAATAATGGAGGGACCGTTTCTTCCTACCTCTGCGAAATCACATGTGTATACTAAATGTTGAATGTAGTGTGTGTTCTATAATTAAAAATACACTGTTTAGGTATAAAGTATATGGTTTGTTTTTGTGCATATATGTATTTATCTTTAGGTATTTTGCATGCGTGTGTATTGTGTGTGTGTGTGTGTGTGTGTGTGTGTGTGTGTGTGTGTGTGTGTGTGTGTGTGTGTGTGTGTGTGTGTGTGTGTGTGTGTGAGTGTGAGTGTGTGTGTGTGTGTGTGTGTGTGTGTGTGTGTGTGTGTGTGTGTGTGTGTGTGTGTGTGTGTGTTTTACAAATATTAAACTAAATTATTTTTGAAAGGTTTTTTGGCAGTTCCGTTTCTTAGATATATTGGTTAATAATTCGATTAAGAAGTATATTATTGTTCTTTACATTTGATTATGGCATTGGAAAAATTGTAATACTATTGATTTTGAACTGTAAACAATTGTTTATAATATTGTGATGGCATTTGACTTGGGGACGTGGTTAAATTTCCCCCCTGCTGTTAACTGGTTGAAACATTGACATTGTCTATCATAGTTCGGTACCAAGAAGGTTTATGGAACAACTGAAGATGATGGACTTGGAAATTGAAACGTCAAATTGTTACAAATAAGATATTAATTTAGAAAAATTGGGTTTCCTTTCTATTGGCTATTGAAGTTTTCAGAAGTACTGGTTATTAGTGAAGGATACCACATTAAAATTTGATTTTATATTTTAAATATTGAGGAATGAATGCAGAGAAAGTGAACCAGATTTAATATTCTATCTCTGTTCATTAAAAAAATACTAATAGTACTAAATCTTTAAAACCAACTTAAAAGGTTCCTGCTTCTTGGTAACAGGTTAAAAATTGTTTCGAGCCCAACAATTTTCATTTAGTTTGGTTTTCATAACGAATTTTGGCATGTACAGTTTTCTTTCACTCTTCTACTTGAAGAAAACACCCATGACGTCTGTTTATTGTTTTGATTATTTTTTATTTATTACCCAATTTTCGAAGGAATGAAAACAGTTAAATAATATGGTGATAAACTATTTATTTTCATTGCGATTTGTTTGTCTTTTTATTTCATACAAATTATGATATTTAATCAATTAGTTAAGATCTTGAATAAGAATTATGTGAACATGAAATGTTTTCACAATACATTGTAGATTTTTAACACCCTTCTTCCTTTCTTTTGTTTGCAAGGCCTCGAATAGCATTTCTCTACTGCAACCCATAACACTCTTCCCAAAATAATAGTAGACCTATACTATCTTCAGAACTATTGTATCACAAAAATAAGTTGTTTACATATTTGTGATAAGACAATTTAAACTACCGTCATTTTGATAATATATTGAAATGTATATATGTACCAAGTAATAGACATATGGTAGGAATATAGGCCAGAACTGATAAATATAGAACGTGTGTTTCCTTGTGTTATTGTGCTGCTCTGTTGACTTGTAGTTTTTCCTGATCACGTTTGTAGATTGTGTTAGTTATTTTAACTACTCAGACCTAGCTTTAGACGTGTTTTCCCTTTTTAGATTATTAGTTTTAATTTTGCATTCTAAAATGATTGTAGCCTACTAGGGTATGTTGACTTTTTTATATTTATCATGTTCTAGGTTTATCACTTGATAATGGCGGTTGATCCATATTTTCGACACGTCGTGATGAGTTTTTTAACTTTAAAACCAGAAATAAAATAAGAAGAATTTGATGGCTGTACAAATTGTTAATTTAAAAAAAAATTAAGTAGAGTAACAAATACAATGGAATATCTTTATTGACAGTGTGTGAGTTATTCTGAATTATTTTAATGCAGGTTTTCGTCTTCGAGATATTATCAATTATGTGAAATCATGAGTTATCGGTTATAATAAAGTAAATAATCTCTGTGTTTACATTTTACAACTCGCATAATTCACTTTCAGATGATAATAATATATTTGTATGTGTTAACTTTTGTTATGCCGTTGTCTTGTGTACGCCTTATTTAATCAGCATTTTACAATTATGAAATGATTTCCTAACCCATTTTAAATCCGTTGTAAATAAATACAGCATGAAGTGAAACACTATATATTGTTGTACAATACTTTATTAAAATTAAACAATAACGTGTAGTTATAGTGTACTATATATTATATTCTCATGCAGTTACTTACGTTACGTCACTGATTGATCTTAGTAAAATAAAGGCTCAAATTGGATTACTCCGACTCCCTGGGTAGTAGTAATGTGTTCTTACAATAGCCTTTCTCACGAATACCAAGATTGTAGTTGTGATTTGTTGACATATGGAATGATCCTGTCTCGACAAATTTCTAAACTTTCTACTGGGTTGCAGTATACCACAAGATTTTAAATGACCCAACAAACACTCAAAAATCCAAAGTCTTATCTGGAAATCATGGAGGCCAATTTACTTTGTCACGTTGTCCAATTTTACCTTACGTTAATCGAGAAACGCTGTAGTCGTAGTGTGTTGAAGCACCGTCATGTTGAAAATAATCCTTAATCTCTTCCGTCAGATTTTGTGATCCAAATAAACTGTTGTTCCGCTTAATTTCTGAACAATGGATATAATTTATTAATCATCTTAATATAACCTTATCCTGTTAGGTTTCCGGCAATAATGTTGTTTCCAAATATACTAGCCTAGACATTTACTTTCTGTGGATACCAAGAACAAACACCATGTAGAATCTAATTATGCCTGTTGTAAGCCAATTTAGATAAAATGAACATTCGTTGTTAAAACAGTTGTTATTAGTGATCAACACTAGTTTACTCATGAGAATGTAGTATTTTAAGTAAAGCATGAAATAATATGCTAGCTAAAAATGTAAAATAGAGAATAATTACAATATAGTTATCCTTTTATAGGATGCAGTCCAAAGGTCTGAATTAAACTCGAACAAGTATTTAGATCTAGTACTAGTTCCAATTTAATTCATGCCTTAACAATAAGAACAAATCAACATTTCAAAGCATTTTTCGTGTTTTTAGATATTTATTTTTTTATCGAATACTAACTGTAGTTAACCAAAAACGGTTCGAAAATTTATGGGTTACATTTAAAATAACGAGTTTTTATATGTAATTACAATGAATTTCTTTATATATATATATATATATATATATTCCGTGCATTTCCGAACATACATTTTTTAATTAATTAGAATGTGTATAATATTGATTACATATTCACTAGTTATAAATTAAATGGATGACAAGCATGTTTTAAATTCAATGTAATAAAATACTTAAAAAGTTATTCAGATCCTATAACAGTACTGATTGTGATTACAGTTAAGTTTGTAATAGTAATTTATTTTTATTACTATAATGATAACTATATAAAATACATGGCATTCAAACATAAAGTAAATCAATACTTAAAATAAAATTTGATTAAATAAATTAAAATATCAAGAAAAACCTTTGCTTTGTTTACACGATGTTAATCGCTGCTCATAAAAACTTGTTGTACTTAGATAAATAGAAAAATATACCCACTAAAATACAGTGAATATCACCGGGAAACAAAACGATTATAAAATAAACCTAAAAATTGTGTAATTTTTTTCTGTAGCATCGAACATTTTATTGGTAGAGTTTACCCCATATTCTCGTGTTTTAGTAAAAGAAAGATTTAAAAATAAACTTACGGCTTATCTCTGTAGCCAAGATCTTAATAGTAGGGAAGAAAATGATATTACCGCACACTCTCCTGTCTTAGCTCCAAAATTAAATTTTAAAATCAACTTGAAACATTTTATAGTCTATCTCTATAGCACATATGGTTTTGTCGGTAATGAAGGACATGATATTAACTTACATTCACATGTTTTAGAACCAAAAATTAATTTTAAAATAAAGTAAATGAATATTACAGTCTATTTTTGTAACACTTAATCATGTTATTGGCAAGAAAGAACGTGAGGTTACCTCATACTCACTTGTCTTAGCACCAGAAAAAGATTCTAAAAACAACTTAAAGCATAGTATAGTCAATTTATATTATAGTATGTTTTTAGTACCAACAAATTAATTATAAAATTACACTAAAGAATCATATATCACCGTAAAATAATTTAATTAACAATTGAGATGGATATTAACCTCACACATTCATCTGTCAAAGTACCAACAAATTATAATATTACATTAAAGAAAATAATAGTCGAACTCTGTAGTAAAACGACTTTAATGATGGGGGAGGACATGAGATTATCGCAGATTCATCAATCTAAGTATCAGAAAATTAATTATAATATTACATTAAACAATCTTATAGTCTTTATCTGTAGCAAAAATTACTTTAACTATGGAAAAGAGACGTGAGATTCTTTTGTTGTACAGATTTATTTGTAGTAGCACCAACAAATTAATTATAAAACTACACTAAAGAATTTTACATTTTATCTCTGTAGTACAGAATGATAGCGCAAGCTAGGAGTGTGTCTGCCTTGTGCATGCGCAAATGGCATTGATCTCAGCCGTTTTGGAGTGGTATAACCCATCTTCGGTAAAAACAGAGTCAATAACAAATTGAATGATTGGGTGTCATATCTGTTGTTGATCAATTTAGTCATTACTGTGTAAATATGCACTCCATCTTTATTTCTCGTTGTCACTCTTATCCTTATTATAGTTTTAGTATAAGATGTTTTGGAAAGTAAAACTAGTCATTCGATTTGATGGACTTTATGAAAAGAGAAACTGAAAATGTAGGTTTTTGATAGCCTTCTAGAGAGTGCGGAAAAGATATATAGATGCAGTGGGATTTTCTCAAAATATGTTTAAGTAGAACACTAAATTTCAACATATAAACCTTTTAAAATCATTACTACATAGTCTGTATTACTTAGTATTCATAATTATTCCTTATAAATGGTTTAGGGCATAAAGATATCAACTATACATGATATATTTCTAAAGTAAATTAATTGTTACAAAAGCTCATTTCTTCAATTAATTACAGTTGTTTTTTGATATATTTTGTATGTGCTGTTGTTTTACAAATATTAAACTAAAATATTTTTGAAAGGGTTTTCGGGAGTTCCATTTCTTAGATATATTGGTTAATAATTCGATTAAGAAGTATATTATTGTTCTTTACATTTGATTATGGCATTGGAAAAATTGTAATACTATTGATTTTGAACTGTAAACAATTGTTTATAATATTGTGATGGCATTTGACTTGGGGACGTGGTTAAATTTTCCCCCTGCTGTTAACTGGTTGAAACATTGACATTGTCTATCATAGTTCGGTACCAAGAAGGTTTATGGAACAACTGAAGATGATGGACTTGGAAATTGAAACGTCAAATTGTTACAAATAAGATATTAATTTAGAAAAATTGGGTTTCCTTTCTATTGGCTATTGAAGTTTTCAGAAGTACTGGTTATTAGTGAAGGATACCACATTAAAATTTGATTTTATATTTTAAATATTGAGGAATAAAATGCAGAGAAAGTGAACCAGATTTAATATTCTATCTCTGTTCATTAAAAAAATACTAATAGTACTAAATCTTTAAAACCAACTTAAAAGGTTCCTGCTTCTTGGTAACAGGTTAAAAATTGTTTCGAGCCCAACAATTTTCATTTAGTTTGGTTTTCATAACGAATTTTGGCATGTACAATTTTCTTTCACTCTTCTACTTGAAGAAAACACCCATGGCGTCTGTTTATTGTTTTGATTATTTTTTATTTATTACCCAATTTTCGAAGGAATGAAAACAGTTAAATAATATGGTGATAAACTATTTATTTTCATTGCGATTTGTTTGTCTTTTTATTTCATACAAATTATGATATTTAATCAATTAATTAAGATCTTGAATAAGAATTATGTGAACATGAAATGTTTTCACAATACATTGTGGATTTTTAACACCCTTCTTCCTTTCTTTTGTTTGCAAGGCCTCGAATAGCATTTCTCTACTGCAACCCATAACACTCTTCCCAAAATAATAGTAGGCCTATACTATCTTCAGAACTATTGTATCACAAAAATAAGTTGTTCACATATTTGTGATAAGACAATTTAAACTACCGTCATTTTGATATATTGAAATGTATATATTTGCCAAATAATGGAAATGAGGTAGGGATATTGTGCCCGATTTAAATAGAATTTTTCAAGCACCTTAGAACCTCTTGGTTTAAGGACTTATTCTCATCCATAAAATATGAGATATTTTGTTTTGGGTAACACCAAAGTGTATGAAACCATTATATTTCTTTAAAAAATTCTTGGCGCTACAGTCCGTTATGTCCACGCCTGCTAGACGGCTTTTCATTGGTTAATGATAGTCCAGCATATACAATTTCGTCGCCATAAGCTTCCGAATCTAAGATTTGCTTCAATTTTAGCTCACAAATTTCTGATCCCACAATCGTGGGTCAACACCATAAGTTTTATAGCCCCCACGAGGATCGAGAAACCGGAATCTCTTGTATGCAAATCGCGATATTTTGCCATTAGACAAACCGGTATCTCGTGTGAAAACATTATACTGTTGTAATAAATATTACTTTATTACTTAAAAAAAAAACCTTAATAATAATTTTTAAATCTAAACATATTCTCAAAATAATCAATGTTATGTTATTAAAATAAAAATGACATATAGTTTAAGTGGTATATTGATGTAGGTCATTTATTTATATTTGTGCATACTGAACTCAAATTAAACGTTAAACAAAACAACAATAACCACAAATCATTTAATAAACACTTAAAATTACACAATAACACAAAGTCCACTACAATACTTCTTTTTAGACACTTAAAGTTAAAAAAAAAATCAAAGTTTTGAGGTAAGTTTATGAAAAGAAAATTTAAACATTAGAGTTTACTCTTCGTAAAACTTTTTTTACCAGAGAAAAGTCAAAATTAGTACCAAATTATCTCAAATATTTCAGACAGTAAAATTTGGTAATTGTATAATAAATTTTTAAGCTTTTCTTTAGACTACAAATGAGAACATATCAAGTACACATGTTTTTCAATAATTGTAAAATTATTTATCCATAGTGAATTATTTTAATTAAGATC
Organism: Aphrophora alni; assembly: GCA_963513935.1. Lineage (NCBI taxonomy): Eukaryota > Metazoa > Arthropoda > Insecta > Hemiptera > Aphrophoridae > Aphrophora > Aphrophora alni. Next base: position 91,512,009 of record OY740765.1, read on the forward strand.
ATACAATTAAATACCGATAATTTTATTGCTTTCAATAGAGGAAATAAAATTTTATTTGAAGGAACTTTAGTTCAGGTAAATAATAAATAAACACAAATACTATCCTTCTGAAGTTTCTCTAAATAACAGTATTACGAACAACTCCTACATGAGTTGAGGTGGGACGCGCTAAGTTGGTCGCTCCCTCAACAATAACCTGTTGGCAATGTCACGAAGCGAGCTAATTGGCCCAATAAATCCTTACAGGTACAGCCATTTCCTAATGGGACACTGCGCCACGGATGTTCTCTCGATCTACTGATTTTCATCAGCTACTGTAAGCTAGGCTCAATGACAGGCATCATTTTAAAACTCTCCGTTTAATACCACACCATGTCCAAACATTTCATCTGCTACTGTAAATTATTTCATTCACATGCATCATTTTAAAGTTCACAGTTATACACTACCATGTAAAAACTTGTCATCAGATACTGTTAACTATTCTCATTTACTTGTATCATTATTATTTGACTAAAAGTCTCAGAGTCAATAATGTCATTCTATAAAGCTCGAGATAACACACAATCATTATCTATAATAAACACAACAGTACTCACAACAAGTTTAAAAGATTATAAAAAAATTACAACACACTATAAAAATACACATACCAAAATCATATGCACTATAATAACATTAACAATTAAAACAATGAGGCTCCCAGTGCTTCATAAACTCCTACACAGATTAACACGATCCAGTCAACATCAATTTACTTAGTTTGCTTTTGAAACACTTACGATCATTTATCCCCACCGAATCAGGTGGTAGGGGTATTCATGAATACCCCAGCTTGCGAAGGCAGCTCACTAAATAAATTCAATTTGTGCTGTTTTCTACTATAGTTACAAGCCATTCTAACGAGGTAACTGTGGAAATCCCTATTTTGGACCTTTTCACATTTAAATTTGAAATAATGAATCGTTTCAAATATATAAATACAAGGAAGAGTGAGGATTTTAAGTGATTTAAATGCTTCTCTTCATGGTTGAATTCTGGAAAGTCCTCCAATTATCCTAATGGCTTTCTTTGGAGAACAAAAACTCTATACAGATTCTGAAGTGAGGAATTTCCCCACAGTACAATTCCATACCTCAGATAACTGTAAACTATTCTCAAACTATTCATTATTAAAATTTTTATATGTATTGTTTTAATAGTCACAGTTTGTACACTACAATGTACAACTATACATCTGCTACTGTAAACTATTCTCATTCACATGCATCATTACAAACCCATATTTATACATATGTCCAAAATTGATATCTGATGCTGTAAACTATTTTTAACTATACGTAATATTTTAAAACTCGCAGTTTGTACACTGCGTCCAAACTACCATGTCCAAACTTTTCATCTGCTACTGTAAATTATTCTCAATCATATGCGTAATTTTAAACTTACAGTTTGTTTCGTCCAAATTTAATATTTTATCAAGAATTTGTACATTTGAATAATTGGCAATAATCAGCCCTATGATCCATCCATAATTTATTAACTGTGCTAGGTTAACTCGTCACTGGATACTGCGGAGACATTCAGAGGGGTGTTACTAATTAATGCTGATATGGCTGCTTGGGAGTCGATACAAAAGAAGACTTTATTTGATGGTATATGAAGGAACTACAGCTTGTTGACACCTTCATGGGCTGAGCATACTTCATCATCATATATGTTAGCTTTCCTTCCAAGCGCAACAGACCTCTCAAAGAATGAGCAGTACAAACCTGCAACCTTTACTCTTATTTAGGTATGTAGGAATCATCAGCATAAATTTGTAGTTACTGTGTTGATTGATATAAGTTGTGAATGGATTCGAAGGCGAATTGTTTTAGTTCCAGTGAATTTGACAAACTCTTTGTGATCTTGAAGAGCAAATCGCTTACAAGGAAGCGCTGAATCTACCGACGTGTACTGAAGAGGTGCCGGATAGCCCATACCGAGGTTGTTTTTTTTCATTAGTAGTCACCATGTGTCAAGGGAGAATTTTGAGATGTCACGTTCCGTCTACTATCGTTACTCTCTCTAAGAACTTTGAGGTTAGTTTATCTCTTCGAGACTCTAATAGCCAGAAAAAAGAAATTAGAAACACAGAAAATGCAATGGCGAGATTAATGGCGTAATGCATTTAACTCATTAAAAATTATGACACTACCCACAATGTTTATTTTTGAAAGTATTTTAAACGTTGTGGTAAAGAGAACAAACTTACAAAGTTTTGGACGTTATCACTCCTACAAAATAAGGACGATTTTTATTTAGAATGGCATAAGTATAAATTATTTAAAAAGAAGGCCTTGTATACAGTAACAAAATATTTAATAAGTTATCAGTAAAATTGAAACTTTCGAATAGTACAAATTTTTAAACTGCCTTAGAAGAATTGAGGTGTATTCTATTCTTGTCAAGACGAATAATTGATGGGTTGACGAATACTTGAACAATATATATATATATATATATATATATATATAATTATATATATACGTATATATATATACGTGTATATACGTATATATATTATTAATATATATTTATACGTGTATACGTTTTCTCGCCACTGACCACCGTTTTGTTTAAGTCTGCCCAATGCTCAACATATGTAAGTGTTCATAAGTTCTTCATGGAATTTTTTATGACGTCGTCAGAACAAAACAGTCAATATAAAAGTGGTATCTTCTGGATGGCGTTCTTCAAGTTATCAATCACTGTGTTGAAGAGGAGACAGCTAATAACCGCTCTCCGATGTAGCTGTTTATAGGACACGCATTGCAAGAATTTGCACAGAAGGAGGCGTAGTAATAGGAAATTTTTAATTCACTTAATCTTGTTTTTTGTATGAGCATAAGGGGCTATATTTGGTTGTAAGCAGCTTTGAAGTCAATAAGAACAGATAGAGTTCATTGCTTTTTTTGTGAACGCCATCTTTCACAGCTAAAGTCTGTCCTCAACCATCTTATTACCAACTTTGCAGCACAAACTGGTGAGGGATATTAGTCTGTAGCTTTAAAGGCTGTTAGGTGGTTTCTCATCTTTAGCAGTGGTATTATTTCGACTGCTGAGCCACCCGCTCCACCGAAGTGAGGTGGATCAGTTTTAGAGAACATTTTTAGTTTGTAGACCAAGGTGTTGCATACACTTGGCTCATAAAGGCTCCAGATTTCCCTTTATTGAGATAGCCCATTCATCAAGTGGGAATTTGTCATACAAAATGGTGGACTCTTCTGCAGTAAGGCACTTATGGCTATTATTGCGTACAACGTGTTTTGTCTCCTCAGGTGTAACATGGAGTCTACTAACTGTTGCATAGTGCCAGAATAGGGTATTCTTTACCCATGTATGGCTGGAAAGTTGCTTGCTGTTAACACGGATTGATTGCCATAGGCGGATGCCTTTGTAATTATGAAGTAGGAGATGAAATTGTGTGCTTTTAGGCCGTCATTCCTTAAGTCCAGTTTGGCGACAAAAAAAAACTATTGGAGGTGGTTTTAAAAAAATTATAGTCCGTCTTCGACAAGCATTACTTTTTCTAAGTTTTATGTAGTCTTCTAATTTATTGGTAGATTTTTCTCGAGATGTTTCTTTCCAGTTTGAGAATCCCAAACAAGATGTTACAGAAGGGCTTGTACTTCGGCAATTTACATTAGGCAAGTTGATTGGCGCATTGTATAGGCCGTTTACTCTAAAATTTATTCCATTTTACCGTTATAGCCTGAAGTTTATATCTCTAAATTTTGACAATCCTACACGGTATTTCTGTTGTTGACACTCACGGTAATCCCCGAAGGAAGAACTGCCACGATCTCTTTAAATTATTGGTCGAATAGTCCTTCACTTCATAAAAACATTGAGATTTTGTAGATGCTTCGGCTGCGATAGTGATAAAGATTACGGTAATCTTGTTTAAAAATAATAGATTTTAGTTGAATAAATTTGGTGTTGCTCAACTCTCCTACATTCCAAAAGATTATACGGAGGCCTTTTGTTGCGATGTTTGCCTTTATTAAAGAGTCTTTGAAAAGCGATCGCTGTAGCAGATTTAGCGTTACCCAGGGTCTGTACTTTAGATCCCGCCACAGACATTATTTTTAGACTCAGTTTAATTATCCAACAGGTACAATATTTTTATTAGCTGCTGTAGTCTAACACACATTATTTTAAGGCTGGATTTATTTTCCAACAGTTGAAATATTTTTAATCAGTTGCTGAAATATAACGGAATCTCAAGAATTATTTTTAGACTTAGTTTATGTTATAGTCGAGGCTAAATCACAATGATTATTTTAAGACTCAGTTCAATTCTATAACAGGTACACTATTTTCATCAGCTGTTGTAGTGGAAGCTTAATCTCATGCGCAAATTTCAATTCTCATACAATTATCCTAATATTTTCATCAGCGGCTGTAGTCGATGCTAAATCACACGTATCATTTTAACATTTAATTTTGCATGATATACAATATTTTCATGAGTTGCTAATTTTGAGAATACTCGAATTACAAATAGATTTTATCAGCCATTCTAAAGTAACGGAGGTTTCAAGCGGACTACTAAAATATTTAAAAAAAATTGTTTAAAACTTAATTATTCTAAAACAAAATATGTCACAAATATAACTTATGTTTTCACGTCCTAGTATCTATCAGTTTCCATCCATCAAATAATAACCATCAAATCACCTTTTAAAGACAGTAACGGAGGTTACTCACACACATGGCTAAGTCGTGACTCCTTAACTGTTAGTTAGAATTCCTGTGATTTATGATTGTATAAAAATTTCATTTAACAATAATCGAATTCTCAAAAGTTTGGTTATTTATTTGGAATTGTTTCTGTAAAAAAAACTATGCAAGAACTGAGTAAAAATTATTAAAAAAAGTAACGGAGGTTTCAGCCTGAGTAACGGAAGTTACCAGTGAGATTCAGGATAAGAATTAGGGTGATTATGACTCAGATTAGGCTGATTTTCAAGTGAAATTAAACAGGAAATCAATTTTCTATGACTAGAAATGAATGTGATCTAATTGTGATAAAAAATTATATATTTAGTAAAATAAAATAATTAGCCTAGTTTCTAAGGCTACCGTGTAGTACTTTTTACTTCTATAACTTAAAAAATAACTAAAATTCAGAATGTTTGAGAAATAAAAAAGTCTCTTCCCCACTGTCTGATGAAACTTTGAGGGGTTTTGTAACGAACTGGATTTATTCGGTGTATTAGTCTGTCCAATAATTGCTATCTTCTTTTTCAATCTACACTTCTGAACTTTGATTCTTGTCTTTTTTCGTTGTTTTTCTAGTTCCAAAGCTGCCATAGTATTTCTTGTCACAAAAGTCTTTTTTTTTTTACGTTCGCTGTCCTTGTTTAGATACTAATTCTATTTCGTTTCATTTTGTTGTCTTCCTTTTCTTAGTCTTGCCATCAATTCTTTTTTTGGTATTGGGGCCATAGCCTATTTTGACTGATAACCTGTAAAATAAAAAATATCATTAGTTTTATATAGACTACATGCATTAACCTAAAAATAATAAATGGAATTATATCTACCTATCTGCCAACCTTTTACGCAGTGTCCTTTCCAATTGGCTAGAGAGTTCTCAAATTGACTGATTATTTCATATAGACCTATTTAGGCCTAGGCCTACCAAAATACTAAGCCTACAAATCCTTACTCTAAATCAAGTTTGTCTGGTTTTGTTAAATTCTTTAGAGATTTATTTACAACTACCTAAAAAGTAAAAAAAAAAGGACATAATATAAACTCAGAGAGATATTATAAGTAGTCAAGTTCATTTACAATACAGGTTAGGTAAAGTCACATGGTGGTTATTACTAATTACATCTTCTTAAAATAAAAATCCCATTGGATGAAATATGTAACCTCAGTTACTTATGTTTTGTGTAACCTCTGTTACCAAATAAAATCTGTGTTCTTATTAATTAAAAAATTTCAAAAAAAATAGACATAACCACAAAGATACTTTGACTTAACAACTTCATTTTTAAATCTTTTCAATATAGAAGTAAGTAATAACATGAACTTTTTCATGTTTTTAGTAACGGAGGTTACAATTAAAATTGTTCAGTAAAATTCTTAAAAGAGAAGTAAATCAACTTACCTAAAAAACTCATTATTTCATGCAATAAACAGATTCCTCCAGTGAGATGTAAACAAACAACTCAAAAACAGCTTATCTTATCCAATAATATAAAATTGTAAAAGAGATGTTATTTTACTATCATCAGCTACGATGAAGTAAAGACACATATTACAAGCCTGAAAATAGTTTCAAAAGTTTTTTTATTTTTTAAAAATAACATTTGATTAGTGATGTTTGAGGTATTCACCACACAGCTAACCATTTTATTATTATTTTTATTATTTTTGTAATTTTAACATTTTGGTTTCAAAATTTTTGGAATGACTGTTATGCTAATGAAAACGGATTTACTCTCATATTTTATAGGGCACTTAAACATATCCTTTTAAAAACAAAATGGCTGAGAAATAATAAACTTAATTTAACTGATTTTTATCAAACCCATTTACCACACGTACCTTGGTCATGTAATACGATTTTACTATCAAAAGTTTAAGATATTATGTAGGCCCGTTGAACAACAAAATATCGACGTTTTGTTTCTCAACTGATATTGTCAGAACTCCTCTACTATTTGAACTCAGACTGTGGTAATTACGAATTTATTATAAAATTTTATCTAGGATTATTAATCATCCTTCTTAAACCAAATTGAGGTTCAAAAAAATCAACTTTTAAATTTCCTAACTATTTTGATTAATTACATCTACATTAGGAATTTAATTTACTATCAAGTTGCATGTAGAAAAAAACAATTTGGCTTTGAAATTTTTGTTTTTTGTTTGTTCCTCAACTGATTTTAACCCAACACATTTTTCATATGTACTCGTACTTTCTTTAATAATAATTTACCTTACAATATTTTAAATAAATTTTATGTTTTAAAAAAAAATTATAATTGTGTACATATGTATATAATATAAAAGTTAGGTTTCTAAACTGATTTTGATAAAACACTTATCATTTGTATATTTCGTTGTTTAATACGAATTTACTATAATTTTGTCAATAATATTGAAACAAAATCACATGATCTTCGTTTTTCCATATGAATGAATTTAATGGCAATGGTCTGGTTATAATCCCATATTATAAATTATTGCATCAATGTATGTCGAAAAACATACTTATTTATCTGATTCCTAATGATTTTTCAGTAATGAGTTATTTGCTCTAGCAAGCCTTGTTAGGCTCTAGCAAGCCTGGTTATTTCAAGCTTAATTCCTTTTTCAAAAAGGTTATTTATGATAATCAAGAAATAATTATAATTCATTTGAAATAATTTCAACCATTTGTAGCTTGTACATAATTATCATTTAGTTGGTTCCTAATTGGTATCTTTGATTTTCCTTTTTTATTAATTTGATCATGAGTCGGGATATTTTCAAGTGTAATTCGAGGTGATTATTCATTTTGGTTACTGCGTCTTGTCCACAACGTAAATAAAGGTTTTTTAGGAAATTTGATTAAACTATCAAGATACTACCAACAACTAAGTACATAACAAAAGACGCTTTGTAGAGCGAGATTTTTTAAAATTCACATCTTGTAATAAATATTAAAAATATGCAAATAGTACTAATGAGAACTTAAACTGATGGTCAAGATTTTTGAACATAAGAATATATATAAAAATTTCACGTTGTCATAATAGGCTTAATTTTCTTACAGATTATAGATTATTTTCTTTCAGTCAGATTATAGTACTGTAGTAAGAATAAAACGAAACCTACTGCATGTCAATAATAATATTGTGAAATTATTTTAATTGCCTATATCTAACTTAAAGCCTATAAGTAGATAAACCCTAATACCTTCTCACTCTATCGCAACCTTTGAAAATTCAAATAAACTTGTTAAATGAAAATTGTTTATCGGTTCAACTTTATACGTAATTTCCCCCCAAAATATCATAAGATTTATAGGTAGAACTGATTCAACTAGTGGGTAAGCATTACGTATATTTATCGTTTGTAACCCTAATGTTTAGAAAGCTATACGCTGAGTCAATAATTTAACATTAAGTAAACACAAAGTCAATGTGTCAATTATGAGATAGAATGTGTCAATGTGTATTTGCCTGAGATAGAACTAAACTTAACTTCAAGTACATATTCTCAATCTTATGCTAAAAGTGGTTTCAGCTCTTAAAAATCCTTCAAATAATTGGGGGCCAGATGCATTATTTGATGAATATATATATATATATATATATATATATATATATATATATGTATATATATATGTATTTAAATTACCTAGTACTGGAACAGTAGGTTGAATTAAATATTTAAACTTGTCTTAATTATCAGTATTTTCGTCACTATTTATTATTTTAAACTGACTTCAAAAACCACATACAATAACACATGTCACCATTAAAAAGTTTAAGTTCAAGGATAGGTATGTTTATTAAACGTACATGATTTTGACGAATTTCTTAAACAACTTAGCTGATGTGACCTATTTGTTGTTACGCTCGTTTAGTATAAAATTGCCTACAATCCTACTTGTGTAAAATCTTTCTATAAAATGGTATAATATCTGCCAGTTTTGAGTGGTGATACGCCTTTGTAAACTTCGGTTGCATCATAATCAGTTTCAAAGTCGGCCTCATCATAGTTACCTTGTTCTAACTAAATGTCCTTAACAATTTCTTCAATGTTAAAAACACGCTTTGCATTTTTTTTTTAAATACACTAATTAAATAAACATACCAATTTATGAAAGGAACAGTAAGTAGATAATTTAACTTTTAACAGCCATTTTGTAAAAAGGGCGTAATTGAGTTCTTACTACGTTTTTCTGTTTAATGGATCATTTTTTAATAGATGAAGTAAAAAATTACATAGTTGATTCCTCGAATACAGGAACGAATCATTCCATCCTTCTTCAAAGTGTTGAGCCAAATCAGTAACCAACGTTATGTCTGCATCCTCCAACATAGTAGTACAAAATGAATCGCGCATTTCTTCTGAAATATGGAAATCAATTTTTACTTTTTAAATACAGTAAAATATGCATAGCGAATAAAAAAACTAGGTTAAGGGAAGAGATGGTATACTAATCCTGAATAGTCAAAAGTAAACCCTTTCGAAAAAAGTAAACACAAAATAAATATCATAGGTTAATAAAAAATATTAAACAAAAGAATTGCCTATGAGAGGAATTGCTGATTGGGGGAGAAATTAAAAACAATAATAATAATAATTTTTTTTAAAGATATAAAATAACATCTACTTAATCCTAATTTTGTGTACAAAAAATGCAATATGTAATGTTAATAAGGTGATATTCAAATAAATACCTATTTCTTCTAATGAAACAGTTTTACTTTGTTCTCCTGAAATCTGCTTGGCCGGTTCAATTAGCATCATTCCTCGAGATGTCATAATCACTGAAAAAGAAAAGTACAACTTTTGTAATATATTTACTAAATCATTTAATTATTATCATATTGCCAGGTTTCACACTACAGATTACTGCATTTATTTTTAAACAATTGCATGTTATATATATATATATATATATATATATATATATATATATATATATATATATATATATATATATATGTTATACTGTATGTGACAGTAGAGTAAAAATAATAATAAATTAGAAACAATTAAAACTAAGTATTTAACTAGAGTAGACTTGATATACAAAATATTAATTAAGACCAATAATTGAAACATTAAAAAAAAATGATCTAGGCCTAACCTCAAAATAAAATTTTTCGACTAAACCTCAATATAAATAAAACTTTTTTCTAGCCATGTACTCTATTGGATTAAAAAAAAATGGTTGGGCTATGATTAAGTTTATGAACCATACTCAGTTTTAAGATAATTATTTTATTGAAAGTTTAAGCTGTATTACTTAAAACCAAATTGAGATGAACTTTTTGGTTAGGCCAGGTAGTCTAATATTATTCCTAACTAATATAAAATTGCACTAAACTACTGTACTATGTTATATAATTTAATCTACCTTTTATTTTTTGGTGTTTGTCTTTTTGAAAACTGGTATATACTTTGAACTATAAATAAATACTCATATACAACAAAATTATCAATATTTATATTATGAAACAGCTGATATAAACAATTGGAAAAAGTTCAGTAGAATACCTCTTATGTGCAGAATAGCTCCTATGTGTTAACCTGTCATCATGTAAAACTGAAACTAAACTTTTTGAAAATGTCTTATGTGACAGATAGGATTTATTCTACAACCATAAAAACAAAATGTATACATAGGAGGTATTCACTAGATTGCAGAGTTTGAAATTCTGAAGAAATTGTTACTAAAATCTTAAATTAAAAATCAGAAATTTGTCACACCTCTATTACCAGCGACGCAATATTCTTGTAAGGCCGAAATTCCGTCTGAGAACAAGCTCAACAACTACAACATTATGGCTGTCATCCTTGCAACAAACTTAGATGTATAGTTAGAAAAATTCTATTGCCATCTACTACTTTCAAAAATAAAATTACTAAATCAAAACATCTAGCAATACTTGGGAATATAGCAATTAATTCTATCAGCCATCGCACAAATTTTATTAAAAACTACATTGGATAATACATTATTAGTCTGAGAACTAGAACAAAAATGATGATAGTCATCGTTAAACAAAAATGACGACAGGCCAGTTTTAGCATGTCTTAGAGTAAAATTTGTGAAAGTTCTTTTAACTTCAAAGGTTAAGTCGATCAGAATTTCAATCCTGAAATAAATACGTATGATATATAGAAATGTTGAGCTTGCTTTTCAGCTAACACTCAAATGAAGAAAGTCAAGTGAACTCATTTTTACCTTCTCCCGTCGTCAAATTACATCAAGCAATTTAAATCAACTGTCGCAAGTTATCAGCTGTAGCATTTTATAATTAATTTAAATGTTGAATAAAGAAATTATTGTGGTCAGTGATCTGTACTATTTCTTATTGACAAATGCTGGAGCCGAAATATATTGTAAAAGAGGATTTCCTTCATATATGTCAAGGACTTAATAGTATAAATCAAATACCTTACATTTTGAATTCGTTTATGTGTATCGTTTAACACGAGAATCAAAATAGAATTAATACAGTTTGTAAAAAAAATATTGTGGTATTATATTTGATATTGTTCTACGTGTGTAAATCTGAAGATGACACTCTGTATAAAATGTGAAAATAAATATGTTAAAATCAACATTAAGTATGAACATACTAGAAACGCTATACAGTATTTAAAGCCAAGACAAACTTCCGGTTCTAAAATGCCAAAGAAATTTACAACCAGGTATCGATTATGTTTGAAGAGACATCAAAAAATAAGAAAGTCCTTTGTCAGAACATTTATACAAATTTTAGGCTCTACAAATGTAAATAAGTTTACATTAAGGAATCTATGATATTTTGGGAGACATCGAATGTGATATCTTGTTTCAGGACAGGACCGTCAAGGTGTAGAACTGTAAAGAATTTACACCCAAGAATCGATGTACTGTACTACTTGGGGAGACATCAAATGATAAATCCTTTGGTTGTACATTATTTTAACACTAACTTTAGGTTCTACAACTGCAAAGCTATTTAAATTCAGAAATCAAACATTTTATTATCTCAAACAGAGACAAGTTTTAAAAATTCACATGAAGTGACTAAAGTAAAGCAAAAGAAGGGAGTACGCAGTTAGTTCTACGATAGAATTAATAAAGCATCACAAACCTTTCAAATACAGACGAAAGTTCTATTTTAAAATAATAAATAAAAATTTTCAACGTGTTTTCGTTCGTATAAAATTAAACTTTACGATACGGAAAGTTGTGAAAATCTGATATCGGTTAACGGTAAACGATAAAGTGAAAATAAAATTCGAATTGACCAGATGGGTACAGGTACTTGAAAATTTTCGCAATTATAACAACTGCGAGAACGGAAGTATTATTCTATTCTCAAATCTGTAAATGTATACAAATCTGAGAAAATCTACCCTCAAAAATAAAACAAACAACATAATGTTTCACTATCCATTTTTTGGTTGGAAAAACGAACCACAACAAATACGTAAATAATGGAAATATTCGTTATACATAACATAGTTTATTTAGATCGGTTTACATATAAAATGTATGTGATATATATTTTGAACAAAATCTTTCCAAAGAATAAAAATGATTACTATATGATGATGAATGAAAGAAAATAGAAAGTAAGAAATTAAAGCCAAAAGTAATAAGATACTGTCTATATTGCAATCAAGCAACATTATTGTTGAATTTTCTTAACAAATAGTACGTTAATTGTAAATATAAGTATGTTTTAGTTAGAAATATGTTTCTCTAATGTGTTAGAAGATACATATATGTATTTCGTATTCATTTTATTATTTTAGAATGCAATCATATGAAATAACACCAATTGCATGTTTCAAAAAGAATAAATAAATATATGGAGAATACGAGTATATGTTTCGATTTATTGAGTTGAATAAATTCCATGAGTTTTTTAAACATTGTTTTCGGTGTTGGAAAAAACGTACAACTACGGAAAATATAGGCCTAAGAATCAATTTAAGGAATTATAAAATTCGTCCTTTCAGGATTTGTGAAATTGAACAAATGGCACTTTTTTAAATTATGGAAATATCAATAGTTTTTCTTTTTGGTATGTATTTATTTTTTATAAACAAACATTCTGAGATCAGGAATTCCCGTACCTTATAAAAGTTTTTTATTTGTTCGGACTATTTGTTACAAATTTTATGGATAGATCAAGTTAAAAAAAAAAAAATTAATTAACAACAAGATTGTCAACTTTTCCCCTATTGTCTCAGCTATACCAAACAAAGCAGAGAGGGGGAGAGAGAGAGAGAGAGAGAGAGAGAGAGAGAGAGAGAGAGATGGTTTCTAAAATGTGTTAAAATATATAGCCTACTTGAAAATTTATATGTATATTGAATTAGTGTATTATTCTCAATAAAAGCCGTTAATCATAACGACGTTTCATGGTATCATCAGTATCAAGTTTAAATAAAAAAATTAAAATATATTTCTAGACAGATGGTGTAGGCGAACCCAAAATTGTGTCGGTTACACCTATGCCTCTGGTTGGAGCAATTATTTGGACAAGAAGTAGCAAACCAATCAACCAATTCTAGATTCATATCTCGAGAGTTAAATACGATAATACTAATTATTAGAGAGTCAGACAAATAGGTTGCGTAGGTATAAAAAGCAAAACACCGCTTGATGAATGTTATCTCCGGGCATTCTGTAATTAGCTGTCTACTAACTCACTAATTTATACTCATTGATTTATAATTTAATTTAAAACTAATTAACAGTTGAAGTTTATATGGAATAATAACAGGGACTACCGAAGCTGGGAGCTGGGGTCAAGACTAAATAATAGCTAGATCCTGTCAAAAGATATTCTTCTTCATCTGGATATATTTTGTATAAATTGTTGATACTGCTATGTAAGTGTTATTTATATGATAGTTCTGATAGTTCAGCACACCACACACACACACACACACACACACACACACACACACACACACACACACACACACACACACACACACACACACACACACACACACACACACACACACACACACACACACACACACACACACACACACACACACACACACACACACACACACACACACACACACACACACACACACACACACACACACACACACACACACACACACACACACACTTGTTTTTTAAAGGGAGGACCAAGAGAGGGTTTCAGTCCAAAATTTCAACGAGAACTTTTATTATAGCGGCGAACTTCAATGTTTCAACGAATTTTTTATTATAAATACTCGTATTTCCAAAAAAATACTCATTAAATATTACAGAGAACCTATGCTTTAAATTAAAAAAAAAAGTAGAGTCAGGTAGAAAATTACTGCAGAATATCGTTTATGAAAAGCTCAGCAAAAGTATTTACCGGTATGATTTTGGAAAGGTTCAAAAATGGGATTAAAACACAAAAAGTTTAATTAATGTCATGCATGGTTTAGAAAGAGATGCATGGTTTATTGTATAATGAAAATACATGTTTTTATATTAGTTATTAAATAAATTTTGATGAATTTGTTATATATTGATCACTGTTGTAATTAGCCCCACAACTTTGAGAAATAGCAATATGTTGTGTACAAAAAGTGTTTATACAGATCTTCCCTTGAACAGGTAAGATTTTGTAAGACTTGTTAATATATAACTAAAATTTAATAACATTGACGTTTGTACTCATTTTGTCAGGCCCAGGAGTGCAACATAGTAACCAAACGTTTACCTTAATAAAAGGCAAGGGCAGAGTTAATTTATTTGAACACATACTCATACTCTACTACTTCAACATTGTGTAATAGGAAGGAAGGGGATGACTTTTTCATTTTATTGCAGTATGTCCTATATTGGAAAAATTTAGGTCAAAATATTTTACAAGCAATATTTTAAGAGAAGATAATTTTAATGACTATTTAAATGCAATACATAAACAAATGTAAATGGATTTTGCAAAGACGCTCGGACTTGTCGCTTTAATTTGACTCAAGAATAGAATTTTTTTTTTATTTGTGTTTATATCATACTATTTTTCTTTTTTAATTTAATTTTTCCTATTTTGTGTTGTTCAACTATTTCTTATTTAGTTTACTGACAACCCCAAAGAACGTCTAAGGACCAGGAGTAGTAATAATAAAACGCGCTTTATTGTTAACATATTAATAAACAAACAATTCTCTTTAACATCTTACGAAAAATAAACCCAAATTATTATCTATAAATAAACTAACAAACAAAAATTTATGTCCTAGACATTTTCAAAATACATCAAATAAGAACAAAATAAAAACAATATAATTTCTTACATTTAATTCAATTGCTAACACAGTAAACAATCGTCATGTAGACCGTCTCGTGTGTTTGATTGGGCTTACTACTAATCTAAACTTGCACGTGGTATCAAATATAAATTTGTTTTTAACTACGATTGGAAACATCTATGTTAATAACGAAACTAAAATATATCAATAAATTTTAATAACGAAGAAGCAAAAGAAGCAACCAATTCTTCTATTTCTATTTTCCTTTCTTTCCTTTTTGTCTGTTACTCGGTTTACGCGGTTTATGTTTTAAAAGAAACAAGAAATAACTAATATAACACGAAACGGGTGTAATATAATAAAAATTATATTCCCGAATTAATTCCCCCTTAAATTTCTAAACGTTTCGCAAAAATATCCCCAAGGCCGGCCAATCCTTCCTATTTAAATACGTTTCAATTCATCTCGGTCCACAGTCGGGTTCTTAAAGGAAAATGTTCTAAAATACACCCAGCCACAAAATGAAACACAGTTGCGTTCAATTGCAAGTTGCACAAAAACAAAAGTAGTTTTTCCTTTCTAACCACGATTTGTAATTCAGAACGAAAGACTATGAGTGTTGTGTAATTGTATAATTATCTTCAACTTACATGATGTCTTATTTGTATGTTTAATAAAGAAAAAAATTAATATTAATATTATCATTATTGTTTTCATAATATTTTGTTAACGATGACTGGATGAAGGTTGTTGTTTTGGTGGGTTTTGAGTACGGGTAATATAATAGTCATTTTTTCCTTTACATAATAAAATTTAATAACATTAAAAAAAATAATAATTTGATAATGGTGGGAGATAGTCAGCAAATGAAAGGTAAACGCTTCATAATAAACACAGAAATTGTGAGTAACTATAGGTATTTACCAACTGAAAGTTGGTACTACGAGAGGCTTCCCGCAGGGGAGAGTTCTTTAATCATACTGTGGGCCATGGAAGTAGACGTCCTTCTAGGATCTTATTGCGCAACGGGCATATGCACAAGGCTAACCAGATAACAGTCATCATAGTTCAACAGCACGCTTGGGGAACTACTTACTTATTATCTGGGACACATCAGTGGCTGTGTCGGAGAGAGGGCCCCCAAGTCAATTCTTCGAAAACAGTCATTGTTCTCTTTAGTAAGAAGAGAGCTACAAGCAAAGAAAATGTATGGCTTGAGGGAACCAGATTGAGTGTTTTGCAGAGGGTAAAATATCTGCGAGTGATCCTGAATAGGAAGTTAATGTGGAATGTCCATCTGTATTATTTCATCGTCACTAATGGTAACAACTAAAACAATGTGTCGACCTTCGAATATACACGGCAATCGTAAGACATCAACTGACGTACCAGAAGCGGCACAAGCTACAGCAGGCAGCAAACTGAGATGCATGCTGGTCACCGGACCTTTTAGAAGCACGCCTACAGCTGCTGTAGAGGTTTTGTTGTCTACCTGCTCTCGACATATTCAAAATGTCGGAGGTCAGATAGACAATCTATAGGCTTCATTATAATATCGAATGGAGGAAGAGTATCCTTGAGGCGGGGCACTCCGACATCGTCAATAAAGATTTGAAATACTAGTCCTAGGTGTTATCTGATAGCATGCCCCTGGAGTACGTTTTTACTCTAAGCTTCACAGTTCTTCTTAATTCACGAGAGGAGTGGAAAGATAGCGTTTGGTGTTTTAAGGCGAAAAACCATTTCGGTCTTTATGGCATGGAAAGATAGCAAGCTACCTATAGATGCAGGGTCGTTTATTTGGTAAGTTTATTTGGGTAAGGCAATGGATACAGTCTGGGTACTGTCAAACCAATGGAGCAACATTTGAAGCTAGTAGTTTAGAGAGGAATTGTGCAGTATTCCATGCTGACATCAGCGCACCCACCTGTGGGATTAGTCGAAAAATGTCAAGAAGTTCCGTGAGAAAGTGGACCAGGGCTGAGTGATGGAAGTAATTTCCCAGAAAAATTTCGTAAAAATACAATAACAGAAACATGGAAAAAATATAACAATTTATAGAAGATAGCCTATTCAAAATTTTACAATAAAATCAGTTAAGGATGGCAAACAGTTTAATCTGAATAAAAGAAATCAAGACCTACTACTCTAGGTTTCATGTTCACCATTCAGTAGGGCTATGTATCATTCGGAAGATAGCCGAACTCAACCTGTAAACGTTTCGGTGTCAAGTTTGTTGTTGTACCGATTCATTGAAGGAGTCGGCCAAGCTAGTAACGTAGATAGATCTTTCGGCACCCAGAGCCAGAAGGACAATAGGGGTGTAAGAAAATAGTTTTCGCATTATAACTATTCAGAAGTATATGATTTGCGAAAAACACCGACGAATATTTTTTTTAATGGTTTCCAAAACATTAAAATGATTTTAATAAATTATGATATTATTTAATTATTATAATAAAATACACGTGAATCCCACAAATCGAACAATACAATTTTATTATAATCACGTTTCATGGACAATTTTATCATCCTCAGTAACTATTTGCTACGTTGTAGTGATTAAAATAAATAATCTTTTAAAAGTTACTCAAAAATTTACTATCTTCAGTTAATAATATTGATATTGTTCAGTTAACAATATACATACATTTAAATGTTTTCATTCATGTATTATAAATTTTGGATTATTATATTTGTTTTACAATTATATGAAATAATTTGTAATATATTTTTAAAATCAAAAACAAATAATTTTACTTTTATGGTATAGAATTTGTAGTAGACAAGAGAGGAAGCATTGGCATTTTTAGCGACCGTAGGTAAAACCAAGGCCACTTCCAATAATTTTACGAGCGTGTTTGTCCGTCTGTTTGTCTGTGTGTAAGTCGAGATCAGTCTACGCACATATACGATAAGTCTTATATGTATATTAAATTATATTCTTTGTATTGTCAAACAAATAGGAAAAATGTAGTGGTAACATTAAGAAAGATCTTGGGGTAGATAAGGGGCAAAAACTACCGAGTTGATTTTTTTTGAAATATTATGTGGGGTATCAAATGAAACTAGAAGTTATTTTGATTAAGAATATGTATATTATTAGTCGAAGAAATTAATATTTTGGCGCTAATACGCTTTAAAGACTTCGGCTTTATAAAATAACTGCCTCTATAAATCGGGACTTTGACACTTACCTCTTTTGAAGGTATGCTTAGCTGAACATTTTTGAATTTTACCTATTCCCAAATTACTACGTAGTGTAGGGTTGCCAAGCGTGTCTAATTTTATCGGGTAGTTCTTTATTTCCAGGATTGATCTGCATTTCGAGAATCATTGTTCTTGGTCAACTTTGTCTCATATTTTATATACGACCGAAAATAGTTTGGAATTTGCTTAGAAGAGTTACAACAGTGGTTTACTTGTCTAGTTATTCCTTTGAACAAGTATATTTGAATAAGAACGATAAAAAGTTCATATAGATGCTTCAAAGAAAAAGTAAAACTTTTCAGATATAAATGTTTTCAATATTGATTTTTTAAATCAAATGACAATTTTGTAATAATATTTATAAATAATATAATTATTATAATGTATACAATTTAAATAATTTAAAAAAATATAATATTAACTGTATATAAGTTATATATAAATATATATATATATATATATATATATATATATATATATATATATATATATATAGTTTTGTTGTTGTTGTTATATTTTATATACATTTTCAAATATTGGTTTTAAGATAATATGAAGCAATTTTTAAATATGACATATAATCTTAACCGTATAGATCAAGGCACAAATTAAAATTCAAACGATTTGAAAATATTCTTCACAAATAAAAAAACAAATTCTTTTTAATGTTTATTTAAAGTCATATTTAACCGTCCCTATCTCTATATTTTTGAAAATATAAAAATACAAATAAAGGTAAAATTTTAAGAGTTGAAAAGTAACCAAGTATTTGATAATCTTTCTTTTTTAAAGAATTATTCTCACTTTACTTTTTTGTAATATAATGAGACGCCCAGTGGAGAGACCTAACCTCATCAGCAACTCACTCCGTACTCAAGATGAGATCCTACCAATGCAATGGATAACACTCGCAGGGGACAAATATTACGCAAGAGATATATATTATAGGATACATTTCCTTTTTAGCTTTATGATGTATCCCTTCTATGGAATAGGCCTATATGAATTTATTAAAAGTACCAAACATTTTATTTTTTCAACTTTGTCAGGGCTAAACAGCCACAATTTGTAATATTTACACAGCTTAGTCCATGATTAAAAATTCTTGATAAAATTTTTGTTCTTGCCTTAAAAAAAAAAATCGTTTACTTTGTCTTCTTACCTAACACTAAATATTTTTATCAAATTTATTATATCTTACTGTATCAAATTTTGCATTTCATGCTGATCCGTGTTAAAATATGTTAAGGCAGTATTAGAGCAAAGCTGGTAATTTGCCATAAAATTTTACCTCACGAAGATAGTTACTATATAAAAGAGATATCATTCAACCCAATACGGAAACCTGAAGAACTCAGTGATTTAGATACCCTGTTTTACTAGCCATACAACAAGTTTTAGTGAATTATTGTCTTTTATTTATATAACTGGAAACGTCTTAAACCACCGTCTTTCCATAAAAAATTTATGGTCCATGGAATTTTATGCCCATGCCTTAGTTAAATCAATACATAAGGGGACTTATCTGATGTAATTATTTATATTTTCGATATTAGACTCCAAAATATATTTCAAAGTATTTTAAGTTGGTAACCTTTCCACGAATCCAAACTATTTATTATTATTTTTTTTTTTTGCTAATAAAGTTGTTACAAAAAGATGAAAAAGGCGATTAAAAAAGAAAGTTCTATTGACATGTTTTAAAATAGTGATATTGGACAATAGTTAAAAAAATGTTCTCTCCCTCACCCCACTTATGAAATGGAACAACCACAGCTACTTTTAAAAACTTTGGAACCCTCCTTCCTTTTCAATATTAAAATTGAAAGATATAGTTAACACATCAACTATATTTGAGACAATAATACGCTTAATAAGATGTACACCAACGGTATTAATTCCTGGAGCTTTGTCATTTCTTACCTTATTTACTATACCCGAAATTTCTTGATTACTTTACATATATAAAGTCGGAAAAACAATGTTTTAATTACTAAAAAGATATTTATTTGGCAGAGTTTACAAACACCCCTTGTTAAAGTCAATATACTTGACCCCTTGTTCTTATTTTAAGGCATTTGTCTACATCAGTAGGGTGCGTTATGATTACTGTCCTCCGACATAATACAGAAAGAAAAAAATCCAAAATAAAATAACTTAACAATTCGTATTGTTGACTGGTGAATTGTGTTTGGTATATAGTTAGCTCGTAAAGGAAGAACACTTGGTGGGAACGAGTTCTTCACAATAGAAGCTAACGAGGGGCAAGAGGGTGGGTAAGATGAAGGGTGAATAAATGCTCTGCCAAGAAAGTAGACAGGTGAATCTAATGAATCTAATTGAATATTACTTAAGTTCAATAATTAACAACTACATAGTATAAAGAAATAATTTGACATTACACACATAACAAATAGTTATATTTCGTTCCTCTCTATTTGACACCTCATCTTTACCTTCAATGGTAAAGTATGAAATACTGCACAGTAACACAATAAAGGGTTGCGTAGGTTCACAGTGGTTGTAAAATAATGTGATTGGCTATGCTAAAAGTTTTAAATAGTGATTTAGTTCGGCTGACATGATTTTCACCATTTTCACTGTAGGAAAGTTTCATTTCTATCCGAGACGATATGTAACATTCATTTAATAGGCATTTAGATTCAGTTAATGTTCCTATAAAACTTTACGTATAACTTGAAAAGACATTATTTATCCCCGTGGCTCGGAATCACAATTTATTTTTGAAAAAAAATGAGCATTGACACAGCGGCAAATCACTGTTAATAATACTTCAAAATCGCTGTAATTTGTGGATAGCAACCACTAATTTCACCTCGCACTGTCGTGACACTAGTATCGCATATCAAAATATGCGAGGTGCCGCCTTGATCGTGACACTACGGTGTTTGTTTGATCATGTGGATCTAGCTTTTAGTTTGTTCCTTGAAAACTGTGTTGTTTTGTGATAAATATGGCAATTTTTTAATTTCGTTGTTGTGGTGATATTGCAAAATTCCATACAAATAATTGAAAAATGTTGATGTTGTTAGAATACTCTCACAACAGCCCTGCTTATGGAAGAAATCGAGATCTAATTCTTAAAAATTACAGGTGAAGGATGGTGCTAGATGTGTGTTATTATAAATCACCGGCTTAGACAAACTCAAAAGCGATAAGGGCCAAAATTTGATCAATTTGAGACCCTTAACGTATAACAAAAATCCCTAAAAAGTTAAAAAAAAAGCCATAACTGGGTCTGGTACAAATGACATTTATAAATGGAAACTTATCAGGTTTACTTGTGCCAACAGTTTCCTGTAGAAGAACTGCTAGGGTGAATCTGAGACGGAATCAAATTTGGTGAGCATTTTAAATATAACTTTAAATTTAGTTCCGTGACGGTCAAACGTTCACAGTTCTTTAGAAATCAGTTGTTTAGCACACATAATAACATATAGAACTGCATAACGGATCAAGTTATGACCAATTAAATTCATCTAAACTTTCCTTTTTGATCTATGAAAACATTTTCTGAAATATATGACACCGTTATGAGCCACCACACCTCATTTTTTATTGTTTTAAATATACATAAATCACTTAAATAAGATTAATTTTATTAAATTTTGTAATAAATAATACGATATTAACAAGAATAGTATTAACATGGACAAAACTTACAAAATTATTTTACCATATAGGACTCTGCCCAATAGTTTTCATCTTCATTAACCTTACACCCACTACAGCAGTGATCTGAAAGTTCACCACCCTTGACTGCCATTAAATAGCTTCTTTGTTTACAATGTAATCGGCTAGAACAACACGATATATATCAGAAAACACGACAAGAAGAAAAACGTTCTACTACAAAATTATGCAACTATTCTCAAACTTCTTAGGCATCGTTATATAAACTGGAAAGAAAACTAGTGATTGGATTTAATGGTAATTTCAACAGTAACGGTAAAAGTAGTGATTTCTGTTGATCATTCACATCAATTTTAAAGCGTGATTATTAGTGATTTAAGTGACAAATAATCCCATTTTATATACCTCTAGATACCAAAAAACATCTGTAAAACAATTTTCTTCAAAGTTTAGTAGTTTTTGAGAAACCTTTGAAACTATTATTTGTCTCAATAAAATTACGTACATGGTATATATTATAATTAGTAGTAGTAGTATTAGTACTTTCTTACCCTTATACAGTAAATAAGATTTTTTTAAATAAATAACTCAGGTTCTTGGTGTCTGGTAGAGTTGCTTAATATTCATGTTTTTAGAAAATGTCAGCCAATTAAATACTTCAATACTATGATAAATAGTTAGTTCAAAAAAATTATAAATCTTATATTATCATTAACACAAAACAAATACTCATTACATATTTTATAATTATTCCGGCATACTAATAAAATCTGAACAATATAACAATAAATATGTATTAGGCTACATTTTATCAATGAGGACTAACTATATAGTTAGAGATAGCAGACGACATCTTTGTCATATTAACAATGTTTACATTTACAGTGAATAATTATCTACGGTTAAACTGAAAGGGAACGTGTTAAGCAGGTTAGTTACGGTTAATGAGCACCATGGCGTAGCCTACACATAATTACTTCCTAAGTAAAGACATTGTTCTGTTTGAACACATAATTGTATCTTATACATCTCCCCCCCCCCACTTTTCTCTCTCCACACCCCCAGAAATATTTAATATGTAATTTACAAATATTTAAATAAATTAAATAAAACTTTCAAAATGAACAATCTATAATTATTTCTAAACATTAATTTCCACAACAATAAAGCACTACAACAAGATATTTCAACTCCTATGTCTTCGTAATAAGTGTGTCGGTAAGACCAGATGCATCATAAAAATTGAAGCTATAGAACATATTTCACATGTTCGATTTTTCTGACATGATAAACATTCTATTCAGGACTTTGATTGTATACAATTTCCGTCAATATGAATTATATCGAACTTACTTTTTTTAATTTACACAGTAAATACATTATAAGGAACTTTATGTTATTGAAGGGAGACTTAGGTTTTACATTATTTCCTCGTGTCTTGAATTCAGTTGAACTTAATTTTATTAAATTTGTCAACAATGTAATGCCATTTTAACACTTTTAGCCTCAGACACCCTTTTCCCTTTTCCATCACCCAAAAAACACAAAACAATATTGTATAATTGAAAATATTCAGGATTTGAAGGTTTTTAGTGGGGGGTATATTCTGCATGACAGTTTAAAAGATGTGCAAAACATGTGTCCTGCAAAAACCGGTATATATTTTAGATACACAGGCCTCAGCATCAATGTTTCGAGGGTGTTTCAAGTATGTTTCACTACACCAATAATTTTACACCGAGTATAAGATAAAAAAAAAAAAAAAAAAAACTATATTTTGCTAAGACATCTTTGATTCATTATGAAAATTCACTTCATTTGATTATAATTATTAAGTAAGAAATTATAGAGAAAATACATTTGTAGGATAAAAACAAAACTCATGCATTCCAATTACTGTATTAATAATATTAAAACACAATTGTTAAATATTTTTATATCATAATACGCAAAACAGTAACTGTTACATTATACATGAGTTATGTTTTTGATAAAAAATCCAAACACATAGATTTTGCTTCCTCATAACTAAAACAGGATTTTTTTTTATTCATACTTATAAACTTGAGAGACTCTTTTTCCATGCATGGGTTCGGGATCAAATCTAGCTGACAGTTTGGAATAGCAAATGGAACATTTACCACTTTTTTCTATCTGTGTCAATTTATGTGGTACAATGTCATTGATAACCGTGTTAGGAACCATGCTGGAAGTTCTTGGATGAGATATAATCCCAATTGCTCACGAAATGTGATGATGTCCATTGAGTTATGAACATGACGTTTGAACAGCAAATGAGCATTGACAACTGCGGTGTTTGTTAGCAATAGAAATAAAACTTTACGTTAATATTTTACACCTCGTCTAACTAATGTTGAATATGAAGGTAACTGATCTGAAACATCAATTTAGAAACATTGTAATCAACAATAGTTGAATGTTTCATAACTCCACCACTTTTGGTATTTACTTTCACCATTTAGGGCACATGGTTAAGAAAGAACAATTTTTTCATTTTAAATTTGACAACAATGGTATTCTTGTTGCTTCATTCTGACATCATGTCTCCTTTTTCGCTTTTACCACATTAGTAGGATTGAGTTTTCTATTTCTCCTAAAAGTTCCAACAACGATTCGTTTCTACGACAATCAAATCTAAGACATCATTCTCCACAAATAATGAGTAGAGATAAATACTGTATTTCCTTGGAGGTTGTCTAGAGTAACTTGGCTTAAACCAGATTGTAAATCAGACTTGAAATTATAAAAAAAACATTGAGGTCACCACTCATCTTTTACCATTGAACTCAACCCATATGTCACTATTAGGTATGGGTTCAGTATTAGCAATAATGGGCCTATTATTGGTTTCATCAGATTCTTATGAATTATTGTTTTGTCAACACTATGCTCAATTATTGGAAGACTCTGTTATTTCTAACCTTATCCTCTGAGTCTTGTTCTATTGATGAATCACTACTTTCACTTTCCAAATCATATGTATGTATACTACGAACGTTACAGTGACTTAGAACTCTAAATAAACTTATTTCACAACTAGCACTGTCATCCATTTCACTATCAACAAAACACTTTTCTTCCTGATTTCGTTTGAATTCTTTTTTATAATAAGTTACATTTTTTTTTAGCACAATATTTCCATACCATGCAAAATTTACTATGCCAAAATGTAAGCAGCTATAGTACAATAAAACAGTTGAAGTTTGAAAACCAACAGTATTGCCAAGTTATATAATTATATATTTCCTGATCCATTTCACACAGATTTATGTTTAAAATAAACCAAAATCTACATTCCCTTCTATGATACAAGTGAACTTTCTTATACACAGAGTTCCAAAGTTAGAATACATGTGTTTATTTCACTGCTACACATGTGCACTGGTAGAAGATCTTTTGTGAATTGTGGGCTTAAAGTGTTTTAAGTTAGTTTCTGTTATTAGAGGGTGATTCAAGGCCTTTAAAAATGCAATTCCGTCTATAGGGTCGGCACCTCTCCTTCCCAGCAAAGTGTCCCGAGGAGATTACAATATCACTGTCAGTCCCTTCGATGTTCAGAGTGAACCTAACGATTCCTAAATCTCGTGACATAAGCTTTTACCATCTGTCAAGGTCATTGTACACCCAAGATTCTTGCAGCAGCGCGAATTTCTGGGATGAGCTGACGAATATTTTAGCCAAAGTAGCAGTTGTATATATCACATAATAGATATTCACATAGACTATCCTTGTATTGCTGATACAACCCGTTCCTAGGTTGATAGTTGAAAGATCGAAGCTCTCATCTCAGTATGGGGGGGGGGGGAAGTCCCTCATCTTTCTCTGCGTTTTCAACTTTTTCCGGTTCTTTCTCTACAGCCTGCAGAGATTTTCATTGTGGACCGTGAACAAAGATTTTCCAATATTTATTTAACAATTAGTATTTCCACTTTAGATATTTTTTATGGCTTGCTCATCAATTCCGATGATTTAAAGTTGGGGCGAGCGCTCTGTCTTGCTTCTAAAAGTTTACACATTTTTGTGTGTAATCCTTCATTCTGAGTCTCCACCCATTCTAATAGCTTATCGGTCTCTCAGCCCTCGTTTCTTGGAAATTAGATGTTCGTAGTGATGTTCGTAGGGGTAGTCGTCTCCCACACACGACATTAAGTCTACTCCTTTCCAGTTACTCAGTCTGGATTGTCTACTTCGTCAGCCACTATAATGTGGTTTGAATCAGTGACGTCGTTAAATGTTTTGAATGTTTCCAGTCTTCCTCACCTCCCAACTTGTTCACCTGGCTGAAATTAACAATAATAATTTTATATTCAAGGTTGTATATGCTATGTTTGTATTTGTTCTAAATCAAATTAAATTATTTGTTACTTTCAGATTATTGTGTATGATTTTACAGTCATCAAATTTTATTAAAACTAAAGTAAGTTTGTTTTCACACTATTTGATATTTTTACTGTTATTAAAATAATTGCTGTTGATTATTGTAACATCAAGGCTTTAATATTTATTATACGTCGATAATGTATATATATATATATATATCCTGTTAATGTTTGGAAAAATTAAACATAAGCAAATAATACAGTTGTTTTCTTAAAGGATTAACTGTACAAAACTGATTCATTCATAGTTAGTATCGAAAGGAATTTGAGTTAAAGAAGTCTGTTCATCACTAACTAACCCCTATTTGAGTTCACTTAAGTCTTTGTAAATCAGTAGCTTTACCGAATCTCTCCAAGTGAATGATTCAGACTCGCTGGTTCACACACACTTACTGTCTGTATGGCTCTCCAAGCGAGTTTGAAAGCGAGTCACAATTCATTTGATTCGAAATATTGAACGAATCTTTCATATATCACTTATCAGTTCTAGAGAGATTTTTAAACATAGGATATGATATAGTATAAAACCATACATTACTACATTCGCTCCAACTTTCAAGAATGTCCAATCTTATAACTTTGGTTGTTTTTACGAAACTGGATGAATCAGCTTTAACTTTGCTTATAAAAAGCGTTTCGTTCTTTTTAGTGCTTTAAGAAGTGTCGGCAAGTAATTTGGATCCTGAAAGGTCGAATCATACATTTTTAGTGAAAATTAGATTTAACTGTGGTCTAAGATTATGAGTCACATTTAAAACTCATAATAGTAATTGATAACTTAGTGACTAATGATTATCTCATACCACTTTAGTATTTATTAGGTATCTTGTTTTTCAACTAAAAAACAAAAATTTTGTTTTGAAAATTAAACAAAAAATGTCATCAACGGATCGTTATAAGTATAACAAAAAATATGATGTTTTAAATTCCAATATATTTTAGGATTATTAACAGCC
The DNA here is from genome assembly GCA_963513935.1 of Aphrophora alni. NCBI lineage: Eukaryota > Metazoa > Arthropoda > Insecta > Hemiptera > Aphrophoridae > Aphrophora > Aphrophora alni. The sequence goes on from OY740765.1 coordinate 91,539,223, forward strand.
ATAACGCGCTGTTAAGTTCATAAGGATGAATCGGGGTTATCGGTGTAATCTCTATTGGTTGATGCATAACTTAACACCAGACCAATTAGATTTAATGACTGGAGAGAGCAAAACCTAAGAATTCTTTAATTGTGTGTTGTGCATGAGGGAATACTATAGAAGAATTTCAAACCAAATGTTTAACATTAATTTTCTGTGGGGCTAATGAAATTTTTTTTTTTTAGTAATACAAACTTGCACATAAACACACGCACGCATGCACGCGCACTTGCTAACACGCACACAGGCAAAAATATACTTACAGTACTATAAAAATAAAACTTATATTTTCAGATTTTTAGGCAGATATGAAATTTTCATCGATCTAAATTAATTGATGAAGTTCCATCCTGTTGTAATTAGGTGTTCTGAATGCCACATCACACACTGCATGAAGATCTATGGAAAATAGCTCCATTGCAAGGAATGCCACATTACACAGTGCATGACGATCTATGGAATATAGCACCATTTCAAGGAATTTTCGCTTGCGCCCCCCCGGTCCCATGTGTCAGTATATGAGTTCTTTTTATGGGGGGTATTTGAAGAGTGTGGTGTACCAAACACGACCAGCAACCTTTGCTATTAAGTTATTTTTAAGAGTGATTTATAACTTTGGAGAACATATGTTGGTGCTCAAATAAAGTAATGCAATTTTTTTCATTGTTTTTTAATAATTTCATATATTCCCGTTTCTCTGCGCCACTCTGTATATATATATATATATATATATATATATATTTATGTGTATGTATGATATATATGTATATATCATTTTGGAAGTTTCAAGTAGACTTAATACGTATTGTTATGTATTATTTATGTTTTCTTTATTATTATTTTTTTAAACTCTCAGGATCTTATTTAAAGTGAGTACAGGCTTGGCAATCCCGAGTGAACCTCGCTGCATCTACACCTTTTTATATAGGCTTAGGTTAGAAACCACTCTTTTAACTTTCTTATCAGGTCTCTGTTGACGAACTTTTGTTCTTTTACGATACTGACGCTATTATAATTTTCGAATATCCAAGGTCGTTATTTTTGTTCTTTTCTTCTTTTTTATCAGGCGAGAGGTCGTCGTAAAAAAATAAGAAAAACAATTATTTAATTGTATCATCTAGAAGAAACTATGTTTTTACAACATACTTAAAGAAAAATGTTAGTTAAAAATTAGTTTTTTAATTTAATTGCTAATTTCATTAGTTTTTATTTATTTACGTTTGAAAAAGTGTTGTAGTAATTTGTTGATAATTAAATCTCTTGAATAAAACACGTATTACAAATTAAATTAAATATCGTTAGGAAACCAAAATGTTAAGTCATTTACACTTATCATCTTTATTGTTGATATTAAAGAAAGAAGAAAAACAATAATACAAATAATTTGTTTAAATTAAATGAAATATAAATTTATTAATACGGATAGATTATTTAGGTATAATTGTTCCATTTGATTAGTTTTGGTAAATCAAAATGAGTCATAACAAAAATGTGTATATTAAAATAATTTTAAGCATCTGTCTAGCATTCACTCTCAATTTATTTTCTGAACCCGTGACCCCTTGGTCAAATTTCTAAAGAGTTGATGGTTCCCCAGTATAATTAGAGCCGCCATCAGCAATAGTTCTCATGTTTCTTCATATTTTAAATGTTTAAAAAAATTTAAACATATATAATGATTTATCACCTTAATACTGAAATTGTTTACAAAAAACAATATTTGCACCATGATGCCCACATTGTAAATGTGAAAATATAAAAAATATTGAAATGTAAGAAAATGTCATAAACACAGCACCTTAATATAATTTATCTATAATGTTATGCATTTTCTTCTAAACGCGGAAATCTGTCGCTAAATATGTCGCCCTTTTTATCAGGGGCGGCGGAACAGAGGAGGGGAGTGCCATTGAGGTCACCTGACCTCCTGAAATTTGACCGAAAGAAAAGAGTAACAGAAAACAAATAAATTTGGAAATGATAAATTGATGTGTAAAACTACTTCAATAAAAGCCATTATTTTCTGACGAATTCTGATTTATTAATCTTAAATGATTAAATTAATTAATTATAACACTTCTACCATTGGCACAATCTCATCATATTTCCATATTATTGTAAGGATTGTATAGTCATATCTGTGTCAATTCTATAGTGATTTTTATTCTTTTTCCTTGTATTGACAATGTTACGTAACCCCTATGAGATTGGAGAATAATTTATTGCTAATGTAGATTTTGATTTCAGAAGGTAAAATTTTGTAAAGGTAATCCTTCTCAAATGTTTTAGTTGATATTTGTTTGTATTATTATTTTTTACTGATTTATTCTGTACGAAAATTTACATATTCCGTAATATAAGAAAAGGTTGACTGTTAATAACGTTTTTCCTCATTTGACATAATAGCTAACATTTGTTTTCCTAACAATATTTAATTTCGTTACATATTTTGGGCGGTAGATTTATTAAAGATCAGGAAATCAATAGAACACTTTATAAAATATAAACTTAAAAGAAAATAACAATTAAATTCAGTTTTATAAAATTTTATTGAAATTTTTCGTTATGAATATTGTATAACAATAGCTTTCACCAACGTTATATCTCCGCCGCTTTTTTTTAAATTTTTTATTTTATTTATTTATTTTTTTATCACTAAAATTTAGTACTGCCGTGTTTGATTTATTTCGAATTATTAATTCCATTGTCCACACAAACTATCGTTAAGTTTTACTCACATCCCGCACACAATTTAACAGTGAATAATACGATTTCACATCATACTTTTACGGATTAGTGCAAACTTACAGGTTTTGTATCTTATTAAAAATAGCTCAGAATCGAGAGTTCTATGTCGGTTTGAAATCAATCTTGAAAGGTTGCTCTGGTTCAGCTCACCAAAGAACGAGGAATAAGACATAATATTTCTGATTTTTTTATTGGGCCTTAGAAGTTAAAAACGTCTCGGTCGTCATCGTTTTATAAAATAAATGGAAGAAAAGAACATAAAATAAAGACTGCCTAGCCCTCGAAAATTATAATAGCGTCAGGGTCGGAAAATAATAAGAATTGATCAAGAGAGGTCTGATAGGAAAGATGAAGGAATGGGATATGACTAAAGACTACATGAAAATATTGTATATACAGTTAGGTTCCCTCGGGATTACCAAACCAGTGCTCACTAAAGTGAACCCCTGAAATAGGTGAAGAAGACGAATAGTAGCAGAAGACGATGGTGTGTGAGAATTTGATTTAAGAGGTGTATTACAGTTCGAGGAGGGCAATAGGTTCTTAATTTAACCATAAAAGATGACTTGTTAATTCCGCTGTAGATTGAAATATTTTACACAAATTATTGTGTCAGTAAGTTACAAATCGCCGGAAAATAATTTTAGTGAAGACGTGTCTTATCCTGTTTTAACTTCAAGAGGTACACAGACTATACTATTCATGGACCTTTCTAAAACATCCAAGCAGCTCATAAGTCATTAGTCTCCAAAAATGCCTAAGCAATATTAAATTAAACACTAGTTCTATAAGCGATTTTCAATACCTTACAGTTACACAACAGATATGATGGATTCATTTGCAAAAGCTGTATTTTAACTACATCTCATACTCTATGATTTTGGTTTCCAAAATGAACCAAACTTTTTTCCAATCTGAATAGTGCAACGAAATTCTTGGTATCGGCAATTATATATACGTTCGATTAGGGAAAAAATGAAGCTCGTTTACTAAGCGGAGACTATAGACACAACGTGGCGATACACTCTGACCAAGTATTAATTAACTAAAATTGAGACTAATCAGTAAATCTGTACATTAAGGTTTGCGGTAAAATAATCAAAATATGGAAACATAAGCTAAATTACTTGAAGGGGTTGCAAGACTCATAGAGTTAAAGACTCTAATACGACATATCCACGCATACAAAAATCTCGGTTCACGTCATTACCCCATGAATTTCGACTTTTAGCTAGACATTCAAATAATGAACACACAAATTAATACATTAACTCCGAAATAGACAAAGAGTTGCTAACTCGCTGGGATATACATTTACACTGCTGAGGTCCAGAAATGGCTACTAGTCGCTCCAAGGTGTGCGAAATTTGGGCCTGCCGTGTCCTCAAGGTGACAGGTTGTTACATCTGTAGAGTGGGAGGAGCGGCATCATTTATGTTAGATTACATTTACATGTTATTTCTAATTTAGAAGTAGAAATCTCTAATGAAGATATCCATGTTATTGAAATGTAGATCAGTATATTTAAGGGAATAAACTTAATAAATATTGTGTTATATTTTTGTTTCAGTAATTGTGGATAGGGTCATTATCGATTAAATATTATTATATTTTACGTGGTATTTTGTAAACAAACAAACTTATGTGTACCTGGAAAAAACAGCACAATTGTTTTTGATAAATCAATAGTAAAGCTCGTATAGATAGACAGGCAGACATATATATATATATATATATATATATATATATATATATATATATATATATATATAAAACTTTTTTGGTACTTTTCCCTTGCCATACTCCTATGTAATGTGTATTAACTAGGTAATGCGTTATACAGTATGAGTATAGATTTTTACTGTATCTATATACTTATATATTTTTTTATTTACATTTGAATCGTACTGCACATGCGTGACTTTTGACGTATGTGTACAATTTTGATAATCAGTTGGGGATACAAAACGATCGAATGTTTAGGCATCTAGAACATGGAGATAATTTTTAGTTAAGGGATCCGGAAACGGACATAACCAGGAAAATCTTAACACAATTAAAAAATGTTTCTCCATTACTACTCTCTTCTAAATGTTACTCTTACCCCCCTCTCTCTCTCTCTCACTTTATACAAAACGATCGAATGTTTAGGCATCTAGAACATGGAGATAATTTTTAGTTAAGGGATCCGGAAACGGACATAACCAGGAAAATCTTAACACAATTAAAAAATGTTTCTCCATCACTACTCTCTTCTAAATGTTACTCTTACCCCCCCCCCCTCTCTCTCTCTCTCTCTCTCACTTTATATACATATAGCCTATACACACAAAATGCATATGATTAAATAATAGTGGTCCCAAAGTAGTGTTCATGATTTTGTTGTTGAATGAATCTGTTAACTAGGTACTAACATAAATAGCTTAAGAAACAGGTTTATGAGCCTACTCTTTAAACGTCATTCATTTGTAATATGTATCATTCAAAACCCTTCTCAAGAATTGAACCCATTATTAACAATTGGATCTAGCTTGTCAACAAACGGCATAGTGTTGAATAGGATCGGTTGATTGCCGGCTAGTAGGGTAGGCGAGCAGAGGATCAGTGAATCAACGATAATTGTTTCTTCTTTGTACAAGGCCGACTGACTTAGAAGAAATAATTGTATTATTATTTTTAAACCACTTCAGAATGGACAGTAAATCCGCATAATCGTAAATAATTTTGTCGTTGGAGTTTTTTTAATAACAAAACTGAAGTTAACATTAATTAACTCCACCTACACACGATACAGTATATTATACAACAGACATTCTCTACTTTCTTAATGGATTTAATAAAAAATTTAAAGGTATATATTTTTTAAAAACAAAATCACAACTAAAGGTCAATTCTATGGTTCACCAATAAACTAAAATAACAATAATCCAATTTGTTAACCAAATAATTTTATTTCAAATGGGAATGTTTTTTCTAGAATAATAATGTTTAATCTTTTAATTATAAAATTATAAGTAATTATTTTTTCATTTTCAGCAATATTGTAATATAATTCGCAGCCATGACTTAGTCATTGAGAATAAATTTACATAAAATAAAAATCCGAATTTTTGGTGCAGGATGTAGTTATTGGGTAGGTATAAATTTATGTAATCATGATTTGAACTTTGTAGTTTGTTACGACAATTTAAAAAACCAAAGATCGATGTAAAAGCAGTTTCATGAGATAACTAGTAATCTGTTCTAACCTACAACATTATCAGTAAAGATCCCAATGTTAATTCTAAAATTAGCCTTCTATTAATTATTTTGCGAAATAATTTTCAACTAAACCATGTGCTATTGAGAGCTTTGTATAAATCTATCTGAATCTGTTTCATCTTGCATGCTTGTCCGAATTTTTATTAATTTTTTTTTTAAATAATATTTCTTTCATTGAACTTATAATAACTGTCTAGAAATTATTCAAAATCAATTTCTTAGCCATTCATTAAAAATTTTACAAATTATTAGAGATTTGTAAAATCTCAATTATCACTTAGATTAAAATTAAATATAACAAAATTTAACAGACATTTAGAATCTGTATAGTAATGGCTCCTCTTTAATTTTCACAGTTTTATTGGTCCAGAATAAAAAAAAAGAACAAAAAAGAAAACTACAGTCTACCTTGCTATCGTCCGAAAATTTGGGCCAATAGCTAATGTATAATAATATAATATTTAAATACAACTGTTTTATACAAATCGCAAACATTGTACAGGTTTTGCTAGCCTTAAGTATTTAGGTAGTTTTTGTACACTGGAAGTTTACTACACTATTAATTTCTGTACGGTATTGATGAGTTGTTAATTCTATTATTTTTTGCTTTAACTAGAGGTGTTCCGTGTGGGATGCTGGTCCCATATCGGACGCCTCCCCAGACGGGATAGAGGAATGTCTCTCATCAGATACAAGTGGTACCGGAAAAATCAAATAGCAAGGGCGGACCAAAAATCAGATAAGGGAAGGGACCCTGAATTTAAAGCAACTAAGTTGGTGATAATTCCAAGGACATAAACTAAGTGAGCAAGCCTATAAAGGTAACTCCTTCTGACGCTTCCTATAGGGTGAAAGCCCCGGTGGCCGGCGTCAGTCGGTGGCCGGCACGGATTTCGGAGGCAACCAATCACGCAGATATTTCAATAATGATTTAGAAGAATATGTAAGCCCTTTCAGGAGGGATTCTCGGACAAAACGATCTACGAATACTACAACTACTCAGCAGAATATAGACCCTGATGGTACTCAACTGTTTACCTTAGAATGAAAATGAAATTCTTAAGTTAAACTGAGTGATATAGAGCATCATTGTGCAGAGATGAGGAAGGAAATCACAACACTTAGAACAGATATTAAAGAGGTAAAGAAAGCTTTCAGCAGGGACAATGCCACAGAAAATCGAATAAGTAGGGATAGGCCTAATAATTAATTGTAATCGTGAATATTGCACTGACGAAGAAGAATAGGCACGAGAAACAGATTGGATACTTAAAAGAAATAAGAATAATACTACCAAGTAGAGAAAAGCAGAATCTTCACCAGAAGTGAATCAACATATAATGGGTTTCACATATTCTCAATCTATTGAGCTAATTTCAGGATATAAAACTAATGCTCAACCAGGACATAAAATTTAAAAAAAGAACTAGCTCCGCCTCCGATTGTGGTAGATAATGTTGAATATATAATTTTTTTTACAATTTATCCATTCGTAAAATTCAAGTAAATGTATTTAAAATTAAAATCATCAATAATACAACAACAGCAAAAATTAACTGTGTCGACTCCGTAAACTACAGGAAAATAATTAATAAGCTGCAAGAAGCCAAGTTTACTTTTCTCACTTATGAAAATAAAAAATATAGACCCATTAGAGTTATGGTAAAAAATCAACATCATACATACATGCAAGCCAGACAACATTATACAACCCGCCACGAATTTAGTCCGTTGAGGGAGGAGCATGTAGAGAACCTGACCTTGAAGAAACCAATAGGATCGCAGCAACTTGCCAAATTGTTTCCTCGCTGTGACAACGCTTGGCAACGCGTTTCTTCTGGTGCTACGTTCATTAAGGCGCAAATAGCATAATTAAAAGAACAATTTATAATATATATCCGTAGCTGCTTTCCTTCCTTGTAAACAAATAATAACAATTTCTCAACGAAAACAATATTTTTTTCGACTAAATAAATAAATGTAAGTTTGGAATATTTCAATTAATGGGGCCGGTCCTGTATTTTCTGTATACTAGTGAATTACCACCACGTAAACAAAATGTTGTTGCTACTTTTGCTGATGACACTGCTATTTGGCTGTTATTGACAATAACATCGATTAAATCAGAAAACTACAAACACTTATAGCCGACACCCAAAGATGGACTAAGAAGTGCCGAATTAAACTTAATGATAGCAAATCTATACATGTCGATTTCATTAATAATGGAATCAAGCAGAAATCTGTCTTTGTTAATAATCAAATGGTTCCATACGAGAATAGAGCCAATTATATTGGCATGACGCTGGATGCCAAATTTAGCTGGAAGCCGCATGTAAAGAAACAAGGGAGTTGAACCTAAAATACAGAAAGTTGTACTTGTTGTTGGGACGTTGTTCTTCCCTGTCAGTGTACAAAAAGCTATTGCTTCATCAACAAGTACTGAAACCAGTATGGACTTACGGTATACAACTGTGGAGTTGTGCCAGTCAAAGTAATAGAAATATCATTCAACGAGTTCAAAGTAAAGTGTTTCGTCGTAGTCTATAGTAAGTTGGTGGTCCTTGGTACATCCGAAACGATAACGTACATAAAGACCTTGAGGTTACTACTGTTGATTATAAAGTCAGAAAATTGCTCAAAGTCACGAACAAAGATTACATTAGCACGTCACGGTGAGCCCCTTTGGCTACTCAACAACGATGTCTTAGTTAGATGGTTGAAAAGAGTGAAACCATTTGAACTGTGTAGTTATTGAATTACATTATTTGAGAGACTAATCATTCTAGACTAAGTGATTATCAATGGATGAAACTTAGTGAAATATTGTATTAATTTAGGTTTGAAACGAATAGCTTATTAGTGTTGTACTAGATTGTTATATTAAAAAAAAAATAGGTGGTGTAGCTAGCTAATTTTTTATCTTCCAGTCCCAATGGGATTATTAACAAAATGATTAAAAAATAATAAACTAGAATTTTTTTGGACTTCGAAAATAAATAAGTTAATATCATTATTTACATTTTCGAACTTGTAATTAATTTTTTTTTAATAAAAATATTTTGTAATTTTTTTATTTAACATCGTTAATGAAATATACTTTAGAGGTTATTGATGAATTTGACATATCTTTTTTGATCACTGCTGTAATTAGCTTCTCAACCTTCGGATCAACAATATTTTCGTTCCAAAAATTTCTGTCATATAAGAAATTTTATAGACAAGTAAATGTTGTAATATTTTCTTCTTAAATTATTTGTTTTCTCAAAAGAAAATCATTTTGACGTGTGCACTCCTTTTATCACAACGCGTGCAACACGTTTTGGTAGCAGAACATGGTTGCTTTAAATATCAGGCCCACACAATTGAAAATTATGTGGTGTGCGGTCTCCTCATCCGTCACTCGCAGTCTACCCACAGTTTCGCCATGATGGGCTCTTATCCTCAGCAAAAGTACTCTCAGGCCACAGTATTTCGTAATAAGTCCCATAATCTTTCTGAGTTGTCCTTTACTTTGTGTCATTATCGTCTTCTCAGGATTACGAGGGGATGTACTTAAGTAATGATCTACAATGGTTGTGCTTAAGACTTCCCCATCTTTGCTCTTGTTTTACATGAGCCCACCTATTTTGGCGAGACACACGGATTCCTATAGCTGGCTCATGTCCTACAAAGTATTTTAGAGCCCGTTAACTTGTTTGTCCGCCATATAGCTTCCAAACTCTCTTATGCCCCAGCACCCAGTGCAAAGTTACCCAGTTTTCCTGGGATAAAGTGTTGAGGTACTCCCGGCAATCCCACACTAGCCTAGATTTTATGGTAGTGCCTACACCTTTATTTATTGCAGCCTGACTATCTGAATATATGTGAATAAGGTTTTTCTTTAAGTCCCGCTTCAAATTTTCTTGTATATAGTCAATTATGGCCATAATGTCGGTCTGAAAAACTGTGGCACATTGTCCCAAGGGAAACCGAACGTTTCAAACTCGGTTTCAGCCCACATACCTCGGCACCAGTACCTGCCGTTGTTTCTGAACCGTCGGTATAACATGTCAAGTTTTCCGTGTTTTCAAGAACTCAATTTTTGTTCCGATGAGTAAATGTAACTTCAAAAGCTCTTATCGGTACCCATACATAAATTCGGGTGGCCAATTTTCAGTAGTTCTGGCATGGCACATATGAGAGTTTCTCCAGACTCCACTCCTACTCAGCCTGTAGTCTGCTTTTCTTGCTTCCGCCATAATACACAGGTCAATGGGTGGAAGCCCAAGTAGTATTTCCATTGTAGCGGTTGCTGTAGTGGACATGGTCCCGGTGCGCATAGACATGCGAACATCTGAACCTTAGTCAGACCACACTACCGCCCCATAGCTCATCATTTTGTCGTATAATATTAGTGTATATGTATCTCATCATTGTTAGTCTTAGTACCCAAGTTCTGCCTTTCTTAACGCATTTATAATTTATTGGCTTTTTCTGTAGCATTTCAAGTGCGAACTCCAGGCTAGTTGGGTGTCTAATACTACAGCTAGATATTTGACTTATTTTGCTCATGGATTTTTCGCCCCAAAAATTTTGATATCACTCAAATCCGGATTGATCCTCTTCCATGTTAGTGGGATAAATTTCGTCTCATAAGGATTGAGCTTAAGGTTGTCCTTGTAACACTATTCCTCTACTATTTACAGATCTCTTTTTATGAGATCTACACTGTATTCCGAAACCTCCCTTGGATATTAAATGTTGAGCTTGACTTATGAGAAAAACTATACAGTATAACAAACACACAGAACACAATTCTCATAAAAAAAATACACCTAAGTATCAGAAGCGTTTTAACGACAAGGGTGTCCTCTTCAGTGATACACCAGCTACACCAACTACACCACAACTACACACAACTCCCTTGGATAAGCAACACCACATCATCCGAATAGCTTTGATTGTAGTAACCCTTCGACGAGAAAAGGTTCAGAAGTGTGTCAACCACCAGACACCACAGAAGGGGAGAGAGAACTCCCCCTGAGGACAGCCTCTGGAGACATTAGCCTCCAGCTCCTCTCCCAGTATTTAAACTACAACTGTCCTCCCATCCAACACATCCCCCACTCACTCGGACACGGTTGTATTAATCCCGTGATATAATAGAGCCCGGACCAATCAATCATGGGAGGTATCGTAAAAGCTCCTTCATTGTCATGAAAAACATCGAGGGCATATTCACGGTTTCTGATAGTCTCTTCTAGTTTTTAACTAGACTATGAAGTTCACTTTCTCACTCTTAACCTGTCTGGTACTCATGTTGACTTATATGCAAAGGGATCATGTCCCCGCGTATATGTTTCTCTACCAGTTCGTCTAGTGTCTTCAGAACAAAGGTAGTTAAACTGATCGGACTTAAAGCCTTAGCCTCAGCATAAGTAGTGCGTCCTGGCTTAGGTATGAACACGGCTCTGACTGCCTTCCACACATGAGGTACATACCTGGTGGCTAGGCTAACCCGGAACAGTCTGCCCAGAATGGGGATAATATTATATGTTGCCCCTTCCTGCAGTAGAGCCGGAAAAATCCCATCTGAACCCAGTGATTTGAATGGGTGAAAAGGATTAATAGCCCACTTGATTTTTATGATGTTGACTATTTGGTTAGCGATGTGTCAGTTCTCCCTAGTTGGAACTAGGTAGGGAATGTCTGATCCTTGCTCCCCATCCGTTATCTTGATAACCGAGTCTGGATAGTGTGCCCTGAGTAGGACTTCCACAGTTTCCTCACCGGTTTCTTTAAATTTACCAATTGGGCCTATAAGACTCCCTATTGGGTTTAGGAGAGTCATTATTGTACTCGGTTAGGGACCGTTTGTAAGCACCCCATCTACCGTATCGAATGGCTATATTGAACAACCGCTTAACCTGTATTCTTTAGTTGGAGAGTGTCTGAGTCCACCACTTGGCTTGAACCCTATTTACTCTCTGTGTAAGAGAACATTTTTTTGAAAGGAGTCTTACAACGATGTTAGTCAACCTACTCTCTGGGAACTCTAATTCTTGTGAGATACCGAATCGATTTCCCCCAAACATGAAGTATAAACATTGATTTTGAGGCTCTTCTCGTACGGCCTCTTCTGGCGTTCCTATGATTCCGAAACATGTTAACTGATCTATTATCGACTAGGAGTTCTGTAATTATTTGTCTATGATCTGGCATAGACGGCTCGTCTGACACATATCATTTACTTACAGCATCGTGTATACAATTAGCTACAAGTGTTAGATCCAAAAGTTCACTTCTAGTTTTAGTGACAAAGATAGATGTATTATCTCTATTAACATTATAAATATTAAATACTATAATATTGTTCGTGTCACTGCTGCCCCACACTGTGTGATGTGCTTTGACGTCCGCTTCCACAGAGGTTCAAAATCCCCACGCACGCAAGTCGTGCTAGTGTCGGTAGTTTAAATAGTTCCAACGTTCGCTGATAGATCGAGCTAGTATCAGTAACTTAAATAGTTTCAACTTTTGTGCCTAGAATGAGCAAGTGTCGGTAATAGTTTCAATTTTCTTTGCTAGTGCGTGCTAGTGGCGCGCTGGCTCGGACTTTCGACCCAACTGTCCGCCATATTGTTTTGTAAAATGCACACGTCCGGTCTTGTTTGTTAACAGTATTGCCCAACATCATCTGTCACATGAATACCTGATTTTGGTTAACACTTAAATATAGTACATCTAGCAAGGGTATCTCGGAATTATGGTTTTTAACATTTTTGACCAAACGATGGTTAAATCGTAAAATTGAATTTAGGATAAAACAAATATAATACATACAGCTAAAAATATATAAATAAATTAGTAAATAATTACCTTTGTTTAATTTTAACACAAACAATATATTCATTAACAGAGAAACAAAACACGATTATGCCGTAAAGAAGTAATAATTTTAAATACGAAGTATGCACAAACCTGTAGGCAAGATAAGCGTTAATGAAACACATCTTTGCTCCCAGAACAATAACAGTGGAATAAAGTTAGGTTGCAACGCGGGAAATAGTCCTGTCTGATCCTGTCCAAAGCTTGACCTTGAGTCATGCATGCCTTTTATTACGAAACTCATGAAGATGGCATACAAAGATGTTATTGTTTTTCAGTATTTTATTCTTTTCGTAACACAGATTTTATATACATATACAGTACTAGATGAATAATAATTGAATGCACAACGTTTGAAACAAAATCAAATGTTGGTTAAACGTATAATTTAAACGTAAATATAGTACATGCAGCTAGGTTAAATAGCTTAAAAATATTTAACTCATTTGATTAAATACTTACCGGTCAGCATTACACAAGGTGTGTGGTGTGTGTGTGTGTGTGTGTGTGTGTGTGTGTGTGTGTGTGTGTGTGTGTGTGTGTGTGTGTGTGTGTGTGTGTGTGTAAGCTATAAGGAACTATTGTTGAGAACATTACAGGAACGGTTTTAGTACGTAGTATTACGACAAAGAAGCACTGATCAGTAGATTGGTATTTCCTTTATAGTAGCAGTAGTAATGTTTTAACAATAAGAGTATCATAGTATTAGCAATAGTAAAAGGAATGGTTATGTCTGTGGCAGTAGCAGTGGCTGCAGCAATTAGAGTAACATTAGAATTAGACTGCAGTGGCAGTGGAATTGATAGTGGTTGCTAATACTGTCTGTAGTAGTGGCTGTAGCTGTAAGAGTAGCAACAGTATTATAGAATTAATTACAATAGCAGATGGCAGGGACTAATTATTAATTATTAGCAGTAGAAGTGGTTTTAATAACAAGTTTTGCCATTGTAATGGCAGTGGCAATAACAAATGGGAGTGGCTGTGGTATGTTTGTAGTAGTACCATTGGTAGTGGCTGTAGCAATAAAAGTATTAGAGTGGCAGAGGTGTCACAGATGTCAGTGGCAATGACAGTAAGATATGGCAGTGTGAGTGGCAATTGAATTGATTGTGTAATATCTAGTAACAGTGCTAGTAATAGTGGTAGTGGTTGTAGTTATAAGAGTAGCAATTGTTTCAGAGTGACAGTAACAGATGGCAGTGACAGTGGTTGTTGCGTAGATGTGGTTGTAACAATACGTTTACCAATAGTATTAAAAAATGCTTAGCAATTGGTAGTAGCAACAGATGGGAGTGTTTGTGGTATGTCTGTGGTGGTAGCATTGGTAGTGGCAATAAGAGTATTACAGTGGCAGAGGTGTCACAGATGTTAGTGGCAATGGGAGTTATAAGTGGTAATAGCAGTTGTTGTTGTTGTTGAATTTTAATTATATATTTCACCTACAGTAGACTTTAGTTACTTCTTGCGTTGTTTTTGATATTACAGTGTCATTAAATAATTTACTTCGTCGATACTTGAACGCACTACATCCGTGGCTCATTTTAATTGTGTATTTTACCTACAGTAGTGTAGACGTAGGTTAATGTACATTTATATGTGTTATGGTTACTTCATTGGCTACCAGAGCGTAGCATCTTGACTACTGTCTATTATTGTTTGGATCAATAATCCGCATCAGCGGGGCAGACCAATATAGGCTTATCACCACCACCACTTTTGTTTATACAATGTATTAGATTATCATATCCGTGTTACACTTAAAACCTCTGACCGTACTCCAAACACCCGATCATATGACCTAACCTAACCTAACCGAGAACACCATGTGACCTAAACTACCCTAACCGAGGGGGACCATGTGTCCTATCTAATCACACTTTAAAGTAACAGATAATACCGCCACAGTAATACATAAATGTACTGTAAGCAAACATGGTGTATTACTACGTCACCAGACGTCGTATAGCTGTACACCAGATGTCACCAATGACGGTCGCGTATAGAGTCACTTGATGATCAAGGTCGTCGTGACTGCTATACTGCTCCAATTAACATTCCACGTAAACAAACATGCCTTCAAAAATGTTGATGCGGAAAAGTCATTAGCATTCCTTTAAAGAGTAGAAAATATTTCATTGAAAAATAATTGATAAAGACGTAAAGTTATTAACATTCCAAACAGAAAAAGTAAACAACATTCCCAGAGGGGGTGGCCAACCCGAAAACTGATCCAGAAAATGACGGGAAAATATATTCTTAGACAGCCATTAACCGGTATAGATAACTTAGAGAAAATGTAAACAACATTCCCAAACGGATTGACGAATCCGGAAAAATGAACCAGTAAATAACGGGACAATATATTCTCAGACACGACACCATTCACCGGGAAAATGTAAACAACATTCACTTTTTCGTGACGAAAACTTATATACTATAACCTCTAACAAGGGCAGACGAGTCTAATAGGATTCATGTTGCAAAAAATATTTAGTCGCTATTGCGCAATAATTACGTAAGTACTCCTTGATGTACAATAATTTTAAAAATCAGGTGTCTCCATTCCTATTACAAAAATATCGTATGGTCTTTGTACATAAACAAATATTTTGCTGGCAGTATGTTTGATAGTTTAAAAAGTGTAAATGAAGAGTGGAGTTTATTCTTAAATATCAAAAGCATCAAATGTTTTTCAGATATAACTTACGATTTAATTGCTGACATATAAGCCCCATTATAGCACTAAGTTCCGTATTATAATCTTTAGTGTTTACAGATGTTTATCAAATAGAAAAAAAATTTATAATTGAACATAGTTTAGATCATGTAAAAATATTTAATATAAATTTTATATCATGTAACATTAGTTATTTGTTTTTCAGTTCAAAATGATTATCAGATGACAATACTATTTAAGTTAATCATTTTTTGAATTTGTTCCAGTAAAGTTTATTTTGAAATTTTGAAGCAAGAATTAAATTTTTGATTTTGTTAAGTATGCTTAAAGTATTATCAGACAAGATCTGCTTTTTAAGTCCAAGAATTTCTTAAGATGTGATTTAGATGTTTTATTAGGACGAGCACATTCGAATTAAAACTAAAGGTCGATAGGAATGTTGTAGTTAAGGATTTTTTACAAACCTTCTAATTAACGTACTTTTAGGTTTATCATTATTAACTCAGGTTTTTGTTCCTTTTTTGAAAATTATTCGAAAGTTCTACTTACTTTGTTTGTAATAAATTTTTGAAAACAATTGAGTAGAATATCTTTTAATTTTCTGAATAGTGTCATCTGTAATAAAATTATTTTGCCATTAGAACAGTTTTGATTTTACATGATCTATCAGGTTTGATATCAGGATGAATTCGTTAACCGGAGCATGAGTGTTATTTCTTTTAATGGATTTATATCCTATTTTATTCTACTTTGATATTAAAAGTCTTCCTATGTTAGCCGTTTAAAACGACAATTCTTACTACAGTATGTCTGTTACATTTTATTGAACTGGTTTACACTCTATCAACAATTCTTACGATAAATTATGTTTAAAAAACCTTTTACTCAAATGGTAGGTTTCACATTATTCAAACTAAACATCATACTTAGAAAGATATTAATTAGATTTAAAAACTAGTATATAGCTTGCATCTGTAAAGTACTGTAAAACTTCTGAAGCAAGTTTTTCTATTAAAATAAAGAAAAAAGTTCCTACAAACATATATCCATAATGCTTCTTGTTCCGTTTTCCTGACGGTTTGTATATTATTATTATTTAAAACATTATACCTGTGGAAATGTAAATGTAAATTTTGTCGAGATTTGATAGTCGTTTTTTATGTAAACGTTTTATCAGCTTACCAGCTTTAAACCAAGTGGTCGCTTAAATAGTTTAATGTTGAATACTTCGAAACTCTAAAAAAATATTAAGAGACGAAATATTTTGGGTTTTAAACTAAAAATATAATGGTGATATTTTCCCAGTATATTAAAGGACAACGGAAGAATTGATAGCATAATTTGTTGAAAACAGTATAAAAAAAAAAACCCAGGAAATAATAATATTATTAGAAGTATTTCATGTGACATCTTCAGTGTTCAGACATATGACGCGTGCATTGGATATAATGATGGACGTTTTCAACATTTGTTGTAATACTGTATAATCTAATTTTGTTTGTTATTAAAAATTATAAACATATTTATTTTAAGATAGTTTGTTCTATATCTTAATTAAGTTTGCAATGGTATTTATGTCCACGTTTTAATACTCTTGTAACGTCCTTCAGACTCAAAAAATAAATCGGCCTTATCAACCTTCTACCTGCCATATCGCCTTACGATATCGCATCCGCCCGGTGCCGAGACCTGGCGGAGAATATCATAATCTAACATCACCTGATCTTTTGGACCTCGCAACTCGTCCGACGGCTTAGCAATTAGGTCAGTCGTTGCAAGGTCACATTATCATACTGAAGTCTTTTTTGTTCATCGATCATGAAATCTAAAAATTTAATAAATCTAAATCAACACAGTTATCACATCAGTTCTTCTTTCTTTTAAATTTAAAATGTGTTACAGTTCAGTTATATTAGTTTTTGTGAGTTTTGTTTTCTAAACATAAATTTTCCATAGCACAACGACCAACACGCACATGTTATTTCTTCCAGGCATTTTTCAACAATTTCCAGGTAATTAGAATTGACCATCATATAAATCTGTTAGTATTTTAAGTTTCGATTACTGATATATGTTTTGTTCAAAATAATTTAACTAGGATTATTTTCCTTTCAATTGTTCAGAAATTTTTATTGAAAGTTAATGTCTTTTAAAAAATAGAATAACCTTCTTTCATTCAAAAATAATTTACAAAAACTAATTATAAACTTGAGTAGTCATAAAATCAAAATGTTAACTAGTCAAATGTTTTTCTTAATTAGAATCTTTGTTTAAAAAAAAAAAATTTTTTTCTAACTGTTGTTACAATTCTTTATCTCAAACAAAGATATATATATATATATATATATATATATATATATATATATATATATTAGTTTCTTTATTAATATCAAAGAAAAACTTATTTATAATCTTTTTTGGACATTTTGTAATTCTGATAACTTTCCTTTTCATTTTTAATTAAATTTAAAGAATCATTTTTCATTACAAGGACTTGTCGAACAACCTGTATGAGTTTGTCTAAATCTCTATTCGACTTGCTTTTTTTTTTGCTTAGCAAAAGCTGGTCGGAGATTGTCCAAGATTGTTCCAAGATTGTTCCAAGATTGTCCGAGATTGTTTCAAGTTTGCAATCGCAAACAGGTTCAGACTCTGTTTTAACATCCTATAAGTGCACCATATCATCACGTGCTTATGCATAAAAAGGAAATATAAATCCTTTGAAAAAAATGACAGTTGTTAATAAAAAGGAACTTTGCTTGTGAAATTATCCTTTAGTGAAAAAAATAATCTTTTGGAAGAATACTCTGTATGATGATGTGTTTTCACCTTTTTTTTTAAATATGTATATGTAAGATAATGTGTACTAATTCATGATCAAAATAATATTGGGTGGTGCTGCATGCAAATATTTCGGCCTTCACGACCCCAAAGGGGTTATTTTTCAAAATTAAAAAAAATATATTATTGACGTCAATATTTCTAAAACAAAATTAATTTCTATATATATAATAAATTTGTTCTTTTTAAATGGAAAATAGAATATCATCAATCTAGTTTTTAAAATGTATTTCTCTCTCTCTCTCTCTCTCTCTCTCTCTCTCTCTCTCTCTCTCTCTCTCTCTCTCTCTCTCTCTCTCTCTCTCTCTCTCTATATATATATATATATATATATATATATATATATTTATTTATATGTATGTGTAAACTAAGTATTAGATGACACAAAAACATGTTAACTAATATACAATTTTGACCTTTTTTTTTCTTTATATATATATATATATTCAAAAAAACTTAAATTCCTTATATAAATTCTTTTTTTTTACTAAAATCTAAAAACTTTGTAATTTTCTTTTTTTTAACGAATCATTTGCAAATGGTCAAATCTAATTCAGTAAATTTAAGCTAAATAAATTTTGGCATTTTGTTAGTGAAATTTGTTTTTCTTTTTTTTTCTCAAACATGTTTAACAGTAGGTTCCACAATTTTTAAATTTCAGTCGGCTGGTAACACTCTTTAATTTTTACTATATTATTTTTATCTTTATTTTCTAAAATTTGTATTGTTAGTCATCCATGTTTTCCAATTATAAATAATTTTTTATTGATCAGCGGAAGAATTTTTTTTAATTGTAACAATACAGTAGAAACCGGTAGAATTTCTTTGAGCAGTAGGAAAATAACATAAGCAGTGAAATAAGGTCCAGCATGTAATGTAGGCAATAACGAGTAATTGGTATATTAATTTGTTTTTATCGATAATTCTGTTATCTTTTGATCAACAGAAAAATAAAAAGAAAGTTGTATTATTGCTAAAAGGACAACCTATTCTCTATTGTATATTTTAAGGTAACGGTTTTCGAGATATTCCATATTAAAATATTAAACTCTTTCCAATTAATAAATGTACAAAATAAAATTTTGTTTTTTAATATACTAGTAAAAGGTTGTAAATATGGTTTCCAAAATTGTGCTTAATATAGTGTCTGATCCTTTTTTTATTTTTATTTATTTTTTTTTTTATAATAAAAATTCAAATAGTCAGACAGACTATATGTGACAAAACACATAGTTTTTATCAATTATTTATAGTAACTTTTCTTTATTAATATGAAGTTTCACGGTGTTTATCAGATAAGATCTCTATCTGCATAAACCAGACTACCCTGGCCATTAATGAAATCTTTAAAATGTCATATGATATTTCAATATAAGATTTCCTTTTTTGTTTTTGATTGATATTCTTCCTAAATTACAATTACTATTATTAATAAGTTATTTGTGCCGTTCTATGTATTTATATGTAAAACAAAATACCTTCATATAAACGTGATTATATTTCAAGTTTAAAATTTAGTTTGCGATATAAAGAGTGGTATTTTATTAATTTTACTTTTATACCAAATGGCCTAATGGGTTTAAATTGTGGTTGCAGGTAGAGAGAATGGATTGCTTAACTTCAGTTTATGTAATTCCGGGAAGTTGAAGATGTCAAACACTCTATTGGAAAGTGTAAAATATTCAGTGAAAATTTGAAGTCGATTCCTTGGTAAGCGGTCTTTAAAGGATGAGCAAATTTAGATAGAATTGGAGGTATTGTCTAAGATTGGTGCATTGTGTCTAGGATGCAATTTATACTGGTGACCCATTTTAATTATTAAATTATAATGTATGTGAAATTTAATAAATTTTATTATTTTTTTAATTAGAAAGGAAAATAAAGTTATATGTTAAGTTATTCTAACTATATTGTTATTATAATAATGATTTGTTTATTTGGAGTATTTATATTTAAAATAATGTGGGATTAATGGGGAGCATAAATGAAGAAGTAAAATTATTACTTATGAACGTTTCAGGATGTTAATTTTATTTTATTTCTATGGTTTAAAAATGTAAAATAATTAATTATCTCTTTTCTGTGGACTTAAATTTATTTTTGTTTGAATTTTATTAAAATATTACTGTTTTCTACTTTTAAGTTATACGGCAAATTATATTTTATAAAAAGGAATATGATCCGAAATGTTAGAAATGAAATGTATTGGTTTTTAAATTTAAGTTAATATAGCCTAATTATGGCCAATCAACCTGGCAGAAGGCCTATCGGCCATGCCTTGTATCTTTTGTAAAATTTTATTTGCTGTGTGTTTCTTGTAGTCTTTTAATAAACATGAATATTATTATATGAAAAGAAGGCTATAAGACTATTAATCTTCTGTATTAAACTACCTACATATAAATATAACTCGGTAACATTATTAACAGGTTGTCAGCACTGTAAGGAGTGTGATGTCCTGTTAGACACAACGCCGAGAACAAAGAAGTGGGATAATCGTAGAGATTCCATGGCACATCGACTACAGCCGCTCGAACAGCATTCTCTAGAAACAAGTTCAGTTTTCAAATTTGGTAAATTGGCACAGAATCGTGGTCTTGTCCTTTTTTATGATATTTAATGATCACGTTGTTTAGCAATAAAATATCGATTAAGGTTTGGTTCGAATAATTTATTAACTCAACAACATGTTGGTTGGCCTTTCTACTTATCGAATACCTACAACGAGTGTCATGCATTTATGTAAGTTCAA
Source organism: Aphrophora alni (assembly GCA_963513935.1). Lineage (NCBI taxonomy): Eukaryota > Metazoa > Arthropoda > Insecta > Hemiptera > Aphrophoridae > Aphrophora > Aphrophora alni. The sequence continues at coordinate 91,560,411 of OY740765.1, forward strand.
CTTAATTATCACCAGCTAGAAAGCTCTACAAAAGGCAATCGTCTTTACGAGGAGAAATTTGTTAACTCATTTCTCGAACAGGAAATGCATGTTGATATATTTTCTTCTCTAATTGACGACTAAAATTATCTGTTTAAAGGTTGTATTTATGTTAGGTGCATCCCAATGTACTCGTTGCTTTCACTATATAAGGACCTTACAGATTGCTAGAAATACTTCTAATGCTAACACGAAGGTTATCTCGTGCTCTGCGCCATTCTAAGAACTTTTTTTTTCAGAACAAGTAAGTTAATGGTATAAATTTGTAACAATTAGCGAAACACATTCGCGTTGTGAGACAACCATCTGTCCGATATTGTTTGGTTGACAAAATTGTATTTTCTTAGATTGTAAAAGTATTGTAAATATGACAATATTCAGGAATAAGATATTAGATGAGACATATTTACAAACACGTCCTGTCTATTATATATAACAAGAATAAATGTTCACAAACAATTAGCTGTATTGAGGAAATAATACACTAGAATACAAAATTAAAATAAATTTCCACAATAAATTACAAAATTTGTATAGCCAATAAATAAAAGGTCACGCTGTAGTTTCTACCAATAAAAATGGGGACGAGACTTAAACTTAATGTAAAAGAGAGTAGTTTTTTCTTCACAAGAGACGAAAATCTTGATTCTGGTTTAGAGTCACAGAGCTAAAGCAAATATTTACTTCAAAAAACAAAGGAATGAAAACATAATTTTCCACAAAACATCACTTTATTTGTGTAACAGAAATAAAGTATTTTTTGTGTGGAAAATTGTGTTTACATTCATTTGTTTATTGAAGTTTCCCCCGCAAGTGCAGTTTATTACAGTTGATTAAATACTACAAAAAACATTATTCAGTCTAATAAAAGTTAAAAACAAATAACTACTTAAAATATGAGAATGTCTGTGATTAGAATGAAAATAAATTAAAAATAATAATTGAGTACTTAGCAATATAAGAAATATATTTTATAAATTAAAATGTTTTATAGTGTTTGGAGTGCTGTGAAATATAACCAACGTTAGTGGGAATTAAAAGACCCTTTAGGTATTAAATTTAAGAAATGTGTTAGTTATTAGAGACATATTTCAAAGCATTAAATTTTTAAAAATCTAACCAAACATATATTTAAATTTTATTTTCATCCATCTAAATGTATTTTTTAAATACCAAATGGAGGTAACATTAAAGTTACTGTTTATCTTGTTTGTAGATTCAACGCATTTTCAAGGCGGATTTTAAAACACAAGCACATAGTGTAAATATTTTAGAATTTAGTAAAATTCGTTAACAAATTGTCTCTGTATTTATTTACCACTTGTTTATTTGGAATAACCTGTATCACATATCAGATGAGTGCCCCCATAAATGTTAAAGTAAATAGACCAGACTATTTTTTAATATATTTTCATATAACACTATGCTTATTTTTCCTTGGAAAGTCTCATCAACAACCCTTTATAGAACTATATCATCTACCTTAGCATGAAAATAGAGTTACAGAGTAAAAGTATAGATAGAATAAATAGCGTAAAAAGATTGGACACACTGTTTCAGTCACCCATCCCTAAAATCAAATAAAAACTAACCAAAACTAATCTTCAGGAAAAATGTACATTTGGTAGTTGTCAATCAAAACGTGAAAATAAACGATTGACACCATCTTCTAGAAATATTTATATATTTAAGTAAACCCATAACACTGCTTTGCTTGTGTGATAAACATGTCATCAATCACCCGCAACTATATTTGATTAAAATCGAGTTTTAAATGACGGTGGTCAAGGTTTATTCTTCTTTTTTGTCAATTATTCTTGAATCATAATATTATTTCACTTACAATCTTGCATACGGGTTTGTGGGTCATTAATCTTAACATTTATTTCACTAAAATTGTCACGAAATCGGTAGCATCAGTTTAAGAAATTACATATTTTGAATAGTCCCACGGCATTTTTGGTTGATTAATACTGATAACTCACAACGGGCATTTTTGGAAAGATGGCGACGAATACGTTTTCTTTGGGTCCTTAGAGGCTTCACTTGAGCAAAATCGTTAGAGCTGATTTGCTCAAAATCGTAATTATGTGTTATTTTATGGCAGATACTCCCATATTTTGAGTTATCAAGAGAGATTTTAAAATGTCCAGAGATATGGCCAAAATATGCCCACCTATCAAATACGACATGTGACATACGACAGATGGGCATTGCTCTAACAACCCCTTCGCCCACCCCAGTTTTACAGCTTCTAGAGTAATTTTAGTTTCTAATTCAAACTTTTACGTGACTCGCTAAACTCCGCCTTTCTTCCATTCTACTCTCCCCACCAGGACAACGTATGTTTTAACGCCGTCTTGAGTGTTTGAGATTCGTCTTTAAAATAGTCAACCTCACTTATCGGTTTCAGTGACCGTTCCTCTCGACTTTGAAATAGTTATCAACTTGTGTTCCTTACAAGTAGGAATATGCTCATTACCTATTTCATAACTTTGTGGTGATTGAATAGAGATAATTTGTAATCAATCTGTTTGCTACCAGTGTCACTGTGATGACTTCATTAAACCAAAAAGGGTGGAATTTTCAACTCATATTGAGCGATATTCCCACATCCCTCCCCAGGACCCACCCCATCCACCAGAGAACGGAGCTTAGCGGATGGTATAGTCACGTTACTCAAAGATCATCAACATCGAAAGGGTTGATATAGTAATAACCTAATGTTTGAATATTTAAGTATATTTAATTCAATATTTTTGCTGTTGTTTAATGGTGAAAAACCAAGTTGTTATTTATTACCTTAAAAAATAAATCGGAAGAAAAGAACATGAAATAGGGACTTTCTTTCTTTCGAATACCTCAATAGCATCACGGTTGGAAAAGAACAAGTGAACCCTGTTAGAAAAGTGTATATCAAACTAGGATATCGAAGGATTGCCACACTAGTAAATAGGTTACTATAAGTGAGCGTCCGACGGGATATTGTATTTCATAAAATCTGAGTTCGGAAATAATGATGTTGGTTTACAAAATAATACTTGAGAATTCTTTCTATATTAATAGATATAGAAAAATAAAGAATATATTATGTTTAAATAATTATTGTCGTTATATTTTGATTAAAATAATTAAAAGTTTATCATAGGTCTATAAATATATATATATATATATATATAGAGAGAGAGAGAGAGAGAGAGAGAGAGAGAGAGAGAGAGAGAGAGAGAGAGAGAGAGAGAGAGAGAGAGAAGAGAGAGAGAGAGAGAGAGAGAGAGAGAGAGAGAGAGAGAGAGAGGAGAGAGAGAGAGAGAGAGAGAGAGAGAGGAAGAGAGAGAGAGAGAGAGAGAGAGAGAGAGAGAGAGAGAGAGAGAGAGAGAGAGAGAGAGAGAGAGAGAGAGAGAGAGAGAGAGAGAGAGAGAGAGAGAGAGAGAGAAGAGAGAGAGAGAAGAGAGAGGAGGAGAGAGAGAGAGAAGAGAGAGAGAGAAGTAACAAAAACCTAAACTAACCTAGACCTGCTCGACACCTATCTCATTCAGTCAGGTAATGTGTGGCTACCACAACGAATTCCCTTCTCCGTTGTTATAGTATTCTCAACCATAATTTACTACCAACTGTATACAGCATTAAAATTATCCTCACGACGCTGGCTCAAAGTAAATTGTTGAGACACAAAATGGGTTAAACCAAGAATTTCTCTGGTTCTAAGTAACTGGTAATCATACGATATGTTAATTTGTACTTATTTAAAAAAAATTATTCTTGAACTTTTTATAATGAATAACAACTTGGTCTATGTCTTTGTTTTCCAACACTGACAACTTATTGCGTATACAAATTAAACTTGGCCCGTTTACTTAAATATAGTTCAGAGAATTATAAACAAGAATTAACCGTAATTAAATCCAATGAAATCAGCACCTGAGTGCATGAAAGTTAATAGAAAACTTTGTGCTTGTTTCTACATTAAGAGATGAATTATTCCCTCCAAAATTTACATGTGCACTAGGAATTTTGCACACAATACAGGATTTCATTAACAGAGGGGTTCTTACCTTTTTTAGTTGTTGTATAACTTTTTATACTTTATTACCGCAATTCTAACAAACACTAGTAAATTCCATCGCGATTATCGGGGGGGGGGGGATTCATCTCGCCCCCTGGAAATATGGGAAACTTTAGAGAGAGTACCCACAGCTCACCTCCAAAATTAAAGTGTCAAGATTAAGTAATAATACATAAATTGTACAAAAATTCTAGTAAAGATATTTTTTTGACAGGAATCTGTTTACATTTTTAAAATTACAATACCTACAACACAATTGAGATATCGATTAAAATTTGTATATAATTGTGTCTACCATAAATAATGCGTTTACATTAAACGTTTCAAATGAAGTATTAGAAAATTTTAGATAAAACATAGATGTTATTTTGTAAAAAAAGAATAAAATACTTATCGCTTTTTAACGGTGGAGAAATCTATATATTTTTATTGTATATAAAACAACTTATCAAGATTTTATAAAATTATATCCACACTAAGAGATCAGAAACATTACCGAATTAGAGTATCGAAAATATATCCAATATTATTAAATATTCAAAATTACAGATAAGGGTAACCCAGTGTTTTGAAGTTGTGGGAAAACGCGCATCGTAATCAATTAATTTGGCATCGTATCTCAGTTGTCATTTTAACAACAACAACAACAACAACAACAACCAACTAACTAAAGGTACAACAATAAGTCATTTGTTTAGTTTACAGGTTATGTGGTATTTGTAACGGCCGTTGTTTAGAAACGGATAACAGGATAACACGATGTTTATAAAATATTGATTCCATATTCAAATTGTTAATAAAGTGCGTTAGTTTTAAGAAACGGACAGCCGGAACTTATTTTTAAGAAGTTCAAATGTTTAACAAAGTATTTTTGGACATCTAATTTAAGTGGCTATAGTGTGTTAGTTTCGATACTTATGCAATTAAACTCAAAACAGATAGACTAATTTATTTAAATGTTTAAAACAATTTATAAATTTAACACTAAATAGAAAAATCGGCTCTTGAACATGGAACCAAACCATTCAATATTTAGGTCAGTTTACCAGACAAAGAGAAAAGACTGAAGGGACGGAGAAGAAGAAACAATGCAAAGACTTGGACAAGACTATAAATGCTATAGAAAGGAAAGAATTTACTAATTGGACGACCAAGTGGCTTAACAACTGTGATATAGAAACGAGTACTGGTGGAAAATAAAAATGGCGAGCTTTTAATTCTAATATAAGAAGACATTGTTAAAACATGTTGTGAAATTGAATAAATTAAATACAGTAGTATGCAGGGAAAGTTGGAATAAACGTTTTGTCACTTCTCTAATTGGTTATGAAACAGCATTCTTTCCTTTCAGTGGCATTGTTTTTCCCCTTCCCCTCTTCGATGTATATCGAACATCGGTAGAACAACCATAATAAATTAATTAATTCCTATCTCAAATGAAATCCAATTATATTTGACAAAAACATATACGGGCAATTAAGCCAATTAACTAAATGCATCAACGTTTCTATAATCTTCCATTTTTATGCGCCTTCTCCTTCCAGAAAAAAAAACTAACGAACTGGACTAATTGTTACCTAATTAGTAACAACAACCTATACTGTTAAGCCATTCGGTTTTCCCTTCTCGCATCTTTTACTGCAATTATTTTTAATGTATTGACATTTAGTCCTACTTCGAACTGGTACAATCAACTACGGTGCTTTCTTTAAAGGAGGGAATGAATTGTGTTTTTTGGAATGTGCTTGTTTGTGTGCCAGGTTTCAAACAGGCTTGAGCTATTTACATTAAATTTTGGGGTTTTTTATGTTCGTTTAATTGTTTTTTGTTTAACGTCTTTACTTTATGCCCGTTAGACTAATGAAGACGAGTGAGTAACGCAACACAAAAAAAAAAAAACGCAACGCCATCAACCGGGCTGCTACACAACCATTGACTTTTCACAAGTCCGAGCTGCAGCGAGATAAGTGCGCTTCTGCCAACTGTGTTACGCCGCTCCCCGTTAATTTTTTGTAGATTCGCTTCATTGTTTTACTTTTTGGTTTGCCAGTTCTTTACTTTATGAAGTTTTATAGTTGATAATTTAACATGAATGCAGTGCACAAAGATTCTCACATATACTTTGATACAGACGCAAACATAGAACTACTCTTATTATGCATAGTATAGACAAAGTATTGTTACAGTGAAAATAATATATTTTGAGCTTTTATCTGATATTTTACTTCTCAGGAGATCAAAAAGTGAGTTTTACAGAATTTCTCTGTTTCTCTCTGAATGCCCCTCCTTGACGTTTTTCTTAAATGCCATTGAACCGATTTTGTGCTAAATGGGTAGGCTATCTAATTTTTGTTTGGCTCCAGTAAAATATTATTGTTGTAACTAGAAAGTTACAAATATAATAGGAAATAATATAATTTATCCTATTAAAAGTTATTTATGCATAATTTAGCTATGACGGATGTAAACAGAGATAGTTGGGTATGTCTTTGCAAACTAACTGACATATCGGAGTTAATATAAAAGTCTCAACTTGTTTTAAAACACACACACACACACACACACACACACACACACACACACACACACACACACACACTCGACAATATCAGTCAACACACAAACAACAACATCGGAGTGGGGTGATTATCACACAAATTGGAACATTAAAGTAGGGCTGGGCTGTGTGACTTGTTGCTAAAAAAACAAACAAATGCTTGACAGTGCGTCTTCACACACATACAGCAACATCAGGGTGAGGTGGTGCAGTTCGAATTTTTAACAAAATAGAATGCAGAGCAGTTATTTTTAACACAGAAAAGCAACATCAGAGTGGGATGGATGTGACTCTGATGTTGCTATAATTTTAATCTGACGTACTTAAATTTTAATGTGATTTATGGGTATTAAAACAATCAAATGCAGGGCCGTTAGTCTTCACACACATACAGCAACATCTAAGTGGATTGAAGCGATGTGACTTATTGCTAGCAGGTCACAATAAAACAGTTTGTTTTCCAGAGTACATCGTCCGAAATTGACAGGTCGTTTTAATTTCTGAAGTGTTTGAAAAAATGCCTATTTAGCAAGTAAAATTCAAATTATGATTCAACCATGGTGATATGGGCATGATATGGCAGGGTTCAGCTTTTTAAAAGAATAAAAATTAATTTTTGGAAAACTTATATTTTTTGTTCTTATATTTATGAACAAAAGAGTTCTTCAAATATTTCTTCAAATATACATGTCGATATGATTAACATATGGTTTTAGACCAAGTAAGTGCATTTTAGGTTTTCTGGTAAATTCCAGAAGGCAGCACAATTTAATTAGTTTAAAAAAAAAAAAACAAAAAAAAAAAACATTAAAGCGATAGTTCTATTCAGAATTTCATGTTATCTTACTAAAGGGTAACAGTAATATTTTCGATAATTCAAAATCGTGTAGTTTGACATGTCTGTTTTATAAATAATCGTAAGAATGTATGATAGGCTGCTAGTCTACCATTGTAATCAAATAAGTATTATTATTAAACCTTTAAATGTTAAATGAAAGAAACGCATAGATATACAAAACAAACATTTAATTATTAATACGATGTTTTAATCACTAAGTCGTTTTCATTTGTTTTAAGTTACACAAGTTTGGCCTTACCACAGCCTAACGCGTATAACGCCACTGAAGAAATTAAGCCATGCTCCAGGCACAATACAAAAATCAAGTATATTAACGCCAATGCCATTAAAATAAAATAATAAATCCATTGAGATTACAATATTTGTGTATTGTATAATTTAACAATACAAGCAATATTTGTGTATTTTATAATTTAACAATACAAGCAATACTTGTGTATTGTATAATTTAACAATACATCCAATACTTGTGTATTGTATAATTTAACAATGCTTCCAATACTTGTGTTTTGTATAATTTAATATTACATCCTATAATTGTGTATTGTATATTTTAAAAATACACCCAATACTTGTGTATTGTATAATTAAACAATACACCCAATACTTTCGTATTGTATAATTTAACATTACATCCAATATTTGCGTATTGTATAATTTAACAATACACCCAAAACATTTATATTGCATAATTTAACATTACATCCAATACTTGTGTATTGTATAATTTAACATTACATCCAATACATGTGTATTGTATAATTTAACATTACATCCAATACTTATGTAGGCCCTATTGTATAATTTAAAAATTCATCCAATATCAATAGAATACATATAGGGGAAATTTGCCTTGATCGTACCACTTTTTATCTTTTAATTTAAAGAGCTTGGATACTGCTAGTTGTTATGAACAATCCTATTATTGTATATTTAAAAACATATAACATCCCCACCCTACATATATTTTTTTAATGTGATACACTTTCTTTTAGTATTTAAAAATTACAAATTACTAAGGCACTGCAAGTGGTACGTGGATGGAAACTAGTTGCCTTCATCGTACCAGGGGTTTCCTCAATCGTACTCTAAACAATTCATATGGAAACTATTGGGTTAGGATAAATAATAATTACGAAAAATCGGTATCGAAAGAAATCATTTAAAATTTTTTAAACATTAATGCATATGATAAACATTTTCATAATTTATTATAATTAATATATGGAAAAACACTCATGTTACTTTAGTCGACTTTTGTGTTAAGCCTATTAACAATTCTATTAGTTCTATTTGCAATTGACACACATAATTTTGCTCTACATCCGTTTTTGATACCTGCACAGGAATCATGCACCAACAAACTACAGATTTGAGATTGAATCATATCTTCTACTTTGTTGGCTTCACATAAGAAATAATACCATTCTTGAGATGGCACCTCTATTTCAACATCAGGTTGTTTCGAAGAAGATGCGATGTTAAGTAACTAGAAACAAAGTTTGCTGATTTACCATATAATAAAAGGTTTTCCTTGACATTTTTGTCCTTTTTTCCAATTTATTTTTTTCTCATTTTATACAAAATTTTTGTTTCGATTTCATCATTTTTTTCACTTCAATGCTTTGACCTTCTTTTGTGTTAACTGAAGTTCTTTTGCTAGCTCCAGTTGGTTTTTGTATGGACTACTACTCAGAATAGCTGATTTTTGTATTCTCTCGGCCTTCTTGGATTTTGAGAGTGGTTTTATTATAGGAGATAGTGACTCAATTGGAACTAAAAGCTTCTTAGTTTCAGAATGCTGGCTAATATCATGGCCATTCAAAATGTCAGTTTCTAAGTGATCAAGGTTTGGGATCTTTGGGCAATTGAATTCAAGCGGTTTATCGTCCATAATGAAGTTGTCGTCATTTTCAGGTATGTTTTTTGAGTTACTGGACAGATTAGGATGGCAAATATTGTCAGGTTCAGAGGTGGAAAATTGGTTCAGATTTTCAGCTGCAGCAAAGTCACGGTTTTGAAATACTGTACGGTCAACCGGCCAAACTCCACTCACTCGAAAGCCGCTTTCCCGTAAGCCTCTGCACATAACCCAGCCACTTGGTACTGCGAAACACATAGTCCAGAAATCAATCTTCACCACTTCTCTATTGCTCAATTAAAGTTACTTTTCAAGAAAGTTCAAGAAAAAAGTTTTTTCTGAAGAAAGTTCTATTAAGGCGTTGAACTCGATGAGTAGTATGCCCAGATGGTTGTAACATTATTACACCATGTTTATTGGCTATTTCGATTGCCTCAAGATTCTTTGAATGTGTGGCGATCGAGAACTAAAATTACCCTTTTGTCATTTGTTGGTTTTACTGAGTCAATGAAATTCTCAAGCTACTTTACAAATAGACCACTTGTTGTGTTCCCTGATTCAGAAATTTCAACAAAACTTCCAGGTAGAGCACCCACTTTAAGCTCATCCGTCATTCGCATGCGTTATTCGCACCCATTCTCATCATATTAGCATGGGTGACACATAGTTTCCAGATACATTGATGCAGGCCACAAATGTAGTGTTCACACCACGCTCACCACTTAACACTGAACCAATTTGGTTTTTCCCTTCTGATCAACTACTTTTTGACATTTATTTTGGACAGTACTTAGTCCTGATTCATCAATATTATAAAATCAATCTTATTTTCATACACGAGTTTCTCAAGGATGTCAATAAATCCATAAACATTTTCTTTAATAAATCCCTTCACCAGTAACATAGTCGTAGCCTGTGGTTCTCTTAAACTGAAACTTAAATACATAGAACCATTTTGTTCCAGCTAATTGGTTCTCTTTGTTAAAATTTGCGGTATGTTGTTCTTTACGGCAATCTGATATGTTAATTTTCTTACGTCAGTTATTGTCAGGCCAAACAATAAGCTTTCAAGCAGTGAGATATGGTTAACTACTGCTTTCTCTACTTCTTGCGTTAATGTTCATTGCTTCCCGATGATCCTGACTTCTCCATTAGTAGTATAAGCTATCTCCTTCAGATGGGGGTTTAGGGATATTATATTGGTGGCAGCATTCGTTGAATCCTATATCACCATTACGGAAATCAAGTACACGATGCAAGTCGTCTTCGGTCCATGCTGCATATTTTCTTTTTGCCATCTAAAACACACATAATCAGTGCATATTAGATTTTAAGGCAACTCGTCATTCTAGTGAATAATTCACAATTCCTAATCTATATAAACAAAGCTTCGTATGAAACCTGCTGGTTTATCAGTACTACATTAGGGGGCTAAGTGGATTAACTGGGTGTATGCAGTACATTGAGTTACTTTTACCTTAGAAGTATCTGTGATGGTGAAATCTCATTTGGAATCGTCTAGAAACACACAAACTATAACAAAACACTAACGGCTTTAACCAAACACGTGTAATTTCTGAAGATCACTCTATACAATGGGAAGTATCCACTGTCGCCGCATGAATGCTCTAGCATCACTGCTAGTTGGAAAATTGGTGTAGGTACGATCAAGGCAAATTTTCTTGAATAATATTCAAATCCATCCAACTTCATTACAATACGGCCAACGCAATTGCAATACAGCCAGTGTTATTGCAATACATTCAATGTAATTACAATGTATTCAATGCCAGTTACAATATATCCAATGCGATTACAGTACTCCCATTGCTATTACTATACATCTAATAATTTATAAATATATATTTGTAATGATATTGGATTTCGTGTAATAACATTAAATTTATTATAATGACTTTTTCTATTATATGGCATTGGATAAAATTGTGTTTCATTGACTATATTATGATAACAGAGCTTGGGAGCGTGGCGTCATTGAATATTGTTATTACACGAGTAAGGCTGTAACCTGACAGTTATTGTTTAGTTGTATAAAGCTTAATTTTATGTAAACATCTGAAGATTGATTATAATGTTCATTATAATGTCATCTTGTTGAAAATAAAACTTTTATTGAGTAATTTTGGGTTTCTTTCATTTGGTAATTGAACTTTATACAAGTTCTGCTCTTTTAAATTAATAGGCTTATGAAAGCTATGAAGCACGAAAATAACATAAACATACCCTTAATAGCCATAACAATAAAGAAAAGTACAAATAACGAAAACCATGTCGCTTTATAATTGAACATGGACTGTATTAACTATCTATGCTGGAGAAAACGTACTTGAATACTTCATTCAATGTTTGTAAGATGTGGTCACATAACTTGACAGTGTTTACAAACTATGCTGGAAGAAATTAGGTAGACTACTGCATTCAGTGTATGTTGGATATCCCCACATAACTGAACAGTGTGTACAAACTATGCTGGAATAAACTAGGTTGACTATAGGATTTCGCGTTTACAGTATATGATCACATAAACTGGATAGTATTAACAATAAATGCTAGAAACCTGAGATGACTATAGAATTCGGTATTTATAGGATTTGGCCAAATAACTTAACAGTAATAACAATCAATGTTGGACCAATCAAGGTTGAATATAGGATTCACTGTTTGTAGGATGTGGCCACATCACTGAACGGTAAAAAAATTCTATACTGGAAAGAATTCTTAACAAAATCGTTATGGCGACAACTGGACATGTACAGTATTCACTATACAGGATGTCCCATAAGTAAGCTGACAAACGTTAGAAATGATTCTGTGGGTCGGGATAAAGAAAAAAATAGAGTATTTCCCCCCCCTCAAAACCCCTCATTTTTGTTTGTTTGTTTTGGTTTTTTTAATAAAAAAACATTATAACTTTGAAAAAAGAAAATATATTGTGTTCCAATTTGGTATACGCATTTTGTAGGCTATGTTACATTTTATAAGTTTACTGCAAGACTTTATTTTTAATATTTAAAAAATGGCAGCCGTTTTAAAATATTTGATATTGAACATCTCGAAAACTACTAACTTTACAAAAAATTCAAAAGCAACAAATAGTTTTCTTTTTTAATGACAAACCAAATAGTTAAAACATTTTTCCTCTGGTCAAAAATAACCATGTAATTGACAAAAAACTGGAAACATAAATTCATGGTAGTTGCCTACAACACCCAAGATTGACCCAAAACCAAAATATTTTTAATTCTTATACTTTTAATAAAAACAATAAAAACCATTGCTTTGAATTGCATAAAAAAAATTCAAATGTGACCTTTACTATTTTTTGAAAATGGTACTTATTTAATTTTTTTCGTGTTAAATATTTTGAATCATGTACAAAATAAAACAATTAATTGTAACATGTACTACTAACATGTGCACTAAGCCAATTAATGACACTTCCAACTTTATTGTATGTTTGTAATATGTAACGGAATTATGAACGAAAAACTGACAGAATCCACCATGATATTGGTTAATTAAAAAAATAATAAAATTTCAAACAGTGCTTACGAAACCAATTTAGTAGGAGGGTTCAAAATCATTCTAAAAGAAATTTCCAACCTAGTATTAATTTATTGGCAGTGATTTTTGGGACAATGGTATTACTGCCACTGTTTCTCGCAAATATTATATTTATTGATGAGGCTGGGTTTTCAAGAGATATTATTTGTATTTAAAATAACAATAACAATAAGTGATAACTAGGTTTTTTCACTTGATAGTGAGAGCTGATCCATACTCTTTAAACGTCGTGTATTATGTATTTATACACAAATGATGGTAAATGTCCGAATAAACTATATCAATAGTAAGAACAATCCATTATTATCTAGTAAATTTAAAACCAACATTGTAAGTTAGTAGAAGGGATTACATATTCCTTTTCAAAAAGGCATTACTTTAACAAAGAAATAGAACATAATTATATATTTACTGATTATTATTAAATGTAGATAATGAAGCCATTGGTATATCAAAACATCGATCTACTGGGAATGGAATTTATTTAAATAAATTTTCTTACTAGAGATGCCTATCTATTATTTCAATGGTTGGCAGTAAGTTTATTTTGTCACATAACCCAAAGTACCCTGATTCTTCAAAAACAGATGATGCATGTAAAACTGTTATCGGTGAATTTGACGCCTACACATTGCTAGTTTATTGCAATATTTTAATATTAAATATACGAAATATTATAACAGTAACATCAGCAATCGTCAATGATTACAAATAAAAAAGAAGCCAACCGAAAGCGATAGCCATCATCATTCATTTACTGTTGTTAAGCGATATTCCACATTAGCAACAATTATAATAGGTTTCTAAAAGGCAGTTGTCGGTTCCAGTGCGTTGAGTTTCGGGATTCAGTAGGCCGTGAACTTTTGTTATTGTATGGTCTATCTTTTCACAGCGGCACATCTTGATTTGAGGTATGAAGTTCCCAGCTCATATTCATTGTAGATTTATAGACTGCTCTTCCAGGTGTTTAGACATTATTTGTTTGCAACCCTGTCAACTATTAGTTCAGAGTTGAGTGTTACTAAACGGTAGCACTGTGACTGATAGCGTGTGTGTGTGTCGCTTATGTATAGGGCTAATGAAAAATGTAACTGAGCATAAAATAAATTGGACAATACTTTGAACATGTATTTCCCGATACTTACACCTTAAAATGTTAGAAAAAGATAAATTTAAAAGTTTTAATATCTCTCGGATATTATTGATATTTTACACTATATACAGTTTCTTAATTAATATGTTTACTCATCTGAAACTGTTATGGTTTCATTAGTGTTTTCGTTTACCCATATGAAACTATTGTTTTCATTTGTGTTTCGTAAATTTACCAATCTGAAACTCCTTATAGTTTTTAACGCCATAAACATTTTCGAAAGTTGAAACCCTTGTTTTCATGTATATTTCTTACGTTTACCGATTTAAAACCCTTATAGTTTCGTACGTTTGAAACTTTTCCGTAAGTTGAAGCCCTTTTGTTTTTATCCGTTTTTCGTAAGTTTTCCGATCTGAAACGCTGTGTTTTCCTATGTTTGGAACACTTTCGTAATCTGAAAAACATTGTTTTTGTAGGAGTTTTGTACCAATCTGAAACTGTTATTTTTTAATCGTTTTTATGTTTACTCATCAGAAAGTTTTAGGCTTTCATTAGTGTTTCGAACTTTTGTCTATTTGAAATCCTTTATATTTCATACATTTGAAACACTTCTGCAAGGTGAAACCTTTATGTTTTTATTCGTGTGTTTGATCGTGGTTTGGTACGTTTAAAACACTTTTGTAACCTGAAATACTTTTTCATACGTGTTTTGTACTTTTACCAATTTGAAACTCTTTATAAAAACGATGTTTTTATTTGTTTTTACGTTTACTGATCTGAGACTCCTATCATTCGTATTTCGAACGTTTGCTGATCTGAAACTCTTGTAATATCACATATTTAAAACACTTTCATAAGCCGAATGCTTTATGTTTTCATTCGTGTTTTGTAGGTTCACCGATCTGAATTAATACGGTTTTGTAGATTTGAAACATTTTTGTAAGCTGAAGTACTTATGTGTGTTTTTTACGTTTAATGATCTAAAATCCTTGTATTTTTATTCTTTTTACTTACGTTTAGCGATTTGAAATAGTTAGGCTATGTTGTGTTTAACGACACATGATTTATTAAAGATATTCGATATTTTGTGTAAGTATTTAATATATGAGTCCACATACCGGAGATTTAGTTAGAAATAAAAAAAATTAAAATATCATTGAACAAGTAATAGTTAAAAATATATATTTTGTAATACCGTTTCAAGTAGGACATAGGATAAAAGCTTTTATTTATTGATTAAAAATATATCAAATTTTGGGAATTAAATAAAAATATTTTATACCAGTAGAGCCACACAAATATTTCTCCTTCTCCACATCCCAAAGGAAGGCACAAAATGACCTTTAGAAATTTACATAAAATTACAAACATAAATATTGACGAGAATATAAATTTGTGGTGTTTTTGAATTATATGTGTTGATCTATAGTTGTCAGAATATTTAATATACAGAAGTATAATTTAAACTTACATATTAAGTAGTACATACATCCAAATTGACCCGAACCAGGAAACGTGTTTCGAAATATGAATGAAGTGGAAAATTTCAAATAATGAGTGTCCATGTGTTGTAATCTAAATAATTCAGTAACATATACACTATGCTTTAATGTATAGACATTCTCCGGTAGTAAAATGTTTTACAGTTATCATTTTCTTCACAATTCAGTATTTCTCAAACTGTAGGGTTCAGTGGCCCTGGGGTACTGTGGTTGGCTTATAGGGATGATGTGAAATACTCTATTTCAATATTTTCACTGAATATGTGGTTTTAGAATTGGATTTTGTCTTCATAGCGCCAGACTTCAACGACGAAAAGTGACCGGAGAGTATACAAATTTCTGGTATCTGAGTGCATACTTACGCCATTTAGAAACCTATCGTATAATAATAATAATTGGAGAAACCTCTCAAAAACCTTTATTTTACCCAAAAAATTGAGAGAAAAGTTGAAAATAAAGTTGAAAGTTACATCAAAAGGTTTCTTTTTCGTAACAGGTATCACAAAACATTTGAATTGCGACAGGAAATGCGCAAATATTTTTGAAGAATCACTTGACGAACTAATCATTCCGTGGAAATATTTTTTTTTTAAATTAGGACACTTAAGTGATATCTTTGAAACATTGAACACCTTGAAAACTCTCACTGCAGGAAAACAACGTGAACATTTTGAAATCGGTCGAAATTTGATCAGTAAAAAAAAATATAGCTATAGAGTAGAAAATAAATGACACAGACCGTTTTGCCATCTTGCAGAAATTTGTGGTTTCAAATTAAGTTGGTTTTTGTAGCAAAATAAACTGAAAAGCTCATTGAATGAGTTAAAATATATTTTCAAGAATATAATATCGTGACAAGTTCTTGTGTATTCAAGACTCATTCAGGGCAAAATATGAATTTACGCCTATAGAAATAAATGTAATTATTGTTTGTTGTTGTAATGTTGTTGATAAGTAGATTTATTATTATTATTATTATTTTGAATTGTTCAACAATAAAAGTTTACTTAACTTTATTAATCAAACTTTAATAATTCACCAAACATTATTACAGAGAACAATTTTATAAAAGGTTTTAATAAATGGATAGAGCATCTCCTTAGAATTTATTCCGTAATTGAGTCATATCGAGGTGAGCTCCTTAATTGCTATGTAGCTGATCTTTATTCTAGACATTTGCTCATTGTTTAGTTTCTGACTTATTTAATCATATGAGTTCATATTGTATATCGTTGAGATAATTTCTTACCTAAATTAACAGTTTTTTCACTGTCGGCGTTCGAGTTTGTTGCCATTTTTCGTGATTTTTTTCTAGTGCTTTTTCGCGGACTTTCAACAGGTAATTTGTAATGAAATCGTTGTCTTCCTTCCTATTAAGACGGGTGTTAATCTAAGCAGCTTGTTGCACCTTAATTAATAAACATGTTAACTTCATTTCCAATTGTTCAACAAACTTTTAATATTTAATATTCATCAAACATTGATATAGAGAACAATTTCTATAAGGTTGTATCCAGATAAAGGACCACAGGATTTCCGCACCCTTAGTCAGTGTAAATGAGCTTCTGAGGGCGATATCCGATGACATATAGATCGTGTAATTATCTCTCGTTGCTAAAAGTCATAACTATGCCGCTTACATTTCCACGGACGACATTGAATTACGCACGACGATTTTTTAATAGTTTTTATCATTGATTCCACCCTACAAAAATACTCAAATTCTCTAAAAGACATTGTCGCAATCTTTCCAGACCACTTTGAACTCGTAAATTCCTGACAAGCACCCTCACTTGCCCGTTTAACCAATAAATGGTTCCCCACTGACGTGGATCTTTGGGTTGGAATCGAGGTCCAACAGCTTCGTGGTTGTTAGGGTGCTTTATATTCACATTGTTAACTTTTTTTTTTTAATGTCATTAGGTTATTTAAATGACATTTCAGTTTCGTATTTGAGCAGAAATACAGATCATGATTAGTCCTACTGAAAATCGTTTGGGAAATTTAATATTATTACTTGTTTTATACAGGAAATGTAATTAGAAATCGTTTATTGGTCGCTTCGTCACATGCTTACGTTTATCGCATCAACTATTTAATAGTGTAAATGTTTTTTCTACCTGTTATCAGATTACATTGGTTTCATTATTTAATTTAAAACACCATTATTTATTCGTTTAGTTATCACTTTTCCGTTGATAATAACGAGGAACTTCCGGCTCACTAGTTACTTGAAGGTAGACCGGAAAAATCATTAAACTCTACGGTTAAAATATATATTACAAAAAAATTACCATGAATGTTTTTTTGATTATATAAGGAGAGCAAAGCAGCTGAATTCACACTAATTAACGTGTTACATGTACGATAAACCAGCGTGTTGAAGTGTGTGTGTGCGCGTGTATGTGCGTGTTCACCCAAAAGATGAACATAAAATAAAAATAAAGATGCAGACACTAGATAATATATATAAATAAACTTATTCGTATATTTCGGCTCTTGGTTTTAAAAAATAAATAAATAAATTTAAAAAAATAAAAATAAGAGAGAGTTATATATATATATGTGTGCGTGTGTCTGTGTTTGTATGTGTAGGTGAAATCATCTGGTCACCAAAGAGTCCTTGCTCCACAACTTGTGTGATTGGTACCCACCTAAAACCACTTCAATTTCTTCTCAAGTCCTTTCTATTTTTCTCTGGGACCATTGCCAGGCATTGCTTCGAAAGAAAGGACATTAGCTTCAGCCCTTTTTTATATATTAATTTCAGCTTGTTATTTTAATTTCTTCCATTACTCTTCCAAGTTTTGTAGTGTCTTCATAATCAATGCTCCAATCGAGCTGCTCGCATACATGATCACGTGAAGCTAGCATATGACCAATAATATTCTCGGGAGGGATTCAAAAGCTGTCCGAACATCTTCCGAGGTTTGTGTCTTTCAATAAAGAAGTGTAGGAAATAAAAGAATAGATGTTCCACCACTTCAGAAATACCTTGACAAGGTAGGGTATATGTTTTTTAATATCGAGATCTTAGGGCAACCATCTGGTGTTAATTCTGGTGTAAAGATTTCTCAATTACAAAGGGCGTTTATTATGGTAACAGTTGATGGTACTTACAGCAGTTGAAATATAATGTACTTATGATCAAAATAGCAGTCTTCGATAGAGACACGCCATCCTAGAAATAGATTAATAGTGTTATCCACGTAAAATCTTATGTTTAACATAAGCAAGTTTAGTAAAGACTCGCATCGTGTGTTTGTGTCAGAGTTTCCCTAACTGAGGTAGTGTTGAGAGTCCTCGTCCTATTCCATCTGAAACTTTCATCCTTCTGTTGCGTGCTATACTAGGGGTTTCAATTTTCTTGTTTTATATGGAATACTGACCACGAAAGGCAGGTAGATAGAGATCACCAGTATACTCTGTCTTTCAACTAGATATTTCTGGTGCTTATCCAGGAATAAAATTCTACTAACTGTAAGCATTGTAATCAATTTCTAAGTACAATACAAGTTATACTGTTTATAAGTTTATTTTGCCGTCTCCTTAATATCTATATCCGCCATTTCTGTCATTTCTGGATAAACGTCAGGCCAAAGCCGCCTTACTGGCCTGAAGGTTTATTTATAGAAACCTTATCAGTGACTTTCCCTGTTATGGTAACAAGAGAGGTTTGACAAAGTCCTTGTATCCACTCCATCTCGAAGCTATGATATTTTTGAAATTATTAGCTACAAATTATCAAATAAAAATATAAAAGATAACAACTCTTAAATCTTTCTTTGTAATAATGGTTCCTTAATCTTCAACTCTAAAGCTTAGGTTTTGATTACATAGTATATCTTTTCAGAAGCTGTCCCAAATTGGTGCTCTGAAGATGTCGACAGTAGTTCTTACGATGTCCTTCGAGTCTCCAACAACAAGCTTGACGTATTCTCACAGTTTTCTAAGATTGGTTATCTCAAGCCACATTTGTTCATCTCATTTGGGAAAGAGAAAACAATAGTCTCTTGCTCAATGTATTGGATAGATTCCATCCTCCAGGAGTTCAAACCTGTCCATCAGCACCTGTTCACTATTATGCCCTGCCCATCGAGAATTTGAATTTCGGGTATAGTTCTGGCTCGTCAGCTGTTTCATAGATACGTTTCTGCTACTGCTAATGTGGTCTCGGCGGCGCCTTGAGCCTGATGGGTATTTTTTTTTTTTTTAATTAATTTTTGGCAGATGACATAGTGAAGTAGAAGCTTCGTTGCGTCCGTGTTACTACCTACTACTTGTTTACTGCTCCTATTGTAGAGAAACACCTAAGAAATGAATACCCAAATTTCAACGTGGTTGCTCGACTTAACAGGGTATTAGTCTGGTATCTACCAGACTATTTCTGGTAGATTAATTAAGTACTGGAGCGAGAGTGAGGTAGACTGATATAAATTTTGAACAAGTTATTTTTTTGGTGGCCGATGTTAGGCCAATTAGGGCTTCATTTTGATCCCTCATTTTGAGTTTAGTCAAATAAGACATTTTTCAATACATACTCGTAAATGGCCGGTATTGGAAGCGTTACGCCTTTGTATGATGTTTTAAAAAGTATAACATTGATGAGCTAGGGAAATAATAACATTATTTGGTACTATCAACAAGGCTTCTGATCTTCAACTCTTTAAGAACACATAATTCGTTATATTAATATATATCTTTTATTTTCGATTTACGGCTACTAATAACATATTTTGATAATATTGTCATGTAATACCAACTGACCTCCTGATCTTCACTCTTTAATAAGGAAATAATTTGTACTTAGGCCTATATTATGTTAATAACATTATTAGGTATTATTAACGAGGTATATGAAAATCCTTCTAATCTTCATTCTTTTATAACATAATTTGTTATTATAACATAAAACTTTTATTTCTGATTTACAGCTTTTACTGACATTAATTAGTAATATGGCATGAAACATATCACATTTGAAGATCGATTTCTGACCTTCAGGCCTTTAACAACGTAAACTTCTGATAATCATCAAACTTATAATTCTGATTTACAGCTATTAATAACATCACCTGGTCATATCGACATAAGTATCCTTTCTGACTTAATCACCTTCTTATTAACGTTTTGAAATACAAACACGGAACATCATTAATCTTCTCCTCCAGACCATTTTAATATGAAGTATCACTGGATGGAGTAGGCCTATAAATTCAAATATTTGTCCCCTCCCCAAACAAACCCCATAATTTAATTCGCATTGTTAACATTCATATACATACACATACATTATATCTAACATACATTGCTATTAATAATAGTTTGGTAATATCGACATGGATATAAGTATTCCATCCAGTAAGTATTCTGATCCCATTCTTTTAATATTATTGTTTTATAATAAAAATATAGATTATCAACAAATATTCTGGTTTATTGTCTTTAATAAGGTAATTCGTAATATTAACATAAATATGTTACATCGTATGTAATATCGCTATTAATTATTGACATCCCCTTAATATTATCATTTGGTAATATCAACATGTGATTACTATTTCTGATTTACCCCTCCTAGTAAGGTCATTTAGTAGCCTAATGTTAACACGAGAGAGATTATTAAATTAAGCACAGTGAATTGAAAATGCTTTTAATACTCGTCCTTTTAATTTTCTACATGTTCATTCAGATAAATCAAACATAAGTTACACACTTTGAAATAAATCATTTTAATAATGACAAGCCCCTTTACTTGCGCGTCGAAGCGTATCTAGACGTTGTATTGGATTGAAAATTGTGTGAAGAATAATTTGCAGATTTGAAAGGGGACTCGTATCTGATTTCTGATTGGACGATAGCCGCGCATCTGTCCCCACACTATATCATTTAGTCGGCAGAGTTAAGGGTCCTATCTTCTTGTTAATTTTAACTAAATGATAAATGTAAATATTTTTTCCATGGGGAGAGCATTTACTGATTCTGCTCCCTCCTACACTTAATACATGAATTAATACATGAACCCCTTAACTTCCAACGATTAAACTGTTACGTTAATCTTATAATCTGTTTGCTGTGTTATAATGTGTTGTGGTTTTCTAATATGGCATGAGTTAATGAAATACAATAAAACTAAATGCAATAAATTGTTTATTTTTTCAAACAATTTATAGAGCTCTTGTAACTGCTATAAGGAATAATCATAATCATTAATATTTTCTCAAAATTAAATCTTACGATTTCGATTAAATTTTACTAGTAGTATCTAAGGACACAAATAAAATGCATTGATTGCCATCTCTCCAATTTCTGGTTCGTGAGATATCAAAAACAAAGAGAAAAAATCGGCTATTGTGCTGTTTTAAAAAAACCTAATTTTCCAAAATCGGCTTTACAGATTTTGTTTAAATTTAAGTGAAATGTAAAGATTAATAATAAAAATATTAGGATTCAGGAATAATTGTAAAAAAATAATAATAAACCTTGTCCACCGTCGGTATAAATTGTATATGATTTATGCTGTAGACGCGTTTATGGCACAATCAATGCAAGTGATTTAATACATAATTATTGTTTTAAAAGTGGTTTCCTTGGTTAATATTCAATATTTGACAGACATTTACCAAACTGACATTTTTGGAAACGATTAGTTTTGGTTGGTTTTTATTTGATTTTAGAGAAAGTGAGTGATGTATGTGGAATTATTTTACACAGTTTATAATAGTAAGGTAAATTATTTAAATTCAAAATGTAAAATGAATCAGAGACAAATTCATTAAGAATCAACATCGAAACAGGTTTTTTTTTGTATTGCTTTAATAACTTGTGAACCAAACTTTCATTCATTTCTAAACTCAAAACCTAATAATTATAATAAATTACTTACACAGTAGTTTACTGCCCTAATATGTCACGGTTACGATGACATGTATTAAACAAATATACATATTTTATTACACATAAAATGCTCAAAACGCGAATTATTAAGATTAATAACTTCTCTATCTCATAGATAGTCATATGGAATTTCTACGAATCGAAATGCGCTACGCCAACTGAGGTGAGAAATTGTTTTCATATTTTCAACATTTACATTTTGCGATATCAGGTCGGTACATTTGAACATGTAAAATGTTTTCAATGGTAATTCACCCCATTTCAACAAAATAATTCCATCACTTTTAAGATCATATTTTAGAACATATAAAAATTGATCGTTTAAAATAATTAGACTAGATATTTTCTGTAGATTTATATATTACTAACCAAAAAAAATTGCTCGTTTAATAGAATTAGACCAGTTACTTGCTGCAGATTGATAATTTACAAACATTCTGGCATAATTTTAAATTAGTTGATAACTTAAAATTATAGGGTAGTTTCCATTAAAAATAGATAATTAGGTTTTTGTCCAATTCTCTATAATGAGTCTGACACCTTCGTTTTGGAATGTTACAGAATAAATGTAAGTACAAATATCCTATATGGTTTCGAACCGAACATATATAGGCCTACTATATTCAATCAAAGTCTAGATTCAATAATAGTACTTGGAAAACAGAGCATTGTCTGTAGGGGGGGGGGGGAGTAATAATGATTTTCAACAAACCAGAGAAAAAATAATTAAGAATCAACATCGAAACTAAGATGAATGATTTTATTTTGATTGTAATATAGTAAGAACTTTTAAAACATAATTTGATTATTTTTAAAAAGAAATAACGAAAATTTATAATTTTGTTACTGATAAACCACCCCCAGAAAATAATAACTTTTCTATCCTTAAGACAGTCATATTGAATGAAGTTAGGGAAAATCATACCGTGCCACACACACACTACAGTGTATATGTACGTTAAATAGATGAAAATAAATCATGTTTATAGGAACTCTGTTCTTTATTTCAGTGTATAATAAAACCATGAAGTATGTCCAGACAGTTTAGATACATTCTGTATATTTACTTGCCACTAGAAGCCACGTTTAATTTAAATTTAATCAATACCTTTCGAGTTAGTTTAGAAGAATGTATACAATTTTTCTCTAAATCTGTACCACGAAAATCGAGTTAGTAAAACATTGAAAAAACTTTGACCAACAAAATTCCAGTTATGATCGTAGTATTGATATAATCGCAACAATGAATTGTGCATTTGATTGAAAGCTTTGCCAATGAAATGAATCTTTATTTAAAGAGAGACGGAGAACGAGAAAAAGAGAGAGAGTACAACTTTTACATTCACTAATAGAACGATCAGTGTTACTATCAGGAGTTAATTTAATTAAAACCCTCATTAAGCAACGTGGCCTCTAATTGGCTGCATGTAGTTATTCCTTTCTATCCTTATTGGGTTCGATGAAGTTTCCTCGCAGTACAGTCAAATTCGATTTAAACAGAGAACAGATTATAGTTTGCACTTTTTTAACTTATTATTTTTTTGAGTTATATATATATATATATATATATATATATATGTGTGTAGCGTTCCCTCCTTTAAAAATAAAATATATCTTCAAAAATATGTCAGGGCTCTCTATAACTCTATTTAAATAATGATATTACTGTAAGAAACTATATAAAAAATTAAAATAAGATATATTTTTTTTTTAAATTTGTTACGTATGCGTGATGGGTTAAAATGAATTTCGAGTGTTTTGCGGAGATATCAGTTTTGAGGTCCTCTGAGTAAACAAAATAAAATAAAATAACAAAAAGAAATTATTTTGGAGTGATGTTGTTCTGGTTTCTGTCGTCTGTCCAAACACGTGTATCGATTTTAATTAAATCTGGCATATATCGAGATGTTTTTATCATAATTATAATAACTCATAATTTGGTGTTTTCTACCATAAGAAACAAACACAAAATTGCTGTTTTATCAAAATCGACTGTAACGAATTTGATCTAGCCTCTAGAGATCCAAACAATACGTATTAGACGCCATTTAAATAGAAAAAAATAACAATAAAAAAAAGGGTGAAAAATAACAAACAATAGGCCATAAGGAGGTTTTAAAAGAGGTGATTTCTCAAAATCAGTAATAAAAATGTTGTTCAAATTATAAGAAAATGTGAAGATTAATGGCCCAAACCTCTGTAAAGAATAAAACAAAAAATTACGGTTCAGGAATAACTGGCAAAAACCAAAATTAAACGCAACCACTATCATAAAAACCTCGAATTTAATGAAATACGTTTTACTCTGATTAATCGATATAATACAAGTGGCCTTGTGAAGATTCCGTATTCTGGCCTTCCTATATCCTCTGTTCTTTGGAGTGTACGACTGGGAGAGGGGGGCGCATGCGGATTCAAGTGGAGATTTACAAGCTGCCTCGCCGGTACAGGGATGTTTTGGCAATGCGGCAGAAGTGTAGGATGCTATTCATCCAAACTCAAACATAGAACAGCATTTGACTACAACTACGTGGATAAGGGGGGTGCTTAGGCTTTAATTAAATGAGGCTTCTAAGTACAAGGGAACCTCCATTTTTAATGTAGTCTTATCGGTCCATACTGGTTAAGAGGTGTATACAGTGTTTTCTGCTTTTAAATTACTGTTCCATAGACATCACTACGGTGTACATCAACTTCCTCCTTCATCAAAAAGCTCGGACATCTGGTGGAATTCACAACAGATAGCCAAGAGTAGCTACTAGTAGGCTGCGAAGCCAATTCACACCATTTGAATGGTAAGCTCCAGGTACCAATTCTCGAAGTGAGTCACTATTAAATATCTAATTTCCATTAATATGCAAATACTTAATAAGTATTAGTCTCAAATTCATTAATAGATCTAGGAGTGAAATTTGCACTGAAATTCACGCAAATGTGGTCGAGGTCTAAAATATATTTTTTAAAAGAGGTCTCTGATCATAGATATATCCAGTTTCAACTTTGTAAAACAAATAACAACCTATTGAAAACCACCTGGCCGCTTTACTATGATCAACTATCTGCCAATATAAATTCAATGAGGGGAGAAGTTAAAACGGTCTCCTGATGGCCACTTCTTTAGAGGAGATCATCATAGACTGTTATCACTATAACAGCCTACTGCGAATGAGATTTTGTAATCAAGCACTTAATGTGGTCCCAGGATCTCCAACACACAAGGACGGAAATCAGGAAACTTTTCAAATAATCTAAACAATCTGGTGGCTGGAAAGCTTGTCCCACAGCCCTTACGTCATATGGTAAAGTCATTAGGAAGGGAAAACCTAACTCCTGGAAAGCATTTACCTAAAAAGTAAACAGATTCATGGAGGTGGTTAGACTACACTCATTATTGGGTTCCAAACAAACCAAAACGATTGGTACAAATGTATACCCAACAGGTTAATATATCCAATTAGCAAAGGACACTTTCATACTCCTACAAACGCACTAACCTAATATACATCTCGGAGATCAGAAGACAAATACCAACGGTGATTTTAATAATCATTATTTAATGGCTTAGGTAAGAGGTTATTTTCAAGTAGATATTAGACAATAACTTTATTAATTTCTTGTAGGTCATAAGGCAAATATTAACGATGATTTTATTACAAAGTTATTAAATGGTTTGTTTAGATGAGAAGTTATAGTTCTAAGATGAAATATTATTAACGTTATTATTATCTTGTAGATCGGATGAAAATCAACAATGTTATTGTTAAATCGTTATTAATGGTCTAGATGAGCAGTTATCGTTATAATACCCTATAAAGTTATTATTATCTTGCAAATTAGAATACATTGATCAATTCTAGTTTTAAAGTTATTTCATAATGAATGATCGTTCATATTAGTAATACGGTTTATAATCGGACTTTTGCCATCATTTGTGTACATAAGCACTAATAAACATTACATTAGTGTATTTCTTTTTTCATATACAAAAATAATGGCAAATGTCCGATTAAACGATATTAATAACGTTGATCATAGATGATTTCAATAAAAAGTTATTAAATATTTTAAATGAAAAGTTTGTAGGGTGATATTACCCAATAACGTTATCAATTTCTTACAGATTAGAAAGTTTATTTCAGCTGTGATATTAATGAAAGATATTATATATAATTAGAGAAGACATTATAATTCTAAGCTGACAATGGCAATACCGTTATTAATTACAATTAGATTAGATTGTATTTATCAATAGTGGAATTTAAAATAACACTAATCGGTTTAGACGAGAACTTATAATCCTTTGGTGATATTATCCAAAAACGTTATTTGATTAGAATACAACGACAAAAGGTATTATTAAAATTAACAAAAGTTACTAAATGGTGTATACGCAGAGTTATATTTCTAAGGCGATATTATTTAATGGCGTTTTAATTTCTTGTAGATTAGCAAACAGAGGTCAACGGTGTATTATTAAAAATTAATTAAGTTGTTTGAATGAAAAGTTATAGATCTAAGATAATATTGAACAATAACAATAATAATTTGTTTAGATAAGAAAGCATAGATAACGGTGGAATAACAAAAATTGATGAAATTGATATTACAAGTTTTTTAATGAAATACAGGATAAATCTCTCGCTAGAGGCCCCTAAAATTTTGTTAATAAAATTGTTAGTTATTGGAAGATTGTCTTATAATGGGCAACAGTAAGTAATGAACTTGTTGAGTTACGTTGAACAATGCAAAACAGGACCTGGTCACAGCCGGTGTTGGGACTATTTTCCTTCCATATACAAGCATACTTGTACACGCCTCTGCAAATTCTCGAACACATTTACTAAAGTGTCGTTCGTAATGGCTTCAATCGTATAGTGTCTTTCAAGGCTGCAATTGTGTGTGGTTTATGTCTGTACTTATTTCCCTTCATTAACCTTCCGAGAAAGCGTTGTTTTTTTGCTGGCCATATGTTTTTTGAAATAATGCGGTCCCCCAATTTTTTAAAAAATATTTCTCTCATGCTAGCAGGTGTTACGTGTCGCTTCCTTTGATGTAAATATCTACCAGACAGTTCATTATCTGTTAACTAATTGACAAATTAAATGAATAAAATCAGTTACACTGCCGAGGTAACAGTTTGTTAAAAAAAAAAAAAAAAATAGGGCCTACAGTTCACCTATAAACACTCCATACCAAACTTCGATATTTTTTAGAATGCAAAGGCTCTTCACGCAATGCACATGGATTTTCTCTTGCCCATATATGAATATTTATTTAAAGAGAGACGGAGAACGAGAAAAAGAGAGAGAGTACAACTTTTACATTCACTAATAGAACGATCAGTGTTACTATCAGTGGTAAGTTACAATACTAAAATAACAGAGTTATCTCAAATGAATTGTTGAAACCATACACAAAACTGCACACGTTTTTCACTGTCCTTCGGTTGCGATTCTTGAACACATAACAAACGGTACGCATACAAGTATGTTTTTTTTAGCAACTCTTTCACATGTGGATTGTGGGAGATCGGTTTCTTGGTATAGTCTTCGTAATTATTTTGATAGTGACACCAATAATCAACCCTTCACATCACGCACTGTTTCTGCAGACATTTTCTGGTCTCCGGAATGTTATGTAAGTAGATTTCCCGTTCTCTTTAACCCTTTCACCAGTTTTCGGATAACAACACTTCGACAGTACACGTCGCATGGCAAATGCCTTTAGACAGTCTTTAAATTAACCTGTTTGCCATTATTGCCAGAAAGGAACACCCAATGTTCGATTGACTCACATATTGTTGACGCCTAAATGTGCTAGCCAATGCTGTGGACAGTGAGAAATGAGAGTACCACAACGAATTGAATCGAGGTCACTGAACGAGTTCAAACCCATTGGAGAGAGTCAGGTTCTGTGTTGCATTATTCAAGGTACATGCATACCTAATTTTAAGTCAATATTTCTGTAACTAAAGATTTTATAGCGAGAAAATCACCCGTAGTTCTACGATATTACTCAGTAACTTTACGAACGCTTTTTTTTTTTATATTAGAAGAAATTGAATAATGGTTGTATTTAAAAAAATGTTATTAAATGGTTTAGATTAGATGTTATATTTCTAAGATAATATTAACTAATAAATTGTTTATTTTCTTGTAGATTAGAACTCAACGATAAAAATGCTATTTAATAATTATATGGGAAGTTATAGTTCTAAAGTGATATGTTATAGACCTTCTAGACAAGAAGGCAAGATCAAAGGTGGCATTAAAGAGAAGTTATTAAATCGTTATGATGAGAAGTCATAGTTCTAACCCAATAAAGTTTTTAATTAGTTGTAGATTGGAAATCGGAGATCAACGGTCAATATAAAAAAAGTTAATAAATGGTTTAAATGAGTAGTTGTAGTTCTAAGATTATATTAACCAATATAGTGATTTATTTCTTGTGGATTAGATATATAGTTGAACGGTGATATTAATAAAGTTATTATACGATGTAAATGACATTAGTGTAATAATTTTATATACAAAAATGATTGCAAATATTAGATTAAACCATAATAATAACATAGATGATTTCAGTAAAAAATATAAAATATTTTAAATGAGACGTTATATTTCTAAGGTGATATTACCCAAAAACTTTATTAATTTTTGTGGATTAGAAATCATAGATCATTGGCGATTTTAAACAAAAGTTATTAAATGATTTAGAAGAGACGTTATAGTTCTTAGGTAATAAGTTATAGATCTACTGTGATATTACACAATAACGTTATTAATATCATCTAGTTCATAATATATATACCAATAGTTAGTTATAAATGGTTTAGATGCGAATTAAATGTTCTTTAGTGATATTACCCAATAACATTATTATTGTACTGTAGATTAGAAGACAGGTCAATGGTCAAACGTCATTAATTAAATTGTTTAAATGTGAAGTTATAGTTCTAAGCTGATATTGCCCAAAATATTTATTCATTTCTTGTAGATAACGGCGATTTTAACACAATTAATTGTTTAAATGGTTTAGACGAGACATCATACTTCTAAGGTTATACGTATTACGCAATAAATAGTTTATCTAACGTGGTTGACGTTTGATATCTTGACAACAAAAAGAGATGTAAAAATCAAACAAACCAATAACTTAAAAAAAAAAAAATTACAGAATTGGTTTAAAATAAAAATGGAGTAAATAATATTGTGTCACATAAACGCTTTTTTAATTTAAAATATGAATCCGAGTTGCAAAATAACCACAAAAAATTAAAAATTGCAACTAAAAGCTACTGTGTTATAACAAACGTTTACCAAATTTAAAGTTTAATATTGACCCGTTATTTAAATGTTAGGGTGCTTTCGATACCTAATTTATATCCTGTACATAGATAAAAAGCTGAGCATTTAGAAGTCCGTCTTAGATAATTATTCAAGTCAAGGAGGTCCTATTTCTCTTGTAGGTCCACTGATATTTAGTAGTTACCCTAGAACGCTGTTTTTTTATTTAATAGGAGTACAGCTCATTTCTCATGTAGGTCCACTCTAAATTAGGCTTGATTAGCTAACTAACTCACAGCTCGATACAACAACAAACAACATTACTTAGTGTTAGTTCGTGTAACTTGTTGTAAGTTGGTGTTACTGTTACTGTGGGTACTGTTCTAGATAATACTGTTACTATCAACAAAATAGTACATATAAGCTGACATAAAAGCTTATATCATGAATTTGAGTACTGAATTTTTAAAATCGAATATTACAATTTTTAAAACTTGATTCGAAAATACATAACATTAATTAATAATATATAATTTAGTGTTCTTTTATAAAGTAGCATGTATTATTTGGACTGACCTCAATTAAAGTAAATTAGGATTAATTAATTAATTTTTATTTATGTATACAACTGTCAAAGCTCTAAGGAGTACAGTGTGAGTCGCCCAAGTAATGAATACAAATATTATCTTACAAAATAATCAAAAGTAATATAAATAATAATAAACAAACTTGAAATAGCTACAATTATGATAAAAAATTAATAAATATCACGTGAAAACTAAACAAACTAAATAGTCAATTAATGTATTGAACAAACTGTGTAAATATTCAATTGTAAAATAAAAATTACACAAATCAAGGTGTTTATTATATATTTTAAAGCTAACAGTAAAATTGAATTATTTTCTGTATTCTCCTTTCATCTGCGATATAATTATATTTATTTATATAATAAATATTCTTTATAAAAATGTGGTCTATTTTAAAAATAAATCTTACTGAGTATATTAAGCAAAGGAATTTAATATTAGTAGAGAGTACTGCACTTGAGAACCACTGAACTCATATGACGTCATCTGCCCTACAAACATTACCTCCCCAACCTTTGTGACTACTGACTTATTCAATCCTAAGAAATATGCTTTGAAATCAGAGATTATAAAAATATCCATGATGAGACTCGTCAACTCGTTAAATGTTACAATACAGGTTATTTAAAAAACTGTCAGTTAAAAAAATAAATAAAACTAATCTGTACACTATTAACAGAGTTGGTATCATGATGATGTAACACCCACCTCCCCGTTTCAGTAAGAAAAAAATATCTTAGAATGAAAATTGAGATTTCAAAATAAACAAGAAGTGAAAATAAATGCGGTGATTTATATCTCGAACAACAAGTTATACATATTAACATGAACGATAAACTGTATCACAATAAGTAAGTATGGAAATCATCAATGCTACCTCAATAACATTGAAATAGTTAAATATTGTAAATTATCTAATATCAATAGAACTAGTTATAAAATCAGTAACCTTATTTCAACTAAATGTAATCGTAAAGTCGCTTTTTATTGTACAAAAAATCTAAGGAAAATGGTGGTTAATAATAAAGATAAAAAATAAATGTTAGAAAATAGTGGAGTTTATAAAATATCTTGTCAAGATTGTAACTTGAGTACATAGGTCAATCAGGTAGGTCTATAAAAGTTAGGATTAAATAACACGTAAACAGCTAGAAACATGCCTATAGAAACTCTAACTTTGATAACCACCTTTTGGACTCAGGTCATAGTTTTGATCCGAAATTGAATGTTAAACTCTTACATACAGGGTGTATATAAAGTCCCGCACGGGCTTAATATTTTCTAAACGACAACAGATAAATCAATAAGATTTGGTACATCAACACCACACCTAAAAATCTACTTTTTTAAGGAACTATCAATTTTCTGTCATATCATGGGGACGTCCCGCAAGGAGTCAGAAGAAAATCTTAAATAGGAGCATAGGTCAATATGCACATCATTTTAAAGGGCTTAGCTAGCAGAGTTTAATGCCGCAAACCGCATTCAAAAAGGTTGATCTAGTACAAAATGGCGGCTGTTCATAATTCACTTCTCTATTGACACGCATAATGTAGTATTTAGCTGTTGTATTCATTTAGTTGCAGTTTTGCTTTAATGGGATTGTGGCTACTGTACTAATAAAATGTAACAAAATAAAACCTTTGAACAGCCGCCATTTTGTACTGGATCAACCTTTTTGAATGCGGTTTGCGGCATTAAACTCTGCTAGCTAAGCCCTTTAAAATGATGTGCATATTGACCTATGCTCATATTTAAGATTTCCTTCTGACTCCTTGCGGGACGTCCCCATGATATGACAGAAAATTGATAGTTCCTTAAAAAAGTAGATTTTTAGGTGTGGTGTTGATGTACCAAATCTTATTGATTTATCTGTTGTCGTTTAGAAAATATTAAGCCCGTGCGGGACTTTATATACACTCTGTATAGAAATAAAAGCAATAGATTTAATAAGTTAGATGTTTAGAAATAAATAGATATATTTCACTTAGGCCTATTTTCAACTTAAATGACCAAATTGTATATTTTGCACCCCTTCCAACATAGTTCATCAACCTTCATCTACATGCTAGGTTTTCCCCCTACCCTTCCCTATTTCTCTATTGTATTTCAGTTTCCTGTTACTTGTGTATGTATAAATAGTTGTCAATACTTGTTAATTATCAGTTGCCCTATGATGCCGCAAGGCGAAACAATTGTAGCTCATTTATATTATTAAAATAATTTTGAAACTTTAGCTTTATTGCTTTATTTAATCCTTGAAATAAAATTGATTTAAACCGTAAACGCTAGAATAGTCACTGGAAGTGCAGACGAGACAATACATCAGTACTAAACAAAGGATCGGATAACTCGGCTCAACATGTCGCCAAAGTTGAAGGACTGATCCAGAAATTTGAGACTCGGTTCTACACGGATGTTATATTGTTAAGTACGGGTTGGACTGACTTCCTATCCAACGAACTATAGGTTAAATAGTTAGTGAGTTAGTGGATAGTGTTGGGGGAAGAGTGGTGGAAATGAGGGCTAATGGCTTAAACACGCCGGCATAACCCAAGGAACGGATCACTCTCGACTCAGCACGCCAGTATATAAACCAAGCTGTGAAGCCGCATATGTTGACGAAATTTTCTAATTCGATATTTTGATGATTCTTACTCAAAAAGACCCCCTTAAAAACAAATGCGGAGGGTGTCGAGCAAAATTTTGGTCGAGTAATTGACAATTAAAAAAAAAAAAAAACAAATAGCAAAAATAATTTTTTTGCAGCGCACAAAGTTTGTTTAGGATTTTATGATCATTCCGAAAAAAAGGGACTAAGTGACGTTATCTAAAATTAACCGATTTTGGATTATAAACGATTTTAAGTTTAAAAGATGACAATATTCAACCTTCAAAAACGGGCTTAAAAATAATGATTTTTGAGGTTGCCAAAGGTCTTAGGTAATCGTTAAAAATCCCGAAGAGAGAATTGCAATTATTTTATTGAAAACCTTTGTTTTTGCATTGTAAATTGCGCGCGTTTAGAAAAATATCACGTAAATAACGTATAGAAATGTTGCGGTGCAGGATCATTCATGATTTTATTAATAAAGCTTTACTTGGCATAAAACTTGTTTTTCTACTTATGTGAGTGAAGAGAAAATTAAGCACTTAGAAATAAAATTAGCAAAAGAAGAAATCTACGAAGAAGCTGAAGTCATGGTCAGCGAGGAACCATCAACCTCAGCATCGACCCACATTTCGCGGACTTTAAGACAAACAAATAAGTGTGTGATATGCGACAAGGTAGCGGAATATAAAATTGATAAACGTTTGTTATATCTAGTCGAGATTGTGCGAAAAAACTTATAACCGCGGATCGTTTAAAAATAGATGCTATTTTAACCAGAATATCATTGTGCGGTTGATAATTTTATAGCCACAAATTTTGTGTAACATAAATCATGTTTTTAAGTTATACCTATATTCAAATGAGTCTCCAAATAATAGGGTAAGATATTCAACAATACTTGATATGACATTATTAAAAACCCTTTTTTGCAAGTGTCAACAGAAATTGATTTTTGTAATAAAATGTTTCAATTAAGTTTTGTAACAAGCTTTCATTGAAAAAAATGAAGAATATAGTTCTATCGATAACAGACAAATGAAACATTTTTTATTGAAGAGTACGTAGAAAATTTTTATTTTCTCAATCCTATTGTAAAAATAAGTCGCCTATTAATTGTAATTATGATAGATATTTCTTTAGATGAGCTTGTAGAACGCATAAAATATCGCTTGATGATATCATTAATAAAATAAAAATTTAGTGAGGTTTGAAAGAGCGAATTTTTGTAGCAGATTTAAAATCGAGGGCTACTTTTGTATGTGATAATACAGTGGTTGATACATATTTAAATCCATTTACATTGCTTCCAACGTGTGCTTACTTTTCACAATCATGAAATACGGGCAAAATCAATTTTCATGTATATTTTGCACAACCCCTAAAATTGCACAACCCCTAAAAACATTGCTCTTGCTCAAGTTGTACACCACTTATTCCAATCAAAACCTTTAATAGATTTCTTATCATGATTTGCATATAGTATAAGTAACGATGAATTAATGGAAGTCAATGCTTTTGCTGAAAAAAAAAAACTTTTATCAGAACGAAAGGACGATAAATTTAAATGCCCTAGTAACATCGCAACAAATAATCATATCCTATTTTTGCATGACACAACGAAGAACAATGTATTTCTCGAAGAAACTTTGAGTGGAAACATCACAAGTTACATCAATGGTATTTATATCAAGAACATC
Organism: Aphrophora alni; assembly: GCA_963513935.1. Classification (NCBI taxonomy): domain Eukaryota; kingdom Metazoa; phylum Arthropoda; class Insecta; order Hemiptera; family Aphrophoridae; genus Aphrophora; species Aphrophora alni. The sequence goes on from OY740765.1 coordinate 91,595,054, forward strand.
TCCTTTTTTATGGAATAATCTTAAATATGCATAGATAAAGAGTTTTAAGGATGTCAGTACTGATTCGTTATCTTCTCCACCCCTAAAGCATTTTTATATCACATCAATCATCAGAAATGTACATCAGAGTACAATGATATTAATGTGATAAACTGTTGTTACCAGGGGACTTAAATTTAAGAAAGGCGGAACCAAATGGTAACAATGTTTGAAAATAAAAATAAAAAAAGACAAAGACAAATTTAGTAATTAACAAGGCTCAAGTTTATTGAACAAAAAAAAGAAATTTCGACGTTTCAGATTTTATCATTTACAACTGAGAAAGACATCCTGAGACAAAATTATCATAAACACCTTATGATTAACAATATTATATTTAAAAGAGATTATACGCCCTTAAAGTGAAATATTATAATTAAAAAAAAAATTAATCAATAGAGTCTGAAAATTTATCCCCCCCCTTTTTAGTTTATATATTTTATAGTTACAAAATTTAACAAAAGACAATGAGCACAGCTTAACAATTAGCTGGATTATAATTAATCCAAAAAAAAAGATAATACGCCCTTAAATGTAAAAATTACAAAAATAAAAAAAAGATGAAAAGATGCTGATATTTATTTCCCCCCTTTCTTAACTTTATGAAATGATAAGTTTTTAAAACATTTACATAATATTACTTATTTGATAAATTACTTAAATGCTATATTGGCCAATAAATATATATATTTTAGACAAAAGAATTTATTATAAAAGAGAAGTTTATTTTAGAAAAGACATGAAAATTTTGAATATTTAATTTTATTAATTGACGTCAATTATTTTAATTTAGAAAATAACCTCTTGGAGGTTGTTAGGACCGAAAGTTTGCATGCAGGCTCCACCCAATAATTTTTTATATATTTTATAATTAATTACACAAGTCTACATCTAAAAGATAGTTTTTTTTTAGAAAACATATTCGCTGAAATAAATTTAGGCACATATACAATCTGAGTTTAATTAGAGTTCTATAACGTTAGTTTTTTTGTAACATCACTTTTGTGCACGTGAAACTCTGAATCTATGTTGAAACAAAACGTGTTTTGTTAACAGGGCGAAACGTGTTCAGATCTTTAGCCGTGTTTCTTCTACCAGCATATTAGCTATGGCAAAAAACATGTTTTTTAGCGTCTTGTACAAAATCAGACATGTTTTAGCATTAATGTTCATTATTAAAGAAAATATCTGGTTTTTTGTCAAAATCAAAGAAAATTGATGGTATAACAGAAATTCGTTAAGATGGTACTTAAAAGCTTCTTAGATTATTATAAATCTATTTATATATATTTTAATTTTGTTTGAAACAAAGCTTGTATAAGACTTGCAAGGTCTGCAAAGTCTGTAAAACGAAATTTTCTGATTTAGAACAGATTTCTCCAATTGTTTTATATTTGACATTTTCAATAAGATATTTTAATCATTTAAAGTTCAACATTAGTTTGCACTTATTTCACATAATTGTTCAAAACTCAAAATGTGCCTTTACAAGGTTTTGTAAAGTATGTTTTTTTTAAAGTAAATTTTTATAATCACTCAGTTTCAAAAGAACATTGAATATTAAACAAAACATGAAATACATATTTTAAATAATACATGATAATTAATAAATTATTTTAAAGCATTAACAAAAATTTAAAGTATGATAAAATCTGTAAGGTTCAGTACCTGGAAAATCCTGTCGCAGATCACGTGAGCTTGTGCCGTAAAAAATAATAATTTAACCAACATTATAGACTAAAACGCACAGAAACTGTAGATTAAGCATCGTTGAAGGTTGAAGCAGAATTTTTTGAGAATCAAGAAGTTTATTATATCTAACGTAACGATGAAGAGTCAGGCATTGTGAGTGACTACCGGTAGACTAGATAACGGGTATTAGCGCAGACCGGCTGTCTGGCCGTTGTACTTTGCCCTCCGATATCATATGATCGTTAGTTTTGGATGATCTCGCCGGGTGGCAGCATCTGTCAAGCGACGGAAGTTGGATGTGGAAATGCTTTTTTTGAATTTAAATGCTACACTGTAAAGACGACATTTGTGTCGAATTGATTTGGATTTTGAGCAAAACGAAAATGAAAACTTCTACTCCCAACAATGTTTCCATATGTCGTGATTCAGAAGTTGTAATACGAAATTGGTCTCCATTTCATCAAATACTTTGCTCAAAAGAACAAGAAGTATCTAATGTCAGATACTGTCCAATTATACCCCAACCCTCAACCTCTTAAGATGATGTATACACGGCAAATAAAAATGTCGATAGTTTGTGCAAATCTTGTGAAAAATAATACTGCATTTTGACTCCTGACAGCCATATATTTCTTAGCTAAGGTGATACAATTGCAACCTATGAATCCATTTCCCAAATTAGTAATGAGAATCGGGACGTTTTACTTACAACGGGACGTTGGATTTACTGCTTAGGTCAGTACTTGAAAGGCTGTGGAATTGAAGATATTTTGTTATCAGATCTAGAATTCTATGGCGAAAACAATTTGAATTAAATTTTTTGTGGTTTACATTATAATAGAGGAGTAAAACTTCACAAATTAAACTATGAATGTATAAATACTCTTAAAACGTTTTGTTTGGACACCAACATCAATCACCAAGCACCTTTTGTCTGCATAACTGCACCAAGTAGAACTACCAAATGGTACTTAAGGTAATTAAAACGTCAGGAACCTGCGTGTGGTGGGCATTTGATTTCACAGTGTTGTCCGTCAATGGCGCCAATACAGTTTGGAAATCCCCAACGTTCATAATATTTTAACGCTACTTCTTTAAGACTTTCCTCTGTTGTTACCGGCATTGTTTCTTGGTCAAGTTATTCTTTCAATGGTGAAAAAGTATATTATATTTCAATGGTGAATATTATATTTCTTACAGTTAGTCTCCAAAGTCTGAATTCAAATGTCAGATGTCTAAAACTCGCCCCAGTTGCAGGAACCTGAAATAATCAGTTTTATATTGACTATAAATCTAATTCAATGTAATGCATTACCTAAACTACTTCAACTTCCAAGTAGCAAGTGTGTGATTTTTAGGTGAGGAGGCAAGAAAAAAGTGGAAAAATATAAAAGATACTTACCGAAGACTGCTACAGAAGCCTCCACTCAAATCCGGCTCTGCCGCCATATCATAAAAAAAAATTCCATTTTCTGAACTGATGCAATTTACAAGGGATCAAATTATGCCAGTTCCAATAACGGAAAACCTCACAAGTTTCATGCGACCTTCTGATGAAGAGGAGTTGAGTTTACAGTATGATGTCGATACTGATATGCAAAACTTAGAGCAATCTGAAGTAGGATCAGAATCTATTACTAATCCTCCACAAGAAATTCACACCAAAAGTGCAGTTAGTTGTCGAAACAAGATTCTCTCAGCCTCAATGTTCAAAAGCTTCACTAATAGCTAAAAGTAATCTAGAGAAAAGGACGTGGATATGGAAGAGAAAAAACTTGGCGCTATTTAGACTATGAAAAAAGGGTACAATGACAAAAGTGAGGAAGGAGACGATTATCATTTTTTGAGGAGCCTACTTCCATATATTAAACCTCTTTAACCTATGCAAAATTAGATTTGTGAACTCGGATTCAATAAAATGTGACGATCGCATACAGGATCAACAGGGTAATATATCTGATTTTAAGCCTGGAGGATCTTGCACCGGTAGTACGAGTACAGATTCACGTCCTGGGACTTCCACCGGCTCACGACACCATTTCGATCAGGAATTCAATCCCCGTTCCAGCCTGAGCAAACTTTACAAACCTATAATTTCAGCCATGAAAGCTGTACTAATCCAGAACAGTTTCCAACAGGACTCCTTCATCCATTACAGATTACTCAACTGCAATTGAGTATTTTTTTTTGATAATTGGTGTTAATGTTTTACATAGATATTGATGTAACGGATTTAACTATTGTTTTGCTTGGAATCGATGTAGTTTTTTTCTTACATTGGATAAATTAAAGAGATACAGTTTTTATATTTGTTTTATAACTCCTATGACTTTTCCCTATTATTAGGATAAAATAGGTTTGTACCTAATGTTTAATTAAACTTGTATACCTAAGGTTAAACCTACAAATTCTGTTTTAACCAATTTCAAAAACTGATACGGTTAGAAAAATCAGATTTGCAGTAGGCCCATAATTGTAGAAAAAGGCTGTTAAAAACATATTTAAACCTAATATTTATTAGCAGTAATTACATAAATTCTGTTGACCAACTATCTTTAAGGTTAAATTTATAAATTAAAAATACATAATTATGACTTACCATAGTGTTAAAACCAGACAGGTGAAGGTGTTGGCAAAGTCCCGTTCTTTTTCCTTTCAATCGAGGCTTCACTTTTTCAATATATAATGAAATGTCGAGGTGGACATCCTAGTATATTCAAAAAAATCATTGATCGCCCTTCAATAAATCATTAAAAAGATGGTTGTATTCGCCATGCATTTTCTTTTCTTTTTTTTCTTTTTTTTTTTTTTACAGGATAAATATGCCTTTTTTGTGTGTGTTTTCCCGGTCTAACTATCCTAGAAGTGGAATTTTCACTAAGTAAAATTAGCTGTATAACCTCTAACACCATCTTTGAAATTGCGTCTCTCAATGTTGTCGCTTGTATCGTAGCCACCCAAATCGCTCAGCGATTTCGGCCTGTTTCGCTAGTCGCACATTGCTCATCGCTCATCGCTGGTATCGTAGCCAAGGCTTTATTCGAAAGGAATAGTTACGCGCATTGCTATCGCTTATAGCGCTGTCTTAGAACTTATACTTTATTAATTGTTGATTAACAATATCTCAGGTTCATTTCAATAATATAACCTGGTGTTTTTTATTTTACATGCAGACGCAATTATGTTTGTAATGCTAATAATTAAGACGAAAAATTCAAGTGTTTAAAATACCTGCTTACATTCTTCGTGAAACAAAGAAACTGATTATGTGTTTAGTAGTTTTAAGACAAAAATTTTAAACAAAAAGTGAATTTAAAAAAGAACCAATTATAAACTAATGCTATTTTATGACAATAACAATTCAAGAAATTTGATCACACTTGAAACATCAATCTTTAAAGATGGAAAAAAAAAAAAAACATTTTGTTTCAAAAATATATAACTACTCTATAGTACTTTCCAGTTGGAGATTATAAGAAGTACAATAAATTAATAAAATCAGTTTTTATTGTTACAAACTAAAAAGGAGGGTGGAACAAAAACCATAAATGGGTACATGTAATTTAATCATGAAGTTTTCCTCTTTGCTTTTCATCTTCATTTACACAAATTCCTCCATTTTTCGATGATTTTTCTTTTTAGTGTTCTCCTACTTTTCTGATATTCGAAAGTAATTTAGCGCCGAGTGATATGTTTATGGCGACGAGAGCCAACACTTTTCAATTGCTTTTTTTCTGGAAAACTGTTAGACGTACAATTTTGGACCTTTTTTTGTGTAGAATTATATGTTCTTTTAAATTATTCGTTATTCATTTGTCAGTGATTTTCAGTCATTAAGTAGTTTTTACAAAATACCCGATTTTTGAACTTCAACCCATTAAAAAATATAAGTAATGTAAAAAAAATTAAAATTTGATTCAACACATGAAGACAAAATATACACATTCTAGCAAAAATATTGGGAGTGATTTAATTTGAAATATTTTCAATATTTTTCTGTGGTGACTGTACTATTTGCAAAGGAGCAAAATCATTTAACCAGTATCGTAATGGGTGTAGTTTATTATTGCGATAATAATAATAATTTTTAATCACCTCTGATATATCCCTCCTAAAAAATCTACCATGATGTTATTGTTGATTGAGATTATAAATCCAATGATACAACTATTTAGGGTAGTATGTTTTAGAAGTCTCAATTTATATATCAACTTTTGTATGGATGCCTGTATTATGTCGATAAACGAGGAAAGAATATGTCTATTTCAGAGTCAGATTTATTTTATATTTTTGTTTCTTGTTTTTTTATATAGAGTAGGCCTACAATTTTTTAGTACCATTTTATTAATCAAGAATGCAATGGGGAGTTAGTTAATATAGTCTAAATCCCTTTTATTCTGTGATTATTATTCACAATGACAATTGCTTTCTTCTGGCCGCTGTTATAAAACTAGTCATATGAATGATAGCATGTTGTCAACACATATTTTATGGATTCTGAAGAAACGAATTTGTAATAGGTTATATATAGTAAATGCTTGTAGATTCAACCACTATTTCAATTAATTTTTTTTTTCATACGTACGTAAAGATACAACTTAACTTCTAATAATATGGGCATAGTAATTTCTTTTGCGTGGTCATCGTTCTAAGCTTACATCATAAGTTTGAATGAAATTGCACTATAATTAGTATTATTAGAATATATATATAATTTATTTTTCCAACTATGTTGTTAAAAAACCGTTAGGGATAATGCCCACATGTATTACCAAAAAGGGTAAATAATCAATAGTATGATAATGTCAATCAGGATAAAGTTATCCATTGCAAGACTTAAAAATAGAAATGTTATGTTCAAAATAAATGTTCATACTCCTTTATACAATTGCTTTTAGGAATATACATTGAGGAATGGCCCCAATATTAAGAGAATGGCTTAAAATTAAAATTCCAATTAAGGTAAAAGTTTGTTAGAGCACAGGAGCACGTTATACACTTTTGAATTTTTGGTGGACGTCGTGAAACCGTCAATTTGTAACTAACATGAAAATTTTAAATTGGAAGATGGTTATGTGACACATTGTGTTTGACTTTTGACTTTAATACCTATGTGCAACCCGTTAAAAAAAAAAGAGAAAAAAAGCTCTTTCGTTCATAAGATATCGGTTATTGACTGTGTTGGATAAAATACTTGGAACATACCGCAATTAGAAAGTAAAGTATAAGGTAAAGGCAAAAATATTTGTTATATTTGCTTCTGTTGTATAATTGTTCTATATTGCAAAGTTAAAAACTACTCATGTACCATTACATAAAAAATAACAAGAAAATTAAACAAAGTATTGTGATAAATGTTACTGGAAAATCCCTGCTTTGTTTTTACTATTAATAGGGTATTTGAGTTGAATGGGGTATATCTCATGAATTGGCCTTGCTTATGGTCTCTAGATCACTGTTTTTAATAAATAAATACTTTATTTTGTACGTCACGTTATGTGCATGAGTTGACTACGTTAGGACTGCATTTTGGTTTTTAATCCATAAACTCAGACAAAAACTTAAATATATGGACTAAATTTTAAGGAAACGTATTTTAAAATTTGAAATCTGGATTTTGAGTTTTTATAGTTTTTATATTCTGGAAGGAGGTTAATCGATGATTCCGATAAGAAAACGTTTTAAGTATAGCGCTGGTTAAAATATTAACATGGAAATAATTTGTATATGTAATATTACAAGCTGTCCAAGGAAAAGACTAAGAAGTTTTATTTTCTTAAGCACATTTGTTATTATAAACTGAAGACATTTTATTATCCGCTCATACATTCCCGGCTACAGTACAATTACAGACACACAGTCACTTATACCTACTAAAAATATTTTATCAAAATTATCTCTTACAAAAACATGTCATCTTCATCATTTATATTTCCCTTCTAAACAAGTATTTTGCTTCTCAGACATCCTTTTGTTTTTTAGATCTTGACATTTTTTTTTATATAAAAGAAGTGGAAATAATGCCACAGAGCAATATTATTAGACTATAAGGCTTATTATCACATTCAATGCTTTTGTAAGAGGAGCTAAAATAATTAAAATGTGGTTTCAAAGCTTCTTTTTATCAACAGGCTCCAAAGTGAACAATTTGTTGCTATGGGCTTCATTCAAAGTATAGGATAAACATTAGAAAAAAAGTTAAATACTTCTACTGCTTATGAAACTATAAATCTGCTCTATCTTTTTATCTTTTACCATAAAACCTGTGAATTAATTTTATTACAACTTGCAGACTCGTCTTTTTTCATAGAGTCTAGTCCACACTTGTTTCATATCTTAATATGTCACGGTAATAAAGTATAATAGAGAATACAGATATTATGATATGAGATAAAAAAAAACTTAATTTTCAACCCATAACCGTATTCACCTTTCGTATCAGTCTTGTTTCTCACAAATTTACCTTATCATTCTACTTTACTTTCTAATATGATAATATTGCTCTGTTGCATTATTTCTACTTCTTTTATATAAAAAAATTATCAGGATATTAAAAACAAAAGGATGTCCGATATACAAAATAAAAGGTTGTACTGTAGTCGGTTTTGTACAACCGCATAATATAATGTCTTCATTAGTTTATAATCACAAATGTCTCTGAGAAAATACAATTTCCAGTTATTTTTCCTAGGATCGCTTTTAATATTTTACCTATTTGAGATTTCCATGTTAAATTGCTATACAGTATGATACCTAAATATCTGCCGGATTGACATATTACGTGTATTCCAGAATATCCGCTATAAAAAGACTAAGTTCATTATTTAAAAACAAATGGAAATTTCAGTTGTATTAAGTTTTCTCAAACATAGTCTCGCTAAATTTGTGACCCAATTTATGAATTAAAAGCCAAATAGAAATACTAACGAACTCACATAATGTACCAATTCTCGTAGGACCTATAATTTTGATAAAATATTCGTTAAGTCCAATAACCCAAACGAATGTAGCAATGCTTTTACTAAGCCTAATATGTTCTGTTCAGTTTTTAAAGTGAAACGAGGATTAAAGAACGTACATATAGATATGGTCATCCTAATTAGTTAATTAAAGTACTTAGCTCTGTTCAGATGTCAAAAATTTGGTATGGGACACAATCAGTTCCCCTTGCTCCTGGTCTCCGTTATTAAGCTTGGGCGATTTCCAGAACACTTAGGAACCAAGCGTAGAGACAGGTTGGTCAAAAGTAAAGCAGTTTCCTATCGTGTAGGACAGGAACCAGCTCGTGGGATCAGTCGTTTAACGGTAAGGCTGTGATATGGCGAGTAAGTACCGCCATTAAATGTGTACTGTCCTGTACTGCCATGCACTGATAAAAGATGGAACTTCAAGGACTAAGAGAATGCAACTCTAATGGGGATATCGAACTCTGTAATCTGTGGTGAAAGCGACCGGTCTAGGACAGGGACACTGCGATGAAAAATGAAACAAAGATGATGAATTAATAAGAATTGGACAATAATAGAATTGAAAATTGTACCCCAGGTAGTAATTCAGGGTCGGGATTTAAAATTCACCCTCTTCGGAGGTAGCCATTAAGGATTTTGGGGAGGCTATAGTATATTAAAGAAGTAGGAGAAGAAAAACAATAACCCTTTTGAGAAGCACGTTGGTGAAGAAGACACCGCCGAGCAAATCAGACCTGAGGAAATATTAAATAGCGATGGTGCCTGAGAAGGTGACTCTGGATATTTCACCGGACGTTAAGTTCCAGAATGGATCTTAGCGACGAAGACAGTCATCTAAATGTCAATGGTGAAAATACTGATGTCCGCCCTAACGCATTTGGTTTCTTGGAAAGTTCAGAAGGGAACAAAAAGAGAATAAGGGAAAGCGGATCTTTCCATTTGAATGATTAAACATACATGTTCTGAAAAGAAGAACAGAAAAACATCAGGAGCTGCAGCTGCAGGAGAGGTAGAAAGGTCGGGAAAGAAATATCTCTTGGATTGTACTTCTTGTTCAGAAAGGAAAATGACAAGCCAACAGCCAAGAAACAGAGACACGTTATGTAGTAAACTGGTCTCCACTTTTGATGCCCTCGTGAAGCAGGGAAGGTGAGGTTAAGGCTACCTTCAAAGACTTTCTGAACAGCCATAAGATCGTAATAGTTCCGAAAACTTATCCAGAAGTTAGGTTGACGGAAAAACTATCAAACGCCCTTGAGGAGTCCCTGATAGATGAGTTTTCTGATGCAGTAAGGTACATTATATCAATTTCAGAAGAGTAACAGAGAAAAGGCACACTAATCATCACATGTGACAAAATCAGTACGAATTAGTGTTTAGTTTGGATGGCTTCTAAGCTAAATTCTGGAAGTGCAGGGAGAAGTTTGGTGGAAGTAAGAGGGTATAAAAGACCTCATATGGATCATTAAAGTTTTCCGGGGCTGCGGGATCACCTTCTCTTAAACTGCAGTATTAGAGAGAGAAAGGATAAATATCACATGGAGAAGGGCCTAACAATTCTCCAAAACAACATTATAGAGAGTATTTTTAAATTAGTAGAGCTTGTGGTTCTATAGGGTGATATCTTGGAGATGTACTGTACATCATTTTCGGAAGCCTTAGTGGTTTTAGTACAATATGAACCGCCTGAATAAAATAGAATAGAAATACGGTATTGGAAATGGTATAGGGTACACAATATACCTACGGTTGACGTATAGACCAAGGAGCCTTTTTCCGGGTTACTCCCCTAGGAAAAAAACATGGTATATTGTAGTTTATAAACATTCTTTTTAAATATGTAAGTTTTCGAGTTTTCCTATATTCGAAACTGTATAAACAAAAGGGATAATTGGTTGAGTGCTAATTAAGTAAAGACTTTCCTCATTTGTTTTATAATACTCTTATTTCTAATAATTAAATAAAATTATTTAATTATTAATAATGGAATTCCACCAAGTACCTACGGTCAGTAGTATGAGTTACTCCTATTTCGGCAACTGTGTATGTTTTTGTGTTGTGCACAATAATGTTTGAGAAATGCGTTTACATAATTTATTTATTTGTTCGTCCAAAAAAATAAGTTTAAATGATGTTGAATGCAATCTACAAAATTAAACTTTATTGACTAAATCACCAAATATGTTATTAGGATTTATTAATCAACATACTAGCAATTCGGTTATCTTAACAGGAAATTAAAACAGTTTTACGGAAATAATGGAATGGTACACCTAATCTAACGGATGCAAGATATCGTATAATCCACCGATCATTATGTAAGAAAAAAACATCAATTGCTGACAACCTCCTTCATAATTAAAAATAGGGAAAAATCATAATAACAGTCGATGTAATTGAATAAATAGGGGGAATGATAACCCGCTATACATAGATTGGAGGAAATTTATCTGTTAGGGTGCTTTTATGAGGGGGTCATTAAAAACTGTTGAGCAAAGCAAAATGGTTCGTTCTGATCGCTTACATGTTGAAATAGAGATAACATTCAATGGGAAGGGAATAATTTGCATTGCCGGAATACAAAGATTGTTCAATAAATCAGGGAGAAAATGTGAAAAATTTTGAGCTGTAGTGGGGAACTTTATATAGCACATACATAGATATCTACGCTTGATGTTAAGTACATATAAAGTGTACATAACATATACCAAACATTTTACTGCTATGTTAGTTAACTGTGGTGCAAAAGTATTTAAAAAACTTTAACTATGCTCATAAAACGTAAACCACAAGCAAACTCACAAAAATTATTGAAGACGAATAGTGAAATAAATTCTAAACGAGTTTGAATATAAAATAAGACGAACCTAGGTACGAAAGTTTGTACATATTAAAAATGTTATAAATGATTTTGATAAAATTTTTGTGACATTTAAACGCAATATACCGATATCTAAGTATTGAATCTAATCAGTGTAAAAAATAAAATACACTTTGACCGCTATTAAACACTACAATTGAACTAATATTAAATCAATGAACGAAATTATTTTATGTTGTTTGTATGTCAGGTATCTCCAAAATTTTCGTTACGATCATTTTATTTTATAATGATGACCAGATACACGTTTACAGAGTCTTGGGGTAGGTTAGAAAAACTTGTGTGATGGAAGGATAAAACTAAAGAAAAGAGTTATTAAAAATTGTATGTTCTAAACTGTTTCATTTGACATTTTTAGAAGTATTCATTTCAGCAACACAATCTTCTCTATCATCAACAAAATCCCTATAGGTTTTAACATTAACCACATTCATATAGATTATTCGAACATTTGTTTTTAGTGAAAACAAATTAGAAAATGAATTGACGATATTTCGAGAGTATGGAATAACTCCCGTTATCAAGTGCTATAACACGACAAGTGCTAACATATACTAACTAGGATAAAATATTTTGCAATGGGTTTTATTAATTTTGTATATCTTATTAAGGCGTTGTATATGTTACATTATATTAACCTTCGACTTTTAATCGTAGAATATTATTATGATGGTATTGGATTTGGGGGCCTTATCAAACTGATTCCTCTTGTTATATGTATGAAGCTTTAGCTTTGTCGGTCACAGTCCAGTGTCAGTAGGGATTGTGCACATGTCAGGGAGGATAATAACTTAATTATATCGAAATGTTGTCTTGTATTTGTATTGTATAAATAAAGTAGTTTTTGTGAAAAATTGTGTTCATTCATTCGATGTTTAAACGAAAATTAAATATAATAATATATTTCAGATGATATGAAAAATCAATTCCGAACATATTTGAACATTTAAAATATCTTTCTATGTACTATATTTACTAAACGAAAATCAATTATCATAATCTATTTCAGATAATATGATCAATCTCCAGAGGACCTCCCCCACCACCCCCCACCAGAGCGCACCGCCGTAGGTTTTACACTGAATTATATGCCTGTACATTTCGTAGAACTTTGGACACGTACCCCTCACCGTAAGACGTACCGAGTTTTTCGCGACCGCACACGGTATACGGTGCCGCACACGGCACACGGTGTAAGACGTACGTCTTACGGTAAGGGTTTGGGTCATACCTCTAGGTTAAGGTTACTCTGAGGTTATGTATACAACAAATCAAAATACAGAGTAGTGTCCACAACTGGTACATTTAATGTGTTATATATTTATATGAGGTTCCTCCGTTGGCTACCTGGGTGTAGCACCGGTCAATCACGTCTATAGCTACTAGAGCGCAGACAAATCTATGCTTACCACAGCCCACACACAGCTGGTACATTTAACGTGTTATATATTTATATGAGGTTCCTCGGTTGTCTATCGGGGTGTAGCATCGGTCAACCACCCAAAGTTATTATAATGTGTTATATATTTATATGAGGTTCCTCCGTTGGCTACCAGGGTGTAGCACCGGTCAATCACACGTCTAGAGCTACTATAGCGCAAACAAATCTATACTCACCACAGCCTACTTCCAAGATGTATAAGGTCTCCGAGCTCTTGGGTAGCAGGATTAAACCAACCAACCAACGATTTGGACTTTGGCTTCTGAAAGAAAATCTGCACAACAACAATTTGGTAACAGATATTGGAAATATTAATTATTCGCAAGGAGAAGAGTTGCTGTCTGGAGTTAATATAAAACCACTAACTCCGCTTACAAAACCATTCTGCGACAATATAATGCTCATTAAAATAACCGACAGTTCGGATTGCGAACATTTAGACGTAAGACAACATTTAAACCATGTTTTCCCAGGCAAATGGATTGGTAGAAGAGGCGCGATGGAATGGCTAGCCCGATCTCCTGATTTATCCCCACTTGACTATTATTTCTGGAGTCATCTTAAAGATCAAGTTTACCGAACCAAACCGCAAGATTTGGTAGAGTTGAGACTCCGTATTGAATAAGCAGCAGCGCGTATTCCAGTAGATGCAATAAACAACGCATTATCAGCGTTTTATCATCGGCTGGGATATTGCCAAGAAACCGAGGGAAAACGATTTGAACACCTCTTATAACATTCAAGGTAGGTTATTTTATGTTTATAATGGTTAATAACTAGAGGGAAAAATTAAATGTGTTACATTAGATTACACACAGCTACTTATCAACTTATAAAAGTTTCAAATTCAAGCCATCTTTGAATGGCTGCCATTTCCGTTTCGGTTGTCCGTTTGAAGTCGGATTTGTGGCATTGTACTCTGCTAATAAAGACCTTTTAATTGGATGTACAACTCAACCTATGCTCTCGATAAAGATTTTCTTCCGACTCCTTGTGGGCCGTCCCCCATTAGAGGTTAAGGGTCAAGTAGAAGTCTAAAAAATAGCTTTATAGCTCCAACACTGATTTCTGGGCGTTTGTTTTGAAACCTGTACCGAGTAAACATGTTCCAGCTATTTTGAACACTCAACGCCATAGTAACGTTCATAAACTTTAAAACGCCGCCATTTTTTTTAGGGTGTACCTTTTGAAGTAGGATTTGCGGCATTGTATACTACTAAATTAGACCTTTAATTTGATGTACAACTCAACCTAAGCTCTTACTTAAGATTATCTTCTGACTCCTTGTGGGCCTTCCCCCCGAAGTGGTAACGGCTCATTGAAATTGTAGTAAAATAGTGTTTTATGCCCAGTAACAGTGTACCAAGTTATATAGTTCCATCTGTAACGGTTAAAAAAATATTAACCCGTTCCGGGACTTTTCACCACCCCTGTATATTATCACCCTATAGGAATTATACAGTATCTATATTAAACTACTGTCGACAAACATGCTGTATTACTACGTTACCAATGACAACAATCGTATGACGTCATAATAACATTGGTTGTATAGCGTCATCACGTAAACGTAAACAAATTTCGTTAAATATATCCGGAAAAACCTTGACAAGGTCGCTACGGCTTCAAATGTCAGAACAGTTTCTCGGAGGAAAATGTAAACAAACCATCTTCCCGCCGTCGGTTTCAAGTTACATTCTCAGACAGTCATTAATATTCCCAGACAAACAAAATTAAACAACATTGGCTGACGGGCTTACAGTCGTACAACATTCCAGAGAAACGTAAACAGTCGAGCCAGCAAATCCGGAAAAACCTTGTCAAGTTCGTACACTAAACCAGGAAAATACTTGCTATTAACATTCCCAGACGAGAAATGTAAACAAGATTTCCAGATATCTGGTAAACCCGGAATAACTGCAACCTCTGCCTAGGGCAAATGGGCCCTATGAAATGCATTTTACGAAACATTGAGTAATTATTGTGCAATAAATAAGTGATGAGGACGTATTAAATGGTATAACGGTAATTACTACTCAAAAAGTACCGTTAATGAGTCATTATTGAACAATAATTATACGGCAGTCCTCTTTTATTAACTATTAACGAATCTTGAAATAAAGAACTCCCATAAAGACACACTGTATATTTAATTCTAAAATTATTAGACTCAGTATTTATTTTACAAAGCAGAATGAAACCTCCTTCTACCTTTTATATTGTACAGGGCGAACGGGAAAAGGTGCGAAGTAAAATGACTAAGCATACAACCACGGTTCAGGTAAATTATTTATTTGTTTTTCTACCAAAATATACAGAAATTAATCAAGTTTGTTTTCATTCATGTTCTAGTGAGGTTCAATATGAGCACTCTCGTTTGACCCCGATTTGCATTTGATAATACCAGGAGTAACAATAGTTATGTCGGAAGTAATTCTCTCATTTAAATGTTGTGGATCTCGAAATATCTCAGTTTATGAAATGTTCTTAACAAAACTTAAGAAGGAAAAGATAATAGGGGTCAGTTCGGGCTTCTCGGTGGCAGCAAATCGACAAAACAAATTCCTGTAATCTGTTGGTGCTCCATCTTGCTGAAATTGACACTTATTTCCTTTTCACTTTCTATGGCATCAATTTGTAGAAAGACATAAAGTTCGAGCATGTTGAAGTAAGTCACACCAGTAATAGAACACAACTGACCTACAACTCGATTACGCATTATTGCATACTACACGTTTATCATAAGTGAACTGAACATTTTCATTTGGTCGATGTGCCATCCAGATTCTACGCTGTAGTGATTTCCACAACCATTTACGTGGGAAGTTGTTTCATCACTGAAAAAATATACAGTACAGATAATTTAACTTTCATCATCGTCTTTTGCATTTAACATTGTCACAGAACATCCTATTCGTTTACGTCTGCTTAATTTTGCTTAATTTGTTAAAATTGCGTTTTATGACACACGTTATGAACATTTGCTTTAAGAATGCTAAAATATTTTTAAGGCTAAGTAAGTACGACTGTGTCAATCGCTCCATATTATCGTTCGCGTGGTCGGTCTAGTGATTTTTGATGTCCACATTTTCAGTTTCTTTCACCTAATTACACCAATGAATAATTAGTATGTTTTATCTGTATTTTTAATTTGTCCATAAGTATGTCAACAATGGTTTTGCACGGTAAGTACTGATTTTATTTCATTAAACCATATAACATTGAGATTTTTGTTTCTTGATCGCCAATACTAAAATGACTAATGTACAACAAATTCAAGGTCATCATAATGACAAATAAGAAAACTCCCAATTTTTATAATCAGTTTCACATTGGAATCTGGAAACTCTTGGTTTATAATGCTCTTGTTACAACTGAATTCAAGGACGCCTTTTTAGATGACACTATATTAATCATTAGCATCGTCTTTATATCTTTACTCAAATGAAACTTTCAAATGACCTCTTTTATTGGATCTTTAAATATTCCACTTCTCTTGGGAAGTGATAACGGGGTTTCCGTCATCTTTAATTTGATGATGAATTAGGTGAGTTATTGCATGGCTTCATACATTATTTTACTCTCATTTACTTTTACGATATATTCCTGATAATTATATGTGAAAGTTTATAGGTATGAGATAAGACATATGTAATGATGCAAGCCATCATTTTATGATTGTATTGATCTTTCGCTCTTACAGATTAGAGATATATCTTTATGCACTAACTATTAAATCCAAGCATGGTCGTAGGCTAAATGCTAACTAAACCCATACATAAAGGGTCAGTTATATTTGTCCGAAATTCTAACTAATCAAAAAAATAATATAACTAAGGTCAACGATACCCTTACTTGTAAGATCAGTTACATTTGAGCATTATTATAGTAATCAAATAATTCTATAAATAGCTGAAATAAACTATGGCTCACGAAACACTATCCTGTTTGATCAGTTACAATTACCCATTATTCTAATAACTCACCAGTCTAATATAAAACACGGCTAACAATACCCATTCTTTTACCATAATTTACAATTGCCTATTATTCTAGTAGTCTCCAGACTAATGTAGAAATTTAATGTAAAATACGGCTAACGATATCCATTCTTGTACGATCATATACAATTGCCTATTATTCTAGTAGTCTCCAGACTACTATTGAAATTTAATATAAAATACTGCTAACGATACCCATTCTTGTACGATCATTTACAATGGCCCATTATTCAATTAGCCTCCATACTACTATAGAAACATAATATAAAATACTGTTAACGATATCCATTCTTCTACGATCATATACAATTGCCTATTATTCTAGTAGTGTCTAGACTACTATAGAAAGTTAATATAAAATACGGCTAACGATATCCATTCTTGTACGATCATTTACAATTGCCTATTATTCTAGTAGTCTCCAGACTAATATAGAAACTTAATATAAAATACGGCTAACGATATACATTCTTGTACGATCATTTACAATTGCCTATTATTCGAGTAGTTTCAGACTACTATGGAAATTTAATGTAAAATACTGCTACCGATATCCATTCTTCTACGATCATATACAATTGCCTTTTATTCTAGTAGTGTCTAGACTACTATAGAAACATAATATAAAATACTGCTAACGATATCCATTCTTGTACGATCATTTACAATTGCCTATTATTCTAGTAGTCTCTAGACTACTATAGAAAGGTAATATAAAAACAGCTAACGATATCCATTCTTGTACGATCATATACAATTGCCTATTATTCTAGTAGTATCCCAGACTAATATAGAAACTTAATATAAAATACGGCTAACGATATACATTCTTGTACGATCATTTACAATTGCCTATTATTCTAGTAGTCTCCAGACTAATATAGAAACTTAATATAAAATACGGCTAACGATATACATTCTTGTACGATCATTTACAATTGCCTATTATTCTAGTAGTTTCGGACTACTATGGAAATTTATTGTAAAATACTGCTAACGATATCCATTCTTGTACGATCATTTACAATTGCCTATTATTCTAGTAGTCTCCATACTACTATAGAAACTTAATGTAAAATACGGCTAACGATACGCATTCTTGTACGATAATTTACAATTGCCTATTATTCAGATAGTCTAAAGACTACTATAGATATGTATTATAAAATACTGCTAACGAAATCCATTCTTGTACGATCATATACAATTGCCTATTATTCTAGTAGTCTCCAGACTACCATAGAAACTTAATATAAAATACGGCTAACGATACGCATTCTTGTACGATCATTTACAATTGCCTATTATTCTAGTAGTCTCCAGACTAATATAGATACATAACATAAATACGGCTAACGATATCCATTCTTGTACGATCATATACAATTGCCCATTATTCAATTAATTAGTCTAAAGACTACTATAGAAATGTATTGTAAATTACTGCTAACGATACCCATTTTTGTACGATCATTTACAATTGCCTATTATTCTAGTAGTCTCCAGACTACTATAGAAACTTATTGTAAAATACTGACTGCTAACGATATCTATTCTTTTACGATCATTTACAATTGCCTATTATTCTAGTACTCTCTAGACTACTGTAGAAACTTAATATAAAATACGGCTAAAGATTCCCATTCTTGTACGATCATTTACAATTGCCCATTATTCAATTAGTCTCCAGACTACTATAGAAATGTAGTATAAAATACTTCTAACGATAGCCATTCTTGTGCGAACATATACAATTGCCTATTATTCAAGTAGTCTCTAGACTACCATAGAAACAAAATATAAAATACGGCTAATGATATCCATTCTTGTACGATCATATACAATTGCCTATTATTCAATTAGTCTCCAGACTACTATAGAAATGTATTATAAAATACTGCTAACGATAGCCATTCTTGTACGATCATATACAATTGCCTATTATTCTAGTAGTCTCTAGACTACCATAGAAACAAAATATAAAATACGGCTAATGATATCCATTCATGTACGATCATATACAATTGCCTATTATTCTAGTAGTGTCTAGACTACTATAGAAACATATTATAAAATACTGCTAACGATATCCATTCTTGTACGATTATATACAATTGCCTATTATTCTAGTAGTCTCTAGACTACTATAGAGAGTTAATGTAAAATACGGCTAACGATATCCATCCTTGTACGATCATATACAATTTCCTATTATTCTAGTAGTCTCCAGACTAATATAGAAACTTAATATAAAATACGGCTAACGATATACATTCTTGTACGATCATTAACAATAGCCTATTATTCTAGTAGTTTCAGACTACTATGGAAATTTAATGTAAAATACTGCTAACGATATCCATTTTTGTACGATCATTTACAATTGCCCATTATTCAATAAGCCTCCAGACTACTATAGAAACATAATATAAAATACTGCTACCGATATCCATTCTTCTACGATCATATACAATTGCCTATTATTCTAGTAGTCTCCAGACTAATATAGAAACTTAATATAAAATACGGCTTACGATATACATTCTTGTACGATCATTTACAATTGCCTATTATTCTAGTAGTCTCTAGACTACCATAGAAACAAAATATAAAATACGGCTAATGATATCCATTCTTGTACGATCATATACAATTGCCCATTATTCAATTAGTCTCCAGACTACTATAGAAATGTATTATAAAATACTGCTAACGATAGCCATTCTTGTACAAACATATACAATTGCCTATTATTCTAGTAGTCTCCAGACTACTATAGAAATGTATTATAAAATACTGCTGACGAAATCCATTCTTGTACGATCATATACAATTGCCCATTATTCAATTAATTAGTATAAAGAATACAATAGAAATATAATGTAAATTACTGCTAACGATACCCATTTTTGTACGATCATTTACAATTGCCCATTATTCAATTAGTTTCCAGACTACTATAGAAACTTATTGTAAAATACTGACTGCTAACGATATCTATTCTTTTACGATCATTTACAATTGCCTATTATTCTAGTACTCTCTAGACTACCATAGAAACAAAATATAAAATACGGCTAATGATATCCATTCTTGTACAATCATTTACAATTGCCTATTATTCTAGTAGTCTCTAGACTACTATAGAGAGTTAATGTAAAATACGGCTAACGATATCCATTCTTGTACGATCATATACAATTGCCTATTATTCTAGTAGTCTCCAGACTAATATAGAAACTTAATATAAAATACGGCTAACGATATACATTCTTGTACGATCATTTACAATTGCCTATTATTCTAGTAGTCTCTAGACTACCATAGAAACAAAATATAAAATACTGCTAATGATATCCATTCTTGTACGATCATATACAATTGCCCATTATTCAATTAGTCTCCAGACTACTATAGAAATGTCTTATAAAATACTGCTAACGATAGCCGTTCTTGTACGAACATATACAATTGCCTATTATTCTAGTAGTCTCCAGACTACTATAGAAATGTATTATAAAATACTGCTGACGAAATCCATTCTTGTACGATCAAATACAATTGCCCATTATTCAATTAATTAGTATAAAGAATACAATAGAAATATAGTGTAAATTACTGCTAACGATACCCATTTTTGTACGATCATTTACAATTGCCCATTATTCAATTAGTTTCCAGACTACTATAGAAACTTATCGTAAAATACTGACTGCTAACGATATCTATTCTTTTACGATCATTTACAATTGCCTATTATTCTAGTACTCTCTAGACTACCATAGAAACAAAATATAAAATACGGCTAATGATATCCATTCTTGTACGATCATATACAATTGCCTATTATTCTAGTAGTGTCTAGACTAATAATATAGAAACCTAATATAAAATACGGCTAACGATATCCATTCTTGTACGATCATTTACAATTGCCCATTGTTCAATTAGTATCTAGACTACCATAGAAACAAAATATAAAATACGGCTAATGATATCCATTCTCGTACGACCATATACAATTGCCAATTATTCTAGTAGTCTAGACTACCATAGAAACTTAATTTAAAATACGGCTAACGATATTCATTCTTGTACGAACATATACAATTGCCCATTGTTCAATTAGTATCTAGACTACCATAGAAACAAAATATAAAATACGGCTAATGATATCCATTCTCGTACGACCATATACAATTGCCAATTATTCTAGTAGTCTCTAGACTACCATAGAAACTTAATTTAAAATACGGCTAACGATATTCATTCTTGTACGAACATATACAATTGCCTATTATTCTAGTAGTCTCTAGACTACTATAGAAACTTAATATAAAAAACGGCTAACGATACCCATTCTTGTACGATCATTTACAATTGCCCATTATTCAATTAGTCTCCAGACTACTATATAAACTAAATATAAAATACGGCTAACGATACCCATACTTATAGCCTATAGTAGTAATCTATCCATCCACGTAGTATTCTCGAAATTACTATGCAAACCTTATAATAAATACCGCTAACGTTACTCATACTTGTATGATTATTTACAATTTCTTCTTATTATAGTAGTTTCCAAACTACTGCAAAACCCATTTACAATTGCCTATTATTCTAGTAGTCTCTAGACAACTGTAGAAACTTATTATAAAATACGGCTAACGATATCGATTCTTCTATGATCATTTACAATTGAATATTATTCTAGTACTCTCCAGACTACTATAGAAATGTATTATAAAATACGGCTAACGATATCTATTCTTCTACGATCATATACAATTGCCTATTATTCTAGTAGTTACAGACTACTATTGAAATTTAATATAAAATACGGCTAACGATATCCATTTTTGTACGATCATATACAAAATTGCCTATTATTCTAGTAGTTTCCAGACTAATATAGAAACTTAATGTAAAATACTGCTAACGATATCCATTCTAGTACGATCATATACAATTGCCTATTATTCTAGTAGTCTCCAGACCACTATAGAAACTTAATGTAAAATACGGCTAACGATATCCATTCTTGTACGATCATATACAAAATTGCCTATTATTCTAGTAGTCTCTAGACTACCATAGAAACTTAATATAAAATACGGCTAACGATATCCATTCTTGTACGATCATATACAGTTGCCTATTATTCTAGTAGTCTCCAGACTACCATATAAACTAAATATTAAATACGGCTAACGATATCCTTCATTGTACGATCATATACAATTGCCTATTATTCTAGTAGTCTCCAGACTACCATATAAACTAAATATTAAATACTGCTACCGATATCCATTCTTCTACGATCATTTACAATTGCCTATTATTCTAGTAGTGTCTAGACTACTATAGAAACATATTATAAAATACTGCTAACGATATCCATTCTTGTACGATCATATACAATTGCCTATTATTCTAGTAGTCTCTACACTACCATAGAAACTAAATATAAAATACGGCTAACGATACCCATACTTATAGCTAAGAGTAGTAATCTATCCATCCATGTAGTAATTTTGAAATTACTATGCAAACCTTATAATAAATACCGCTAACGATACTCATACTTGTATGATTATTTACAATTTACAATTAACACAAGTGTACGGGTATATTACATCATAATTGTTCCACATGGAGCTTTTCTTTTCAGTTTAATTATCCAAAATTCTTTGTAACTTCAAAGAAATATGAATATCAATGAAATTATTGATTTCTAAGGCCTTGGTTCCACCTCAGATCAAACGGAGAGATTATGGTCTTGTATAACCTGGCATATATTTAAATAGATACTCATGAAGTATTAAAACATAACATAAAAATCGAATTTGCTTCCCTTGGAATATTTCAGATGTATTTTTATTGAAAAACTCCTAAACTCATTTTAGTGGTTTTATTAAAACAAATTTGCTTACCTGAAATGTAGGCATTATCGTGTAAACTCGGTAAAAGCACAAAGGAAGCTACATTTACCGAGCTTTGTTTACAATGACCTGTAAATACCTTTTAGAAAAACGAAGTACTCAGTCCAATTATTTATCAGTAGCTGGATGAGACTGTGGTGAAACTATAGCTTCAATGTGTGATTAATCAGAGTCCTTCAAGTTAAACAGCAGCTTCAATGCGCAGGGTTTGTGTGATTGACTGGAGCCCTTCTAGTCAAACCGAGTTTCAATATGTAGAACTTGTGTGATTGATTGGAGACTTTCAGGTGAAACCGCAATTTCAATGTGTATAGCCTACTTGTGTAATTGACTGGAGTCCTTCAGAAGTCTACGAAAAAAAAAACATACTAACAAGTCTCGAAAGATTGGCCTGCATATTTATATCAGAAGAACTTTTACAGTAGATAACAACCTTACAGGGCATATTTCCATTTGATTTCTGAATAATAATAGATGAGATAGATTTCGCTGCTTACAGATTAAAATGATCTTGTATATAGAGAGGTAATCAATAAACATGAAAACTCATCAACTGAATCAAAAATCATATGATCATGTTCTGTCTATGAAACACGACTATATATAGAGGAGAACCTCTTGGGTTAAACCCTGTGTAACAACTACTGTATCTCTAATAGTGAAGATACAGTAGAAGTAGGTAAAAATAAATAACGCATAGTGTTTTACACGAATGGCTCTTCTGCTGCTCAAGGAGTAGGTACTGGTATTTTAAAAAATCCTTTTTAATTGGTACTGCCAACCTTAGAAAACTATGCGTCTAAATTTCAAGCAGAAGTATTGGGCTATGTTGAAATGTATATAACTGTGCCTTGCATGAGAATAATCCAACTAACATATCATAGTTAGGTTAAAAAGCTAGGAGGCGTTAATAAGCTATAAGTTCACAGGAATATAATTCTTTGTTAGTGTGGGAATGTCTCCCATACTTTGGTTAAATTTTCAACACCCAACTGGAATTGAGTTAGGTATCAGGTTCCTAAGTGAAGGTTAACAAAGTGGTGAAGAAAGGGTCCGAGACCCAATTCATGGCTCAGAACCTGCTTGTGAATAACTGTTTTGAGAATGTAGGTTAAATTAAAGACCCTTAACCGAAATATAGAAAACTTAATTGGAATGTGATATAGACCATTGTACCAATTTAATTGAAAACTCTCTAGGTATGTAGCTTCATTGAATAGGTACAACCAAAGAAAGGGCTTGAACTTTGCAGCTGAACATGGAGTATTCAAGAAATATTTAAAAGGTAATGGTAGCTTGAAATGCAGAAACAGCAGAACACAAATTTTTGAAGTGTGAAGTACTGGATCAAACACTACCCCTGGATTGTCGACCCGTCTGAAGTTCCAATAGAAGAAGATAACTAAGTAAAACAGGTTCTAAGACTAACGAAGGACATGAAACTGAACTGGGTTTCCAGTATTTAGGAAGTGAGCTAAACTTCGTTTGGTCTGAGGGTCTTGGAGTGTAACATCTCCTTTCAGCATAAATTAAAAAAAAAATCATATTGGTTGTGAATAGGTAGAGGACATATTTTATTTTGGGCACTGTGAAAATGGTTTAAAAAAAGGGGAAATAAATGTGTAATGTGTGGTCTGAGTATATAAACAAATTTAATTTTATAACTTATTCGTTGATGTTAAAATAATATAAATAAAAATTTTAATTGTTTTCAAAGGTATTTAAATTTTTTTTTTTATATTTTCAAGTATCTCTGCTATGCACTTAATTTCATATCTCTAGATCAAACGTTGTAATAAATATTTCTACGCTACAGACAGAAGAATTGAAAATATATATGTTACTTATCTGTAGACCTACAAAATCTTCAAGATTACCATCTGTATTCAGATATTAATTATAACCCAAATATTTTTCACAGTTTTCTGAGAGTGAAAAAGTGCGAAAAATACTTTTTATTTTTAGTAATAATTAATTACACAAATATTCTCAAAATCATTAAATTTTCACATAACGATACTTTTTTTAAACCACTTGTGAGAAAGTAGGTTAAAACTGAACATACAAATTAAAAATGCTTCAAAATATGGTAGAAGAAAATATATTGCTGAAGCCAAGCAACTATAAAGGAGGAGGGAGGTCCACCATTAATCAATGAAGTTCTCAGAATACATGTCCATTTGTATTTTAACATGTAATGTACAACAAAGCGGTCACAATAATACTTGCAAATCTGCATAAAGAGGAGACAATTCAAAATGGCGGCGGTCTAGTGTGTGGGCGTGCGTGATGTCTTGATCCAGCTGTCACCATCCATTCACGACCTACACTAAATATCTATAAATCGAAAAGTCGTGAAGAAGAAACTCGACAAAGTTTGCACAGTCTCAGAGAAAGTCACAATGAATTGGTGGCTGGTATTTATTTATATAGGCAACCATTCCATTGTCCTGTGCTTATTTTACAACCAATGCATATGACAGACTACATGGACGCAAATTATGAATTTACACTATTATATTAGACGAATCCACGTGATTTTCCCGAGGTAGTGAAAAACATGTGCACATATTATTCGTAGAGTAACAATGTTCCAGGAGATTACTGTCATGATTTAAAAGAATATAAATGGGTGGGCCACAATATAAATGTCGGCTATTACAACCTTAATCTGTACTTATAAACTCCTGTGTACGTACAGGGTGAGTCATTAAAATATTCATAGTATCGAAATAAATAAAATGATTCTTAGTCTGTCGTTCTTTTTTGTGTTCTATAAACAAATTTATAATTTTAGACATAGATGAGATATTAAGAATAGATTGGTGTACTTATTTTCAACGTAAACTTTTAAACCAGATCAAGACTTTAATTTGTTCATTTTTAAAAAATGGGTAAGTTAAAATAATATTAAGTTATATTATTTATATTAGGTTAATGCTATTTTAATATTAGGTTAATGTCTCAATAAAAATGAACTTTACAGGAAAAAAAGAAGAAAACATTCAACAATCTTTCTCATTCAACCCTCTCCAAGACCAAATAAAAACGAACCAAGACTAACAGTCACCAAAAATGTCAGTCAAAAAGAGAAAATTCAACAAGGAAACCACTTGTAAAATCATATTCATATATTTCAATACGGTTAAAACTTGCTTTGTTTGTGCTATAAACGTGTTCACAGCATAAATAGCACATAATTAAAATGAAGTTTTGAATGACGGCGGTTAATATTCATCTTTGATTATTTGACCAAGTAAAAATATATTCCTAATTTTTGATTTATAGAGCACTGCACATACGACAGAGGAGAGACGTCATACATACCAATCACCTAATTTCCTCTATACGTCTTATATGCGAGAAAGTAAAATTTAGAAGATATAAAATATTTTCAACTCTTAATGAAAATCATTTTGATCTGTTGACCTCTCACCTAACTTCTTCTATATTATTTATAAGTGAGGGTGTCAAATTTACAAAAAAAAAACAATTATATTCCTCTTTTAATACAAACCATTGATTTCTTGACTTATCTAACTTTCTCTACACTACATATATGTGAGAAAATAAAATTTACAAGTTACAAAATCTTTTCCTCTTATTAATGACAAACGCGTTGATTTGCTGTCCTATCCCCTAACTTCCTATACAGTACTTATATAATAATATGAGAAATTAAAATTTGCAAGAGGCAACAATTTTACTTTTTTATTGACAAACATATTGATTTGTTGACCTATCATATAACTTCCTCTATACTATTTATATGAGAAAAAGTAGAACTTACACGACACAAAACATTTTCCTCTTAATGACAAACACTTTAATTTGTTTATTATTACCTAACTTCCTCTGTCTTCGAAATAATATTCATTTATAATGACAAACACATTGATTTGTTCACCTATCAATTAACTTCATTTTTATTACTCATATGTGAGAATGTAATATTTACAAGAGACAAAATATTTTCTTCTCTTAACGACAAACATACTCATTTGTTCACCTATCACCGAACTTCCTTTACACTACTTATATGTGAGAGTGTAAAATTTACAAGAGACAAAATATTTTCTTCTCTTAACGACAAAGATATTGGTTTGGTTACCTATCACCTAATTTACTATATACTACTTTTATGTGAATACAGTACTACTTATATGTGAGAAAGTAAATTTTACAAGAGGCAAAATATTTTATCTCCCAATGACAAACACGTTAACTTTTTACCTATCTGCTTAACTGCCTTTGTACAACTAATATGTGATGACAAATATATGTAATAAATTTAAATAACTAGCAAGAGACAAAATATTACCCTCTGTACATGACGATTCAATTGATTGGTTGATCTGACACCTATCTTCTTCTATAGTAGTACTCATAAATAAAAATCTAGTATTTACTAAACACAAAATATTTGTGTACCTTAATGACAAAAACGTTCATCTCTTGAATTATTACCTAAATTCCTCTACAATAATTACATGGTAGATATTCAAATTTACATGAGACCAAACATTTTTCTCTCCTAATAACATACAAATTCATTTGTTGACCTATCATCTTACTTTCATTCTTCTACTTATATGTTATCCTACTTATAAGTATTACTATATATGAGGAAGTAAAATTTACAAGGGCTGAAATACTCTCCTCTGTTGATGTCCAAATATGAGAACATTATTAATTTTAGAACATATCCTTAACTACCTCAATACTAATTATATTTGAAAAAGTAAAATATACAAGAGAAAAATTTCCTCTCTTAATAACAAACTAATAAGTTTGTTGTAATGTCACCTAACTTCTTATATACTAGTTCTAAAAATTCTAGTAAACTTTACAAGTTTACCAACAATATTCTTTCTTAATTATAATCAAATTGATTTGTTGTTATATCAATTAACTTCATTTACACACTTATATCTCAGAGAGATAAGCCTACAATATACCAAATAATTTAATTTCTTAATTACAAACACATTGATATGTTGACCTATGACCTGTGATATAGCTGCCGCTAAATTACTTATTTATATGAGACAGTAAAATATAGTGAAAAACTATATTCTTCTTATAACGACAATTACAATGATTAGTTGTGCAACCATCAAACTTCGTCTATACTATTTATCTATGAAAAAGTTAAACTAGCGATAGATAAAACATTTTCCTCTCTTAATAACA
The DNA here is from genome assembly GCA_963513935.1 of Aphrophora alni. NCBI lineage: Eukaryota > Metazoa > Arthropoda > Insecta > Hemiptera > Aphrophoridae > Aphrophora > Aphrophora alni. The sequence goes on from OY740765.1 coordinate 91,623,214, forward strand.
AACTCAATGAATTCTTAACCTATTACCTAAGATCTTTTATACTATTTATGTGTGAGAAAGTATAATTTACACTATACAAAATATTAAATCTCTAAATGACTAGCATATTTATGTTTTGATCTATCAACTAAATTCCTGTATACTACTTATATGTCGAAAATAAAAATTACAAGAAACAAAGTATTTTCTACATAATCTTCCACATTACTTATATTTGAAAAAGTAAAATTCACATATTACAAAATATTTTACTTTCTTAATGAGAAACAAACACGTTAATTTGTTAACCTATCACCTAAATTACTCTTAACTTATATATGAGAAAATAAAATTTACAAGAGACAAATCATTTTATTGTGTTAATGACAAACACATTGATTTTTTGACCTATCACTTAAATTCCTCTATGCTACTTATATATTAGAAAGTAAAATGTACAAGAAACAACGATTTTCCTTTCTTGTTGACAAACACATTGATATGTTGACTTGTGACCTAGCTTCATCTAAATTACTTTAGTAAAATTTACAAGTAACAATATATATTCCTCACTTAGTGACAATCACATTGACCATATTTCCTATCATCTAACTTAATCTGTCTATACTACTTATATAATAAATATGAGAAAGTGAAACTTACAAGAGTCAAAATATTTCCCCCTCTTAATAAGAAACACATTGATTTGTTGACCTATCTCCTATTTTGGTATCTGGTAGGCCTACCTGTGTGTGAATCTATTTAAATGTAAGGAAGTAAAATTTACAAGGGATAAAATATTTTCCTTTTAATCATGGACAATATTGATTTGAATGATCACCTAACATATTATATAATACTTATTTGTGATACTCCTTATAATCTTATATTATAATATGAGAAAGTAAAATTCACAAAAGATTAATTATCTACCTCTCTTAATCGCAGTCATAATTATTTTTTGATCTATCGCCCCTAACTTTGGCTTCTCTAGTTATTGCGAGAATGTAAAAATTCCATTAGACGAAATATATTCTTTTAGTTAAAAATAAATTGATTGGATGACCTATCAACTAACTTCCTCTATTCTACATATATGTGTTAACAATTATATGTCACAAAGTAAATTAACAAGATACGTAATATTTTCCTCTGTTAATGACAAACACATTGTTTTGTTGAAATATCACGTATGTGAGAAAGTAAAAATCACAAGAGACAAAATAACGACGATCTTATTGATATTTTTACCAATCACCTGACTTCCTCTACACTACTTATATGTGATGAAGTAAAATTGCATTGTAAAAATATTTTCCTCTCTTAATTTCAAACACATTCAGTCGGTTTTGAGTGTATTTCTACTGCCGCTTTGGGTGAGAGCTCGTGAAGTAAAGATTTTACGTCCGGTGATCTGACTTCTTCGAACTCTAGAACACACACTTCTAGTTTTATTAGTCAGAGATCAAACGTCCCTGACTCATTGTGTATGGTAAGATAAGTCATTGAGCAGAGAAAGTGAGACAAGTCTCCCTTACACAGATGGTTTCAATCTAGATAATGATTAAAGTTGATCAAATTCTCTTTGAATCTGTGTCGCGTGTACCCTGACATAAATAACAACATCCTGAGCACAGGTTCTTTTAAGTTCTGTTTAGTAAATCACACTTTACTTGCTGATTTCCATAGAGAAGTATTTAATTAGTTCATACCTGCTAAACGACCTAAACGAATTAATGCCTTGGAATGGGATCTCTTCTATCGTCCTCAGGGACATGATTAGACCTTGCACCACTCCGTGGAAGACAATAAGGGAGGAGCGCTCGTGCTTCTAATAAACAAGCCAGAAGCTGAAGTAGCCGAATTAATAGTAGACGGTCTGTCACCGGAAGTGAGTTATTGTCGAGCAACCTAGAAGTTTTGGTAACTTAGTCAGATTATGTGCTCAAGTGAATAACACATTGTTTGAATATAGAGAAAGGAGTGTACCAGAACAATAACATAACTCGTCAAGAACAAAATTTCAGACCCATTAGACTTTGTTACAAGTGTAGGCAAAGGAGTCATTACGCTCCACAATATAGAAACGCACTTTCAAATGAACGCCCACCACAATAATTTTCAAAAAACGGGCCATTGAGGAAAATTAATAGGTTTTCCACGACACCTAAGGTGACAACCATAAACAATTTTACAGTTCCTTTTGTAAGCCTAAAGTACCCATACCAAAGCCTAGTTTGTTTTTGTGTTCGCCTCGCTGGACAAATCGCCCTATCTAAACGATAGCGTAAAATATAGCAGGAGTTTACATAACAATTATTACTTAATTCCTGTATGATTTTGTTGCACGAAATCTGATTATTATATGTGAGAGTGCTTTTCTTTTGTCCGTTATAGTAAGGGCTTTTCAAACTTTTCTGCAATATCTAACTCTTTTTTAAGGAAGACATATAAATCATTTACGTTTAAAGATCTGACCGACCTAATGTTATCTCTCGTTGAAGTTCAATTGAAGAATTTTAAAATAAATATTTTACATGATTCAGACTTTTTAAGAAGCATCATGTCTTCTGAGATATAAAAAAATATTTATTAGTGGTCAGAAGTATCTACATGGTAGAATCCGATTGTATCACAGCCACTAGCGAAAGTTTGAAAATAACTCTTCAGAGTTTACTTACTGAAAAGAGTTTACTTCAGAGTTGAACATTGTAGCAAATCGTTTAACTTCTTAGTAGCACCTCAGCTTTCGTGCCTATTAATTTTGGGTTCAGATTTATTTATAAAAGCCAACTAATTTTAGATATTTTTAAGGGAACTTTCAATTTCATTTTTAACAAGACTAAACCCTTTAATTTAAAAAAACCTTTTCTAAACATGTTTATATGTCTGAAATATTACCTTCCGTAAATAATAATAAATAATTCATTCTCTCACCTCAGTGAAGAAGACCAAATAACAATTTTTCAAAACATTAAAAATTTTCCCGATGTCATCATAAAAGAAATAATTGAATCACAGATCTAATTGAAAAAAAATCCCGTCAAAAGTCATCCTTACCAGCTTGCCCCTCCAAAAACGGAGTTTTTATGTGAACATATTAAAAATTTAGTTAGTCAGGGAGTAGTGGAAACCAGTAAAATATTCTATTCATCTCCTGCATTCCTAGTTCAGGATCCGGAGAAGAAACTACGAATGGTTATCGACTATAGAAAATTAAACTAACACATAGTGATTGAAGTCGTATCTCTTCCTAATCTTCAATATAGTGTTTTAATTTGTTTGTAGACGCCAAATACTTTATGGTGTTCAACTTGAACTCCATTTATCATGAAATTCCACTTTCAGAGAAATCCACTAACTTTTGTACACAATGGCTGGTCTATTAGTTTACACGATTTCCCTTTGGACTCTGTTAGTACTCAAATTGTAACTAGATTTTTAGAACAGGTTTTTTCTTTATATTAAATTCAAATTTGTTTTCAACTACCTTGATGATCTGTAATATATTCTGACAATTAGATAAGCATGTGAAACATCTCCGCAAATTCATCTCTTTCTTGAAACGTGCGCATTTTACAGTTAACAAGGATAAGGTCAGTTTCGCCGTAGGGGTGATATGTTTAATTGGTTACTTAATTTCATTTGGTGGAGTGGATATTAACCAAGAAAGAACCAAGGCTATCAGGAATTTTCCTAGACCAGCCAATACCAAAGCCGTGCCTTATTTATTGGATAGTAATTTTTTTCTCCAAGTTTTTCCACACTTTGAAGAGCACGGAGCACCTTTAAATCTGCTTAGGTACAAAAGACGAAAATTCTCCTGGAATGTGGAACAGGGTGAGGCTTTTACTTATCCACGCAATGGCATTGCTCAACAACCTGTACTTTGCATGACAAACCTTTTGTACTTTATACGGACGCAAGATCGTATGCGCTGGGAGCAGATCTGTTTCAAGATATCGATTGTTGCATATGCTTCACACACTTTAACCCCTGCAGAAAGAATAGCCTCTACTACATATGAATCTGAATGTCTCGCCGTGATCTTTGGAGTGGGGAAATTCCGCCAATATCTGGAATACAGAGAGCTCCTTCTGGAGAGAGATAATCAAGCCATTTCTTGACTATTAGTTCGCCATCATCATTTAGGTAAATTAAGACGCTGGATATGGTTACTAACTATCCGTTAGCATTTCACGACGTATGCTTTAAACAACGCGCAATGCGTAGAAATTAGGTACTATAATTTCAGAATTAAAATATGGTTTCACTTCTAATCGTTACTGTTCAAAAAAAGAAACTTTATGTTTCAAAAATTTCAAAACATACCTACAAACAATTATCAACCGCGATCTTTAATTAACCAAGTGATTTCTTCCTACCACGACTCTCCAGTGGAGGTCACCTAGGTTTAGTTGAAATCATATTTAAGGTCTGAGAGTTTTTCATCTGGTCGACACAAAACCAAGATTTTTTCGTAAGATGTTTTCAGTAAATCAGTGCAAAATAACCAGCTAGATTATTAATCGCTAATAGTTCCAACTCTTCCAATGGAGAAATCAACATTAGATTACGTAGCCAAATTAACATTGAACCAAAAAATAATGCAATGAGTCTGGTCGCCGTAGGCCAGTTCTCAAAACTCACCTGGCCTTTACTTGTCAGAGATGTCACCACTTCTAACATTATAAAAATTTTAAGCTATAAGATAGTCAAAAATTCCAGTTTCCCAATGATTTTAATTTCTGACAATACGACATGCCTTACTTTTCATTCATTCCGTAGTGTTGTTTCTTTCGTGGTCTGAAACACGTCACGTTATCACCGTATCATATTCAACATTCTAATGCAGAACGGATAAATTGAAATCTCGATTGACATTGAATATTGAGGAGATGTCAGTTGTTCACACGATGGAGTCGGCACAGGGAAAATTAAAGTTATAATTGATTATCTGAATCCTTGTTTATGTAATATAGATATTAATTATCTTATACCTAAAGCGAAGAAATATATCAGTGATTACGGTCTTACAACTATTGAACCAGGAACTGAACATTATTCATCGTGTATATGGGCTGATCCGTTATGTGAAGAAGGTCCTGATACGTGCATAATATGTGCTTTGTTTGAAAGTATTATAATAAAGCATTGGACAAATTGGAGAAGGGAAACAGTGTTGTATATCATTATAAAAATACATTCATTTGGTGTTTAGTTCTAGAAGGAGATGGAATTTATTGTGAAGGAATTAGCTATCATTTCTATAGATGAACAAGTACATGAGTTACATCTATTTCAACCTCCAATTGATTTCAATCAACTGCCCAACATTATTCAGAAACAGGTGATTTGGCTGGAGAAACAATATCACGGTTTTTCATGGAATCGAGAATCAAACCTAATTGTAATTTAAAAGATATATTTAGAGATATTAACATATGTGTAACTGTTTATGTCAAGGGAAGTGAGAAAAGAACTTTCTTAACAAATTTGTTATCTGATTTTAAAATTAAAGTATATATTTGGAAAGTTTATAGTGTCCTATTTTAAGTGTTTAAATAATATTTTTGGAATCATTTGTGTAACAAACCATGCATTTTCAATCATAATTTGAAAACAAAAAAAGTGCTTGATTGGTGGAAATTATAAAAATAGTGTCATGTAGAGTTGTCATACATTATAATAGACGTAGAACCTTTGGGTGGTTGACCGGTGCTTCACCCTGGTAGCCAACGGAGGAACTATATTTCATATAAATATATTGCACATTAAATGTACCTGTGCTACGCTGGCTGTGGACACTTGTCACCTCTGTATTTTGAGTATTGAATTTTTGTATACATTATACATGTTTCTTACATATAAACTTGATTATAAGCCGACTGAATTTTTTAGTTATTACCTTACACACACACACACAACTTCAGCATCTTAATCTTAGAGGTACGAGCTAGACCAGTATAAGTCGCGCACTATAAGTCCCGCCCTGGGCCGGCAGCTACTAGCCAGTCTGCGTAACATACTAAGTGAAAGACGGCAAAACGGAGGCATCCCGAGCGGTGAGTGCGTTGTCATTTACACGCTCCTGCACCTCTTAAGAATAATAAAACTACAATGAGACTTATATATTCCTTTTCTGCTTGAATTGCCTCGTCCAATGGTATAAAATATATTTTTGTTTAAATTTATATATATATATTTATTATTTTTTTTTAATGAAAAGTTTAGCAAGTAAACGTATCGAAGTGTGTAACTGTCCCAATAAATTTGCAACATGTACAAATAAACCTTTTTTAATATAGATTATTCTGGTAATATGAGTTTAAGTAGTATTTGTTAAACAAATTTTCTAACGATTTGTTAAGTGTCTTATAGGGATAGCTTGCTTAGGAAGAGGCATAAAAATGTTATTATCGAATTTACTAGAATTTTTGTTTGTTTGTTTATTTTATTTAGCCCTTCAACAGATTATTGAAGTAAATATTGCTCATTTAGCACCACCCGGGAATTATGTGTGGATTATGGAACTCCACGGACGCGAGCAACTTTACTTCCCATATGTACATTAATTTATAGTACAATATTTACATATTTACAAACTTACATATTTATAATCACGTTCTAGGTAGCTGTGGACGGCAACCAAAGTTAATGCATATTACAATTAATTGTTCGATTCCAGACATATTTGGTTCATCTTCATTCTCTGAATTTTCACTGTTGCTTTCGTCAAGATTTACAACAATTCGGTCTACAAGTTCATCTAAAATACCTTCTCGCTGTACGTATTCGTTTTCTATTTTATTCACATGATCAACAGCCTTTTCCCACTTTGTTGCTCCAATTGATTCGCTTTTATTTTTTACGAGGTTTATAATACCAGTCATAGTAAATGTGTGTGTATGTATGTGTATTGCTACGTGCGATTTTAACTGAGACCAAATTAACTCTATAGCGTTAAGGTCTGGGTGGTATGGAGTCAAAAGAAGCACTGTGTGGCCTGTTGACTCAATGATGTTGTCCATACTGTATCTTTCTGCAAGTTTATTCAAAGTGATGAGTTGGAAAAGCTCAACCTTTAACATATCTGCGGTAAAAGATATGTTGTGCTTGGTCAGCCACTCGTACATCACGGTTTTTGTGGAGCTTTTCGTCGCCACTTTATCCAATTTAACATTATGGTAAGCCGCATTGTCCACTACAATAACTGATCTCGGCTGTAGATTAGGTATCAGTTTCACTTGAAGCCATTTTTCGTAATTTGTTTGGTTTATATTTTGGTGGTAATCACCAGTAGATTGGGATGCTGTACAAACATTTACTGTAAAACGGGGAAGTTTCATTGTATACACAAGTTGTGAGATACAAAATGTTTTCAAGTCAGCATTGATTTTCCTCCCCTCACCCCCGCGCGCCATCACTCACCGGACGGCGGCCAGAGCGGGACTTATAGTGCGCGAGTTGTACCGTGAGGCGTACGTGAGTTTTATACGCGCGCGCGAGCACGTAAATTACTAGGAACGCCTTACGGTCCCACCTCGATTATTGTGCATCGTCCTTTAACATAATATTATAATACATTTAATAAACTAATTTTGTTTTAACATAGATGTTAAATCAACTACTGTACTTGGCTGTACTGAGCTCTGGTTTACAAAAAACAATACTGTGGACGTCAGTGCTGCGATCTAGTAGCCAACCGAAGAACTAAAAATCATATAAATATTTCACATATTTACGTAGGTGAATATAGACCATCAATAAATAATAAACCAATGTGTGGTGGCATGCTCTGGTATCGAAAATGTAAACTATTAAATGGTACTATAATTATCAACAACAATGCTCCCAACACCAATAATCATCGTCGTCTACTGTAAGTAACAAAATATAATTAAAATAATCTATGGCAGTCGACAACTAACAACAACAAACACGGCGACTTATATACTTCTTTAAATAAACAACGAGTAATACGATACACGATAGTTCAGTCGGTATAGTGTCTAGTTTCAAATCCTGACTTCATTGGTTCGAATCCCGCTGGGAAATTAATAGTTAAAGGTCTGACATTACAGAGCATGACGTCAGGGTGTAACGTGTAAATGTGACGTCACAAAATGACGACCACAAATATGGCCGACAAAAACTGGCGGTCAAAAAGGGGACGGAGGGTGGGGAAGTGGGGATTGGCAAAGGGAAGGGTCAACAGAGGTTAAACCAGTTAAGTCAACAGAGTTTCTTAGTAGTACGTAATCGCAATTTGATGATGAAAATGAAACATTAAAATTAGAATGGCGTATTGCTAAATAACTTTAAATTAAAAACAAATACTATGTGTGTCAAGGACGTGGACTAATAAGTTCTTTGTGGTTCCCCCACTCCACTTTTGATCTCAAGTGCCCGGTTCTCTACTGATAACATATTTTTTTCATTATTACGACTAGTTAATTGATTTTCATTATGAAATTATTGACACTATTCGGTATGCCGACATTTTTATACGATCAATTTTTGTTCCAATTTTCATAATCATTAAAGGAAGATTTATTTTTTACAACAATCTTTTTTACTCCTTTTTTTCTTTTGTTCACATATTTTTTCCATTAGTGTCAACAGTTAAAAAAGAACATAATTTCGGTGTTGCATTCATATTTAAAATTACCAAAAACTTTTTTATTACTAATAAAGTAGGAAAAATGATTAGGGGAAAGTCAGATGTGTCAAAATGAATTTTAAAATTAAAATCCTTTATAATATCTATATAGATATTGTACGAAAATAATTCCAGGAAAAACTACCTATATCTTTATATAACATATTCATTTTACTGACATTATATTTTAATCGGAATATATGATTAAAAAGTCATACATCAATTAAAATGAGTACATTGTTCCGCTTTTCCCAGCTTCTTTAATCTCACGTTTATTAACGCGTTTCTAATAATTATACTCCATTCTCAAAACACTTAATAGTAGAGTAGAGTGGGGCAATAGTGCGCAACTAAGCTTCAAGCAAAGCTTAGCCCTACAAGACATTCTATAAAAATAAATAAAAATGACAATAATAGCTACATTTATATAGTTTTCAACCACCATTAATTAAAGTGAGTTTTCAAACGTAATTTTTGAATTAAAAATTAATTCACCAAAGATAGCAAAAACGAACTTTTGCCCCATATAGGTGGGACAAAAGTTCGCAGTTTTTTTTTTTTAAGTGTTTATTTTCCATTAATCTACAAATAAAATATTTGAAAAAATGTTACATAAGATAGCAAAATGTTTTATGTTTTGAATTTACATTAAAAAAAGTAGGGATGAATATCAACAATAATCACACACAAAATATCCTCCACCTTCATAGTTTGAGCAACTTTCGTGCCACCATTCCTGACATAAAGAACACTGGATCCAGTATTCTTCCGGTGGATCAGTGTAGTTTTCATCGAAGGCTGGACAGATGACCTTCTCTTTTGATGAGCACGCTTGGTTCTTTTTCTTCGTTAATCCAGTGTTAACATTTAATTTGGGAACGGAGTCAGAGGAGAAAAGTTTTTTTTTTGCAAGGTTTGTCTTGGACCTATTTTCTCTTTTTTTAAAGCGTTTCTCTTGTATTTCTTTTTTTCCTTTTTCCAAGGTTTCAAGCCTCATCTTAAATGGTGAGCTCGTTAATATATCAAACTTTTGCTTTTTGACTTGTCTTGTTTGGTTATTTGTTCTCTTAGGAAGAGGTTTTATGTCTGCTGGAGAAAAACATGGTTTTTTTGTCGATTGAGCTGAAGGAGATGATCTATTCTGCGTTGGTGTTTTGGGTGTCTCACATTCATCTTGTGTTGACTGCACATCAGCTGGTGTCTGCTGAGTTTGCATTTCTAGATCGGTTTGAATATCCTTCTCTGTTTGGATATTGTCTTCTTGATTTGCTTCAACTGAAAAGCCTTGATCGGTTATTGTGCTTGAAAGGAAGTCCTCTTCATTGAAAATGTGTTTATTTATCGGGGTAATCCCGCATTCTTTAAAGCCATTGATTCCTCTGACCATTGTAGCAACTTTTGGATACGCTTCACCCAATAGTTCTGACATTTGAAATAGAGTTATTACTCGACCTGGGTTGTTTACCATCCATTTGTCACACATCTGAGCAAAGAAGTCTTTTAGTGGTTTGAAGAAGCACTTGTCTAGAGGTTGCAACTTGTGGCTGCTATCTGGAGGAATTGTCAATAAGTAAATGCCCTGGTCACTGCAAAAGTTTACAGCCTTAATGCTAATATGAGATCCATGGTTTTCCATAACCAGGAGCACCGGATTGTCCTTTGTTGAATGAGCATGCGTTTGAAAGTGCTTTAGACATTCTGGGAATATTTCTGTGTTGCTGTAGCCTGAATCTGAACAAAACATGACAATTTCTGGAGGAGCACCATTTAACAATTCTGGTTTCAGCCTTGTCCTAGCGAAAACCATAGCAGGTGGAATAAAGTTACCACTTGCACTTATTGCACAAATTACAGTAGTTAACTGGCCCCTTTCTGCTGATGAAACTTTTCCAACCGATTTTTTACCTCGAACTGACACCACCTTTGGGGTTCTGTTTGGCACCGTATTAATTCCCGATTCGTCCATATTGAAAATTCTAGATGGGGGGAACTTATGTTTTTTCATCAACGAATTCATCAACTAGATTACGAAAAAATACGTCAACTTGATGTTTGTTAAAACCCATTATACGAGCAAGACTTGCTTTAATAGGTGCTCGAAGAGATAACTTGTATTTTTGTCAAAAATCTTAAGGCCCACTCTTTTCCGGCCATTTTGAGATCTTCATCAAAGGTATTATTAGTTTTATTTGTTTCTGCAAATTCAAATGCTAACTTTCGAAAATCCTTAAATGTCAAACCATAAAAATGGGAATCCAAAACAATGACATGTTCTTTCAGTTGTGTTTCTTCTTCACTGATGAATACTGGGACAAATCGCCACAGCTTAGTAACTCCAGCTCCCTGAAACAGCACAAGAGACCTTAAAATATGTTTAATATAAAACAATAGTTTACAGCAAGAAAATCAAGTAAACAGCAAGATTCAGGATCTTTATAAAGTAGCTGTTTGAGTAATGACTTTTTAAAGTTGTTTAGATTATCAAAATACAGTACTTTTACAATAGTTTTGAAAAACATAAACCTAATGTGGCTCAACCGTTTTCAGTCTCTTTCTCAACGCTCCTTCCGTGATTCCCTAATTACGAGCAACGCTAAGTGTTGACTGTCTAGCCTCAAGCATTTGTTTGGCGAAGTCCAGCATTTTCAGTTTTCCTCTTATAATTTTATATATATATATATATATATATATATATATATATATATATATATATATATAAAACACGCGTTTCACGTTTGAAACATGAAAATTAGTCAAAAACCTGCCATGAAATATGAAATCCGTCAAAAACGGGACATGAAACGTGTATATCAGTAACAAAACGGGTCATGGAAGGTTAAGATTAGTTAAAAACGGGCCTTGAACGTTAAAAACAGTTAAAAACAGGCCTTGAAACGTGAATATCAGTCAAAAAGGGTCTTGAAACGTAAACATCATTAAAAAAACCGACCATTAAACGTGAATAACAGTCAAAAACGGTTTATGAAACATCACCATCAGTCAAAAATAGTCCAGAAAATGTGAATATTCGACAAAATGGGCCATAAAACGTAAATATTAGTGGAAAAGGGCCGTGAAACGTGAATATCTGATAAAAAGCGCCATGAAACGTAAAAATCTGTTGGTCAAAAATGGGCAAATAAACTTGAATAACAGTAAAAAACGGGTCATAAAACGATGATAGCGAAACTGATGATAGCGTATTTCAGAGGTGTTTATATGAGGGACACTCTACCCGTACAACCTTTGCAAAACGAATCCGCTATTGTAAACCTCGATAGTAGCACGTGTGAAGGTACATATTGGGTGTGTTATAAAAAGCGCGGTGAAAGTGTAGAGTATTACACTTTATGACAGTTTTGGAAATCTTAGACCTCCACTCGAAATGACTAGATATTTTGGTTCCAACAATAATATTCACTTTAATTACAAGCGACATCAAAGTGACACTTCAGTCGTCTGTGGACATTTGTGCTTAAAGTTTCTACTATCATGAGTATTGTTTTAAACGGAAATAGTTCTACACTTTGGTGTCATTTCTTTCCACCGATTGATCTATCCAATGGAGAGTGGGAAATCGGTCTCATTGATCTTGCTGTGTACAATTCCATTCCCAATATCGAAGAAGGAATTAATAATAAATTGTATCTCGGTGAAGATCAAAACGATAATTATGAAGTGACCGTTAAATTACCGACAGGTTCGTACGAAATTGAAGATATTGAAAAATATATCAAAGCACAGCTGCCGTCGGAGAATGGATTTTCGCTCAAGCCGAACAATAACACACTTAAAGCGGAACTTAAGTGTTCAAAGACTATTCATTTTAAAGACGGATCTCGGTTTCAATTATGGGGATTTATCAGCCAACCGAAAACAGGAATCTGAGCTGCCCGTCAATATTATAAGGGTAAATGTTATTAGAGTTGCGTGTAATATTGTAACTGGGTCATTTCAAAATGGAAAAGAGTCCCACAATATACACGAGTTTTACCCACAAGTGGCTCCAGGGTACAAGATTGTCGAAATACCGACTACTGTAATATATTTACCCGTCAACGTGAAAACCACTCATAACATCACCGTAAGCCTTAGAGATCAGAACGAAGTACCTATAAATTTCAGAGAAGAATCAGTTTCTGTTCGATTGCATTTACGTAGAAATGGGTATTTATTGGACAACGTTATAAGAACAGTATCAGTGTACGTTCAAACTTCACAGAGTTTACAGCTAGAAATATACGTTTTCTCTCAACTTTGGGATTTAGAGTGAAAAATGGATCTACTGGCAATAGATAGTGCAGCAGTATACAATGACGTCATCAGTGGTCTTGAGTATCATTCGCACAGACCTTATGCGTCGTCAACGTACGGCAATAGCGATGAAATTCGTATTCCCATAAATCAACAGGACGTGATCACAGCACCGTTTGGAAGTAATTGCATATAAAAGGAACACTGAGCGGTACAAAAGCGGACGGTGGAGCTGCAACAGTGAAATTGGTCAACAATGCTGTAGCCTTTCTATTTGACGATATTAGATACGAATTTGCCGGTAGCGAAGTGGACCGAACGAGAAGTGTCGGAATTTCCAGGACCATTAAAAATATATTGTCTTTGCGAGAGAGTGAAAAGAATAAATTCAGCAATGCAGGATGGTTGGGGGCCGGTGGGATGGCTACTGTTTCAAACTTTTCCCTCTCTGTACCATTGAAGCTGTTGATGGGCTTTTTCGAAGACTACCAACGGATTGTAATGAACGTAAAACAGGAACTAGTGGTCTTACGTTCGGCTTCCGATTTGAATGCCGTATACAGTGATTATGCTGCAAACGTTAAACTGAACATAACTAGTATACACTGGAGAGTGCCTTATGTGACGGTTTCAGATTCACTCCGATTGAATCTTTTGAAAATGATCGAAAGAGACGAACCTGTCCATGTTCCGTTTCGTAGTTGGGAGTTACACGAGTATCCAATAGTGCCGCAAACAAATCAGATTTCGTGGACAATTAAAACCGCTAATCAACTGGAAAAACCGCGATACGTTATTCTAGCCTTTCAAACAGATAGAAAAAATCAGATCAAAAAGTTTGCCACTCTGTTTGACATGTGCGGCCTTTCAAATTTAAAACTCTATCAAAATTCACAGTATTTTCCTTACGATAATATTAACGGCGATATTTCCACAATGTACGAAATGTACCATAGATTCCAAGAATCGTACTATACGCACGAGTCCTTTCCCAGTATAGATTTACAATCTTTTACAAACTCCCCTCTCTTTGTAATCGATTGTTCCAAACAGAACGATTCTATTAAATCAGGTCCCGTGGATGTCAGACTAGAAATAGAAACTTACGCTAATATACCTGCTAAT